>CM040239.1:66270688-66870688 GCA_022545495.1 Chrysanthemum lavandulifolium | reverse complement strand
CGATTAGTCTTATGACCAACATGTATCCAATAAAAGCCTATTTTCTTGAATGTTCTTCCCGGGTTTCCACTGCTTTCTAACTTTCTTTCGTTTTCTCCTTTTAGCCTTTTTAGCATGAATTTTAGCATTAACAATATTAATCGGACAATTAACATCATTAGGCGTAAAATTAACACCACATTCATGATTAGAGACAGAATTCAAGCGGACATCAATACAAGGTTTGCAAATAGTATCGAATTGAATTAATTACAAGACGCCTATGGCTAATACTAGAATCAACACGATTCGCTTTATTCGATTCAAACTTAAAGTTCCTAGATTGTTCTTCTACTCTTTTCCAAAGGCACATTCTTAGCTTGCGAGGTCCTATCATTCCTTGTATTGTCTTGAGACTTTGACCGCTCCCTTTAATGTCACCGATTACTCGATAGAGGAATGGGAACATTAGTTAGTTTTACTACTCTTTGCATTACCTGCTTAGATGTCTTTGGGATCCGAACTACATGCAGCACACTAAGGTTCACTTTCTTAAAACTAGAGGTACCGAGATTAGTACTCCTAGAAGGCACGCTTGAGTTCTCTTTCTTAGCATTGATGGATCTAGAATCGAACTACTTAAAGGCACACTACGATTCACATTCAAAACATTGGGAATCGAATGCATATCATACTTGGCATTAGGCATCGAGCATGGAATCAAAGGGTTAGCTCTCTCACCTAATGTCTTTGGGCATATTGTGATCAAGCATTCTAAGATTTCTTGAGATCGTTTGGCATATAAGCATGCATGTCCAATTGCATTATCATGAGGTTTCTCTAGCTTATCCTCTTCAACAATCTCACGCAGACATTCTAAACAATCCTTAAGAGATGAGAAATATGTTTGAATAGCAAGTTTGTTGTTCCTTAGATGAGGAGGACATATGTCATGATAAAGCATATTTATTACAAGAGTGAACCTTTGATACACCATTCTCCCCATTGGTCATTGGCATTTTCCCTTTTACCGACTCTTCGATTCTCAATTTCCTTTTGCAATGAAGCTATTTGTTCGTTGTTTTGTTACGATTGAGCTTAATTGATTCAAATAACTCATTGAAATGATGTTTAACCTTTCGTTTTCTTCCGAAAACTTTCGCTTTCCTTTTGTAAAGCATTTACTAGGTTTTGAAGATGAAACGTTTGAGAATTACGAGAATCTAAGGGAGGAGGCATTTGGGAGCCCGTCATATTGTTCGTTTGACCCTTTAATTGAGAGATTTGGGCTTTCAACTTTCGATCGTGTTGCACCGAGCTTGAATATGTTCATCACGCTTGTTAATTTGAAAACCGCGCATCAAACTCGAGCATCCGATGATGTCTTGATATTTGAAGTTTTGACATTTTCTTTAAGATGTTGATATTTCAGTTGTAAGTTAAAATGCTCAACTTCTAGTTTAGAAAAATGTTTAACCAAATTGTCGTGATCATCCAAATTCAATTTTCTCGCTTAGTTTAGAATTAGTTTTTCAAGCTCAATGACACGATCATGAGAGACTTTCGTGGCAACAGATAGTTCATGAAATTGGGAAGCATTAATAGAGCAATTTGAGCGTTGAAAACACATCTTGAGCAACACATTCAAGAATAAGAGTCTCATTTAATGTATGCAAGTTCTTCCTCTCAATCTCATTATATTTTAGTGCACGCTCATAGTCACTAACTTCTACAACCATTGCATCAAATTCCTTTTCCATTCCCTTAATATCGCTTTCTATCCCTTTTAAGACTCTCAAAGTGATCTTTAGAAGTTTAAAGAAAGGCATGACCTCGCTTAAATAACATTCTTTCATTTGTTCAAAACCCTTTCTCCTTCGATTATACCAGTGGGTGTGATCCTTTTCTTGCAAGTTTTCTCAAAATCAACAAATAGTTGAAATATAACGTATTGGCTAATTAATGTCTTGCTTTTAGTGGCAATTGTTCTAGGTACAAGATGCATTGGTGTATTAGGAGGATACACACGCTCTAGGCATTTTCCAAAGGGAGGGTTTGTTTCAACAATATTTTCCGCTTCGCTTATCTAAATCCTTTTTCCGTAAGACTTGCTCGGGAGTCAAGAATGTCCGAGGCTTAAACTTGTTCAAGGAAATCCAGTTTTTCTTCTTGTAGTCATGAGGAGTGATAATTATTTTTTCTCTTTGCATTTAGGATCATTTTGTTTCTTATTCATCTTTTCCTAGTGATTTCATTTGATTTCTTATCTTCCTCGCACTCAACGTAACTAGGTTTCGCGCCAGGCTTAAGGATTTCATTACCATCATAAAGCACCTTATGAGCATTTCTAGCCTTTTAATTACCTCTGGATTTGGTTCCTCAACAAGGGAATGCTATGCTTATCGCTTAAGACTCGATGTTTAGTGACCATGTGAGCGATCGAATGGTGTTTCCTTGTATGTACAACTTGTTTTCAAGTTTGTTTTCAAAGTTTTCAGTTAGAAAAGTCTCTCAAGAGTTTTGATTCCTTTGCATTAAATTCTTGCTTAAGCATTTTCACATTTTCTTGAAGTTCTTGCTTTTGCTTAGCCGCTTTTAGAAAGTTTTTCTTGCAAGGAATTTAATTCTTGTTTCAATACTTCTTCTAAAATTACTTTTTCTAATTATCGTATGTACTTGGTCATCCATTTCGCTCACGAGTGGTCAACTCATATTTTGCACGTTGTTCATAAATAGCAACACGTTCTTTATAGGCATTTAGTTCGAAATTACGTAATCATCGAGGCACATGCGGTGTATTCATCAAAACATAGTCATTGTTGACCGCAGAAGATGCATCACTTGGTACACCTTCACTTTCACTTTGTTTCACGATTGATCATATGGGATAATATCGATATTACCCATATTTTCAACATTTGATTCAATAGTTTCAGTTGATTGTACTTTGTCATGCATCTGCTGCACATCAAGATATCGTATAGTTTTAATACCTCCGAGATGAGTTTGTCTTGGGATGGGCCACTAGTGGTGAAGAAGAGACCTTGGGAGAAACCATTGGAGAAATGCTAGCCATAAAATTGTGTGTGCCGTGAGGTCCATCATCCACATCGAGTCGTATGCATCACAATCGCCTACTTGAAAGGCATTCGATGATTGTGACCTATCTCCCGAATAGTCGCTCATCCACATCTCGCATCATATGTCTTGGCATTGCCCTCAAGAAACAAACAAGAATTCCTCTTCATTCAAAGCGGTACCATTGTCCCGAGCTTGTGCCAAGAGATCTTATCTCTCGGCAATCGCATTCGTGGACGCTTTGGAGATGTGCGCCCTTGCAATGTGTCCCTCACCACCACGCTTATAACATTTGATTGGCTTAGCTTGACCTTGGTTACCATTCCTTCCTCGATTACGGTTGCCAACATAACCTCTCCCGCTCCACCTCTTCCCCGATCATACCGTCTTTCCCGAATCGGTTGCACCACGATCCTTCCATCTTTAACAAAGGGCTTGATTGTGTGGGTTAGATGTCGCTCGAGGTTGTTGTTGGTTTGTAGGAGAGAATTCATGTTTTGACTAATCAAAGAGCTAGTTGATTAATGAAGTTACCCACGTGTGCATCAACATCGCTTGTTTGAACATAGGATCGGGAATGAGTTTGTGATTACCATTACCCAAGGGTATGACTTGTGATGCTTTGGTTGTGATTCCGATGTTTGAGTAGAAGGCGCTTGAGTCATTAGACCAGCTTGTCTCTCCCTCGGTTGGTTTTGAACCGATTGAGAATCAATTTTTCAAACATAGAATGTCTCTCATTCAAGGAGGAAGGCATAGAGTTGCTCATAGTTTGTATTCTTCAATCCTTTAGTGAGCTTCACAAATGTGACAAACTTGTGCCATTCAGATTCATGTTGTTCACAAATTTTGAGTTCAATGAATGTTAGGCATAGTCATTCGATGTTCCTCATGTCATTCACTAACTTATGAAATCTCACATAGTACTCATAGACATTCTCATCCGGTTTCATCTTGAAGTGTTCAAATTGGCCATAGAGTTGGGATTCTCTGCCTTCCATAGTTAATTCGAACACGAGAGAAGCATCTTAACATTATCCCAAACCGCCTTTGCATCGGTGTTATGATTGATCGCCTTGTAGATGTCTTTAGGAAGACCTTGAAGAACAATGTTTGAAGCCCGATATCCGTGATCGAATCTCTTTTATCCTTATCATCAAGCTCATCATACATTTTAGGTCCGTCCATTCCGTAAATGGAGTACCATCTTCATTAGTATCAAGTATGTCTCTATTCGTCTCAACTCGATATGGTCCTTCATCAATGGATTTGAGAATGTTAACACCATTTTCCTTTCCAAGGCAAAGACAATCGATTCGTTGAGCCCAAGAATCGTAGTAAGTTCTGTCAAGCATGGGTGGATCTAGTATCGACCCACCGCTGAACATCCTCTCGCAACCGCGGAGATGATAGTAGGAACGTTGGTAGACATGTTAATGATAATACGAGATTTTATAACTCTATGATTAAACCGAAATAGATTCTTTCACGGATTTTACTAAATCAAGAGAAACCGTAAACAATCACCCAAGTCGCTAGAAGATAATGCACCAAGTCGCTAACACTTAATTCGCTACACCACTAAGTCGCTACAGTCCCAAGTCGCTAGACAAATGCAAGTCGCTAAGTAGTAACTCGCTAAGCCTCAAGTCGCTAGCAAAATTTTGGCAAGAATTCGCTACTCAAGTCGCTAAAGATACAAGTCGCTAAAGAGCAACTCGCTCGGACCAAGTCGCTACCACTGTCGCTACCCGTAGTGGAGAGTCCACTACTTGTATCAGAACTCGCTAGATCTAAGTCGCTAGGTCTAAAACGTAACTCGCTACAAATTTGTAAAGCAAGTCGCTACGAAGAAAGTAATCCGTGAGTTAAGTCGCTAGCAAGAAAAACCACATAAACATCACTTTTCAATCCAAAACAACCCAACCAAGATGATTTAAGCTACCAAATGAAAACCTACACACTTGTGATGATTCTAAACATAAAAGTACTAACAAAATCCAAACTTTAACACGAGAAATCAACCAAATGATGCAAAACCACTAAACTTTTTCAAACTCAAAACCACCTAAAACCACTAGAAATCCAAAGATGTGCAAGATATGATCTAACCATAGCTCTTGATACCAATTGTTGGATATTAGTTTTCACATACACATCAAATCATAACACAAAGTGGCGATAGATGGAATTCTAGAGAGAAAGTTAGAGGTTTAGGGAACTTAGTGAGAGAAAGTGAAAAATATTATTATGAGCTCCAACTCTACCTTGGGAGGTAGAGAGTATTTATAGTCTTACATAAATCGCCACACATCGGCCGGATCGATCGCATACAATTGGTAAGACCCGTCCGTCCTCCACGGTGTTACTTAACTAAATACTACTTAACATAAAAGAACTACGACTACGAGCTTTCTAACGATTACATATACTTGAGGTGACCGACTCTTTAATATATAGAATTTCTAATTCCTAACAACATTGCTCTCGAATACCCTCTTAATTTTGGAACGCCACACTTGAAAAAGCATCGTCCAACACACCGATTCCTAAACAATCAAACTGAAAGAGCAAACACCTATATTCCACCATTTAAGTTTTTTTATCCCAACTCATGATAACTCGATCTATCGCATCGAACAGATAGTGGTCACCGAATGGAGATCAACACCCGCCATGTAGCCAATCAAAAAGTTGTACCCTTCTTTGTTGAAGACACCAAATGAAAACAAAAGTAGAAGTTAAAAGTAAAACGAAAGCAATGAGCACAAATTCTTCTTAACATGATCATTGAAAGAAAAAGCCCATTCAGATCAAATAGACCCACTTTACAGGCCTTGGTGAGAAAATAGTTTTTTTTAGCCCAAACTAGCGGGTTAACCCGGCGTTGCGACGGAGTCGTCATTTCCGATCATTTTATTCACGGAATGAATTTGCTAAAGTTTTTTTTTTTTTTTTTTTTTTTTTCATGCGCCTGTTCATGCGCAGTTCATCCCCAATGTTTTAGTATATATATATAATTGTTAATTATTGTCTATTTACTTATTTTTGTGTTAACAGACTGTCTCATCCCACAATGAGTTTTAGTATATATATATAATTGTTAATTATTGTCTATTTACTTATTTTTGTTTCTTTTAACAGACAAGCCGAAAGTTACAAACTTGTTAGGTTTAATTGAGTTTATGATATATAAAATACAATAAAACATAAAGACATCAAGAGTACACAATGGAAGACTTAAGATCATAACAAATAAATTAATTAACTGAAAAGTATGCGTAACGCACTCTTTGCGAATATCAAATCCTCGAGCAAAGCAAAACAACCCTCGAGCAAAGCAAACCAAAGAAGTACTTATTGGTGTAAGAATAATGTCTTACAACCACGCTCTTGTACACACGAATTAACCAAACGAATCAAGCGATTGCTAGATCTAACACAAGTCCTCGCTTAAGAAAACGAAACCAAACTCCCTTACTTGGGGTGTTCGGCCGAATAATGGACTAGAGAGAGAGAGAGATCTAGGGTTAATTCAATGCACAAGTGTATGAAACCCTAGAACCTACCCTCCTTATATACTAGTAGGTAAACTTAGGGAACAAGTTAGTGAATTAGGCTTTGTATAGGCCCTATGGCCGCCACCAATGAAAGCCCAAAGCCCAATCCATAACTTTTCCAAGTTTTCCATTTCTAGTCCTTCTTTTCCATTTAACGGTCGTTAGTCATTTTTCCGTTAAATACTTAACGATCGTTAACCGGACTTAATGTGTAATAATTAATCGTAAACATAAACATTAATTATTAACTTTAATTCTCATTCGCTAATGTGTGCATCCCGTGGTCACGAGTTCGAATCCGGACATTCACATGTTTGTAAATATATACATTTCCAACAGCCCCACTGGATATGTTTACAAACGTGAAATGACATTGGTTAGCGCCTAGCAACACGCCAATGCCCCCACAACTCGTGTATGGTTTTCTCGAGAAAACCAAGTTTGATGATTCATCATCATATTCATCCTTTGTTTCTAATACCATGTTAATAAGAATATGGATCTTACTCATTTCTTAATTAACTATTCTGCTTTCTCGCTTTATATGATTTATTAAGATTACCAATTCTTCCGAACATATTCCGAAGACCTTGGGCATGGCCATACAAACATCTTAACAATCCTACGAGGGCCCAAGAGTATTATACTTCAAAATAAATTTGAAGGAAACAAATCCCATTTTGACTACAAGCAGATTCATAAATTTCGCAACACTTCGAAAACAACCCTTATAACTACCGCCACGATAGCGTTAGATTGCTTCACAAAATGCACTACATCCATGACATATCTCTTGTATCTCAAGTCGAGGATAAATATCCATGATATACTTAATGACAAAGATCCATAAAGTATCATCATGCGGGTGGGATAAGTCCTATACTCAATTCATTGAATATCATCTCGAATTAGTCATGCTACGCATCAATATACTTTCAAGTATATTCTAACTAATACTCGATTTGTCTTAATTCAATATCATTCCCATGTTATTGATTGACAACGGACTATTTAGAATAACTTTAGTTATTCAAGGATTTAAACATGCAAATACAGACACAATATTATAAATGAAATTAAACGATACCGTACTTTAATTCATTATAAATAATAATTGTTTAACATCCTTTATCCAAATACTAAATAGATCAATGCATGATAATTCTCGTTAATGAATTTTGCCACAAGTCATGCAACTCATACTTGTTGACAAGGCATAATTTCAACTAACTTTGATCTACAAGAATTTTGAGAATACTTATTTCAAAAATTCAATAATTGAATTTCTTGTATGTGTTTACACATATCTTGATATTGTCATATCATTCCATAAGGTGCGTGATAACCGAACCACCTTTATATGACAATCATCTTTCAAAACTTTTAAAGTTTTAAAGTATTCTTCATTCTTTAATGTATAATGCAACTATGCTCTTAGTTGAGCATAACTAGTCAACATGGTCATTATCAAGAATACCATGACTAGAATTGAGTGTCATCTCAATTAAACCAAAGATCATTGTATACAACAATATGCTCTTTAAACATCCGTAAACTTTGAACAGCTTATAGTGTAATGTTGGTGCCTATCAAACTCAAGTTTGTTGGCAATGACAATTATGAAATAATTGCCATATTTTCGTCCATAGAATCTAGGAGCATATCCGATCGTGGAATGTGATTCTAAATCCAAACATATTCCTTTTAAAATATTTATTACACTAACAACTTTCAATGTTGTCAAATCATCTTGTAACCAAGCATGACACAACAATCTTATACACAACATGATGTACATGATGAATCTTCAAGTTAAACTTTAAGATCTCATTCATATTATATCTTGTTAAAGATATGTATTTATCATGTTTTATTAGACTCATTTATTTTACCGCATATGTTTATAGTAATAAACATATATTCCAAGGTTGCATGTCTTATTTCCAAATCTTACAAACAAAGTTTCATTCCCAACTAAAACTTAATTTAAGTGGAATGTAGTTGCCCATACAACTTATAAGATTTAAGAAAATAAAATAATACTCCCACTAGCTTTCGTGAATACTTATGAGCTATCTTATTTTAATTATTAAATCAAACATGGATTTAATATTAAACATAAGAATCATCTCCTAGATGCATGCATATATCCATTTATGGATTCTTGCGCTTGTACATATCCAAGGATTATTTGAATTCATAAAACTTCTTTGTATTACTCATCGTCCTCGCAAAAGTAATTCCACAACAAAGAGTTATGACATTCATTGTCAAAATTTCATATCAATGAAACTAAGTATGACAATTATAATCTTTATACTTCTATTTAATGGATCTAGTAAAGAATATTCAATCATAGTTAATTGCTTAAATATGATTAATATTATTATCACTAGACATGCATTAAATATGTGTACAATATTGTCCATATGATTTCTACATAAAGATTTAAACCACTAAGGTTTCCATCCTTTGAAGAAACTCATATTCATTATTAAGATAAACCAAGTATCTAAAGTTGATTATCTTTATGGACAAGATCTCAACATTCATAGTATGATTGATTTACCACAATTCATCATTTGGTAAATTCATCATTATGATTATCGAGCTTACCATGATCCTCAGAACTCATATTTCTCAAAGATATTAAATATCCGAGATATCCTTTCGGATCTATGAACGACAATTCCATCATATTGAGGTCTATCATTTACATGTTTAACCTCATCATGATATTTGCTAGTGTATTTTAGAAGATTATGTATTTTGTAATTCAATCTTTCAAGATCTAAACAAAACTCCCACTTGCCTTTAACAATTTAAAGATTACCTTTAAATAGTTTAGCAAGTAGAGCAACAATACATTGTTCTCTTTTGGGATATTACAAAAACATTGATGCTTCCTAACATTATTTTGTTACAACTCACTATACAAGCAGCTTTAACAAATTCGAACTTCATTATAAGACTTAATGTGATTCATCACATTCCATAAACAAATGGTGTCTTATTAATCTTCTAGGTTGAGTCTTATTGAGTATATTCAATCTATACTCAATATTCTAACCTTGATAACTTTTGGAAGAAACTATAGTTATCTTGAATCAAACATGCCAATAGATTTTGATTCTTCTAACTCGAACATACCATAAAACTATGGTATTTCATTAGAATTAATATTGTAAGATAATCTAACAATATTTAAGATAACCATCTACTCTTTGGCTCATCTATTTACCAACAAAGTAAAACTTAATGGTACAATAGAATTACCAAGTCAATTGCATGTATTATAACACAAGTATTTTGACCAAGTCAAAAGACATATCGCTTATAATCCCACTATACGTTATAAGTCATTGATCACCTCATTGACTTCATGCATATGTCTTAAAACATAGCAAGTTAACGCCTTACTTTATATTGTAAGTCTTGTATTAAAAGACTTCATGTTTGTGACTTTACAAAATCATAAACATTTTTAATTAAAGTAATTATGAACACCACCTCGTGTTTCAATTAATATTTCAAGTTAATACTTACTACATATATTTAAGTCATTCAACGAATACTTAAATTCAAAGTAGTATTAGATTACTTCATTTAATTATGTCATTCCATGAAAATTCAACGAAGAAACCGCAAAATCATCCATGCTCGCTCACGACACGTGGATATTTTACCTTGGGCTATAATCTAGTTCACGCTCTCACGTAACATAAATTGTAACTACAAGTGTTTCTTAAATATTGAATGACATAAATTTTGAAAATAAAGTAGTCTTTGTTATCATCTTGACACATGTTCTTAATAAGGCAATCATACATATAAAATATATAATTCCTATTAGAACGTAACTCTCTTACCTTGCGATCAAGAGAATCCATTTAAATCATATTTATATGTGTTGTATCTTGCACACAATAAAGATTTCTCCCACTTGTGCATGGAACAACATCATGTAGCGTATAAACAACACGATACACGCTCGCTTATTTGATTAATATGATTTGTGTCATAGATATAACAAGTAGATGTAGGACTATATTGTTTAGTAAGGAAACGCACATGACAATCCTTAAAAACATAAGTGCCTACAATTTGAAAGTAATTATCTTTGAAGATAATCTGGGTTACTACACAGGAAATAAGGCTTGTAGCTCCCACTGAATTAGAAATCATTAAAACAACTTCTTATTCAGTAATGCAACACAAATGCTCCCACTGAATCTGACAACATTGTAAGTGTTGCATAACCAGTTAAAACAACTTGCTTGCTTTTTACTTTCCTACACCTTTAAAGAACCATACGTAATCATTACTAAGGTACTAAAAGGTGTATTCTACTCTATGAATGATGGGTTATCCATCAAAGTCATTAACTTGAAAAATTGGGTATGCAATTTCTTCCTTAACAGGCCTACCATGCCCATACTGGTATGTAGCACCTTTAAAGGCTAAAGCAAAACAACTAGATAAAATATGCTAGTTTGCCTTTTACCAATTTTCGCGGTAATTAGTCTAGCTTCTAATTTAGTAACTCACATACATATTTTCCAGTTAATCAACATTCATGTTGTTACAAAAGAATTCATTCACCAAATGAAGGTAATGAAATCTTTATGGAAAATAAGATGTGCAATTCATTGCTATGAGTTACATTTAGAATTTAGACAATTCAAATGTTCCTATTATACCTTTCTCATTCATGAAAAGGAATAGGATTGAGTCTCATGCTTCTCCCATGGAAAAGAGACTTCGTTTGTCTTTTCGGTAAATTATTCTCGATCAAACATTTGTTTGAAAGCAGAATGGAACAATTTATTGATCAAAGACTAAACTTCGCTTACGGTTAAATGTTGCAATTATACATTCAAAAGAATTACAAAATTCAATTTTAGTATTTTCGATAATTAACCTTTTCAAGAAAATTAAACACCCATGGTTCATAAACATATAACCATTTAATTTTCATCGAAAACTAGGATCCAAATTGTCATAATCTCATCACGCCGCTTGATCCGCTAGTAATGAACCTTATACAAAGTGGTAGAGCTTGTGCTCAATTGCCAATTTCAATTGCAATTCCTAGATTTATGGGATTTACATATAGCCAATTTCAATTGCCATGTAAACATGTTTTATCCCATCTTATGCCTCGAGTTGCCGCTCACTACAAAACTCAATTAAGTTGTCCAACTTAAGAAATCGCAAAATCGTCCATGCCCGCTCTCACGACACGTGGACATTTTACCCTTTGATTACTATCTAAGTCACGATCTCACGCAAATAGAAAGTAATCTTAGGTGTTTCCGCTTCGTTGGATGGCATATAACTTAAATTAAAGGGTAATAGTTTTGATGTTAAATCAAATATGTACAAAGATGTCATGCATTCATCTTTGTAACATAGGTTTTATTAAAACATTTATATCTTGTTTTAATGTTTAAGTTTTCATCATCAAACTTTAATTGAGGTATTGGTTTCACCAATCAAGGAATTTAGTGTTAATTATCATCCATTATACCGCACTTTTGCATAAGTGTAAACACTTAGTGTTTCGGATAATTACCACCGTGGCGCATGGAATCAACACTAATTCGCCCTTAAGATGAGCTTGCACATATAATGGCTTACTAAGTAGCTCCATTCGAACTTACAGAGGGCGAGGACTGTGCACGCTAAAGCACAACCTTAGACATCCTTTCAGCGATCGTATGCACTTCTTTAAACCCCTTTATTAGTTCATTCTCATGGGTGAGCCGCTCACTATTTGTACCAAAGTCATCAATCAATTAAACGATTATGATTACTATTCTTAAAATACATGTTTCACCATTGTTTAGATCATTTTATTTTTCTTGTAAAATACCCTTGTTACAAAACACAAACAAGCAAGTATTTAAAAAATAAACAAATAAACAATAAATGCATAACAAATAAAGTCATGCATATCAATTAGCCACATGCAAACGGTTTAGATAAATCCTATTAATTAACCAATTAATATATATTGAGGTCTTCCCCAATTTTAGATCTATCAAAATTAGTGTATATCACTTAACCACGAAAGACATACAATAAAAGCATATCCATGATAAAACATGCATGTAATTATCATGGACATAAAATTACACTTAACAATTAATGCAATTAAATCAAAGTTACGCATATACACATAAAGTTGTATGCATCTTAGGGTTTCTAATCCAATTAAAACAATAGTTTACAAAACCTAATTAGGGCACAAAATAAAAACGCCTCCAAAAATTAGGGTTTAGGTTAAGCAAACCCTAGATCTAAGCATACAAATAATAACACATTCATGTTTATTTTAATTATGTGTTTCAAGAATTAATTACTTGTTATACAAGGCTCGTGATGCCACCGTTGAGTTTATGATATATAAAATACAATAAAACATAAAGACATCAAGAGTACACAATGGAAGACTTAAGATCATAACAAATAAATTAATTAACCGAAAGTATGCGTAACGCACTCTTGCGAATATCAAATCCTCGAGCAAAGCAAAACAACCCTCGAGCAAAGCAAACCAAAGAAGTACTTATTGGTGTAAGAATAATGTCTTACAACCACGCTCTTGTACACACGAATTAACCAAACGAATCAAGCGATTGCTAGATCTAACACAAGTCCTCGCTTAAGAAAAACGAAACCAAACTCCCTTACTTGGGGTGTTCGGCCGAATAATGGACTAGAGAGAGAGAGAGAGATCTAGGGTTAATTCAATGCACAAGTGTATGAAACCCTGAACCTACCCTCCTTATATACTAGTAGGTAAACTTAGGAACAAGTTAGTGAATTAGGCTTTGTATAGCCCTATGGCCGCCACCAATGAAAAGCCCAAAGCCCAATCCATAACTTTTCCAAGTTTTCCATTTCTAGTCCTTCTTTTCCATTTAACGGTCGTTAGTCATTTTTCCGTTAAATACTTAACGATCGTTAACCGGACTTAATGTGTAATAATTAATCGTAAACATAAACATTAATTATTAACTTTAATTCTCAGTCGCTAATGTGTGCAATCCCGTGGTCACGAGTTCGAATTCGGACATTCACATGTTTGTAAATATATACATTTCCAACAATAAGCAGACGATTAACCGCAACTTATTTTAAATTTGACATTTGTTACCTATTAATCCTCATGTTTCCTTGAAGATGAGTTTTGTGTGGAAATCGCCATCTTGCTTTACATATGATTTTCATTATAATCCGGCATATGTATTTGTGGCGTTGAGTAGTAGTCGTATAATCAAACTCAAGCATTGTAGTTTAAGTAGTATCTTTGTAAGAGACGCAGTGTCTGAAATTGAGAAAATACTTTTGTATTGGTGAAGTGTGAAGTTTATCCTAATATTAAGAAAATAAAATACCACCTTAACTAATGTATTACATCCAATCAATACTGGTGTTAATAATAAATCTGAATTTAGGTTTTATGAGAAGATTTTTCTCACTAAAAGAGAATTGTACATCTTGATGGAAAGACTAGTTTAGTTACTACTGTACTAATTGTTATAATGTTTCCTAGTTCTAAGTTTCGTTGAGGCAAATGTATGTTTTGAAGTTTCCGATTTGAATGATACGCTATTCGATGAGTGTATGAGATATCGACTCTCCAAATATGAGTTAAGATTTCTCCCACATCGCTAGATGAGTAAACTTTTGACGTGCTGAAAAGTAAAAGTAAAGATATTCGACTAAATGTTCTTTCGGGCAAGATTTGAACTCTATCTATCTTTCCATTGTAGGCTTGCGATCATGCCACGTTATGGACAAAAGTTTTGGTCTTTTACTTTCATATTTATATTCTTTCATGCTACTCGTAGTTTATCACATTATTTGTGTCTTCTTTTTTCAAGTGTTCTTAGTTGATTCTGAGTACGATTAATCTCTACGCACCACGGTCATTAAATTAAATCAATTATATTGTTTCTAACTAATTACCTATTTGTGTCTCCGAGATGCATCATTGTGTAGTTGTTTTTTTTCTTTTTCTTTTCTTATTAAATTAATCATCAAATATTCTTTAAGATGATTGATTGTGTGAGCATTACGATATTGCTCTACACATGATTTTCTACAAATCATGTATATGTTCTTCTAGCGATGAGCATTGGTCGGGTATGATCCAAACTCAAACCAAAAAACATGTGGTTGAGCTAATCAAAACTTGGTATTCGTACAGTTCATGTTAAGTTGGCTTGTCACAATGTATGGTTCAATGAAAGAAAAATAGGATAGTTTGTCCCACACTGGTTTGTAAGCAATCTGTATCGGTGAGCATTGGTCGGGTATGATCCAAACTCAAACCAAAAAACATGTATTGAGCTAATCAAAACTTGGTATTCATACATTTCATGTTAAGTTACTTTCACAGTGTATGGTTCAGTGAAAGAAAATGGTAGAGTTTGTCCCACATTGGTTGGTAAGCAATCTGTTGATGTCTTTATAAGTAATATTAATGATGGTTATATAAAATCTTTATAATGTTGTTGGAATACAAAAGTTGTGCATATGAAAATGAAATGCATAGCTACTTTTTCTTCATACACGTCTTTCATATTCTAAAAACATTTTTTTTACTTCATCATAATTCATACTACTCTTTCATATTCTAAAAACATTTTTTTTATACTTCTGTTGGAGTGTGCATGTTTTATTATTAAGAAAAATTGTGTTGCAAAATGCAAATCTCATTCTCCAATGTATGGTACTCTTAGCTTCTTAATACATTTTAAAGTAAACGAGTATTGCGACCATCTGCCGCGTTGCGGCGGAGCTTTTTTTTTTTTGACATTTTTATCTGGTAATTTATGTAAAAAAAACGTTAAAAGTATGTAAACTTCAACTTACCGCTCCTAGCTCCAACCTGTTAGACGTTGTACATGAGGCAAACACCAATTTCGTGTGCTGCTGAGTGATTTTAAAAAACGCCCCTATTCTTACATGTATTTACCTACCATTCCTCCATCATGAATCTTTGTTCACGCTTATCTTTGGTTTCTGAAAAATTTAAAGTAATTAGTAAAAACAAACACAAATTAAACAATAATTAGAAAGGGGATTTTATTACCTAATGAGAATTTCAATATTATCAGCAAAATCAATGAACTTAATGATTAAAACACACAACCCATAAGTTGCGTAAGGAAATGATAACTTTATGCGAGTGAACCTAAAAACACCAACCTGTTACACAGCACACTGATCCTAAGCGAATGCCTTTACTCCTTCAGCTGAAGTGACGGCACCACTTCCGTTGGTTACATCCCATAATGCTACGTGGTTGGCAAAAGAAATGATCAGATTACAAATTATCATTTCAAAGATAATAGAAACGCTCCTTTAAAAATAATGTTTCATATCATTCCGGCTGTTCTCATTCGACTTCTTTCAGGCTTCCATTTTCCGTAATTCCAATGAAACGACATGGTCTACGACAAAATTAGGCTTTAAACTTAAGGTTTATAATATCACAACAGCTCCTAAAAGCATCAAACTCCTAAAATAAAACCATAGTATACGATCAAATTCACTTCTTTCTAACAATATCCTTAATTATAGCCATATATCATACGCCAACTTCGATAACTTTGTTTGAAGTGGATTGCTAAGGCTAAAATAGTGTTACAGAATGTAACATCGATTACCGATTCTATGATGGATCGATCAGCAAGCAGAATAGTCTTCCTCTCAGTCTCTTTCCTTCTCGATCACAAAACCTGAAAAAAACATGTGAGCATAAATTGATAACTGAAGAAAGGTTTTTCTGCCCGCACCGAATATGCACTCCTTATAGCCCCAATGAATGGTTACATAAATATACTAAATAACGTAATTCCTTATAGCCCCAATGTGAAAAAACAAGTAAGAACTGAGGTGAGATGAAAAGCAACACTTCTGTTGTAACAATACCCATGAGTATTACCCAAAGGATTATGAGTACCGCTACCAAAGGATGTTCGAGGTTAGGTTACGTTATATTTACGTACACTTTAGTATATTCTTGGTTTTTTTTTTTTTTTTTTTTTTTTTTACTTTTCATTGATCATCTTTAACGGGTTAAAAGGATATCATGCATCTCGACAGTGGAGAAGCAATTGCAACACTTGAAAAAAAAATTCTTAAGGCTAACGATTAAAATTTATAATGTAAAATGTGGTAAAATAACGCTAAAACGATACGATATTTACCTGTGGATAACCTGAAAATAGGGCAATTATGTAGTGCTTGCAGCTGGATAACCTGAAAATAGGTCAATTATGGAGCTAATATCACATTACATTCATAATTATTCCTAATCTAATCTTAAATGGTCCAAAAACATCTAGCTCCTAATAACATGTACAATCTGTCAGCACTTCATCGTTACAGACTACATCCAAACTCGTTTTGAAGAAGGCTAGAAATATATAGACAAATCAAAAGTATCAGCATTACCTGAAAATGAACTTTCTTTAGATGGGTTAGGACACGTTGAGGTGCTCGGACTTTGTTTCAGTAGCAATATGCTTAGCAATGGGAACTCAACTACAAATAATTAAAAAAGACGGTTAATCAAAAGAAAACACAACAAAGGACTTGAATACCTTGAAAATCTAAGAATACCTTACATCATTAGTATATGTTCATATATTTCAAGGGCTCTAGTACGTGCCTGCATCAAATGTGAAATTGGAACGTAATATAGAAATTTATTCTTGTTGCTTGATTAAGTTTCAAGTAATAATTTGAATGATGTACCTTTTCTTTGGATTCTCGTGTTTTGTTAGGTCCATGCTAACTCCAACAATTTTGTGGCGAAAAAAATTGTCTACACGATCGAGATCGCAGCTGATTAAAGTCGATATTTTCAGAAGTAGATTGGTTAAAAGAAATGACTCAAAAGTGAATCCAATCAATTTGAACGTCTACCTATATTTTGATAGAAGTAGTGTATAACCTGTGATGGCATAACTACACAAATCGCGTTAACAACCTACACAAATAGACCCACTTTTATTACTATATATAACCAAACGTATTAAGAAAGTGAACACCAGAACAAAATTCATAGAATACGTTACCTGGTATGTGGTCTCTTCCGTATACCAGCATAGTACAATATGCAAATATACATATCGACTAAGGATATATAAGTTGTCAAAGTTTCCGGCCTGTTGAGAGTAACAAACATTAAGTTAACAAAAAATTTAGTTTGGGGGTGTTTAGGGGATGCGCCAACCATGGCTGAGTTCATTAATGTGTTTGAGGCTCAGATAGGGTGCAATTTGGAAAAAACGGAAGCGCCCACCATGGCTGCAACCCCAACAGGTTGCCGTGCCAAAGTATAGGGCATCTCGCTTTTAACATGACCCGTTAAAACTCATCATAGCCCCTAATTATGTTGGAATATCCCAATATTGTGAAACAGACAGGCCACCAATCGAAGCCCAAGGGAAATATTTTTTATCAACCGACATTTATATAAAGCATAATGGGATAGCGATATCAAATGTTGTTGTATTTTATTCACTGTCGGTAACTAAAAAGTATTTTGCTTGGGCTTCCTCGGTTGAATAAAATACGATGGAATTCCATGCCGCTTTCCCATTAAGGCATACAAATATAGCAGCTCGACAGGACGCAACTTGGAAAAACAGGCTCATCGGCATGGTCGCAAACCGAATAGGTTGCCGTGCAAGTTCGGACAACCTCGGGTTTCCGAGCCCATATAAACTCATCATTGCCTTTTCGTGATCGATGGCAACAACCTTTATCGAATCAAGTCCAAAAACATTAGGGTAACAGGGGACTAAACCGGAAAGCGAGGGTACATCCGGCATGGCTGCAGACCAAGTATGGTGCCATGCCAAGTTCCTGACACCCTCTGTTTTCCATAGGTCAGTATAAAGTCATTGCTGCCCCATCGCATTGATGCAACAACTCGATAAGCATAAAAGCGAGCAAAGACATCAAGTCGGTAAGGCCAAGAAAATCCAAATCACCAATACAATCCATATCAATTTTTTCTTATCAAATTCGTAACCAATCACCTAGATTTCCAAAACTTCGTTAAATTAAAGTTTGTATCATTGTTGTGAATCGAGCATAAACAACAATAATCTTCCGCCAAAATTGAAACCCTAATGGATTGAGCATAAATCAAGCATAAACAAAAAACGTTAGGCAAAAAATTGGGTCCCAAACACGAGACCGTAGCTGCCTGCTTTGATCGAGTATATTTGTATGATTACGCATGAATGAAGCATAAATAAAATTATCTTTATGGCAAAAAAAAAAGAACCTAACCTGAAACCGTAGTCCTTGTGTTTCGATTGAGTATAATTGCAACCACAAAATTAAACCTGATTCAACCTGCTTTATGTCGGTGTGTCTGTGAATTCTACCTTTGATGTGATATAACCGCCTATGTCCATGTGTGAGAGAGTACTGGAACATTTGAGAAGAGGCAAAATTGTTATCTTAAATGAAAATGGGCTGAAAGATGTGTGAGAAGCAAATGGACCTCAAAATTGCTCATCCCACAAACAAACGGAATTGGGCTAACTAAAATGACGTCGTTTAACGTTTAACTGAAATGACGTCGTTTCAAATGGTTTTTATTATATATAGTAATTTTGGTTATCACGAGTACTCCTACACTATCCTTTCTTCAATAGATATGTTTTTAGATTAAACGTTAGGGAAACACATGGTAACCTTTTGTTACGGTTTTTCCTCTTCCTTTATACGAAGTATAACAAAATTTGTTTGTGCTTTCTCGTTACATTTTATTTGTAATTCCAATTACTTTTGTTGTAATTTACATGTATGCGCCTGTTTTTATGCAATTGTGAGTATCATTTATGGTATGGATATATTCCCATACATTACAATCATGGAGCATCTTTGAGAATTTAGATGTTACAACTATGATTACAAATGCAAATGTCTCTTTAGCAATCACAATCTGTGGTAACATCATAATGAAAAGGGATATAAGGACTTGTAAGTGCATAACTCCTCATATTACCGTGAAGATGATTGTTTGTGTAAGAATATAACATCTTACTTTACAAAGGATTTCCTACTCATTTGGGTTCTCTACTCACCTGCATATTTGTTCTCATTATTCTCGATGGTAATCAATTCAGAATTGAAGCATTAGAATAAAGTTACCAAAGAATGTCATGTAACAGAACTTCAAACCTCCACTAATCCACTCTAACAAGTAACAAAGTCGAAGACACCATAGCCACCTGAAATTACAATCTGCATGCTTGTGAGGGATTCGTGCACCATGAAGTGATTGCCTCTTATGCTCTATTTGACACCTAAATTGACATAAGCTTAACTTCAGTACATCTTGATGAAAGATTAGATACATTGCTCTTGAATACCCTTTTAATTTTGGAACACCACGCTTGAAAAAGCATCGTCCAACACCCATCTTCCTAAACAATCAAACTAAAAGAGCAAACACCCATATTCCACCATTTAATTTTGTTTTTATCCCAACTCATGATAACTCTATCACATCGAACAGGACAATGGTAACCGAGATCAACACCCGAGATGTAGCCAATCAAAAACCTGTACCCTTCTTTGTTGAAGACACCAAATGAAAACAAAAATAGAATTGTTGGAATTATATAACATGACTAATCATAAATATAAACAATAAACATCAAAGTAAGTGCGAAGCGATATAGAACATATAATGAATAATTAATTAACTAAAGAATAAAGTATGCATTTTCTTTCTTGATTCTAGCCGAACAAGAATCAAATCCACAAACTAGCAATTAGGATGAACCCTAATTAGGGTTTATAGGATTATAAGAATTACCCTCACCGCTTTGTAATTCAATCCAAGATAATAACAAAAGTATGTTATTACTATGTTCTTGTACACACGCATTAAACCGAATTAAAGTAATGCTAGTTTTATCAAACAAATAACTTGATTTGTGGAAAAGTAATGGATCGACACCCACAAAGGTGTTCGACCGGTTTGGAGAAGAAAAACACACACAAAACTATTTTTAGGGTTTAGCTAATGAGCACAAGAGATGGAAAAATAAAACCCCTAGCCTTGTTTATATACCCAAGCAAACTTGGTGAACAAGTTGGTTTTTCTTTCCTTCTTTCTCTCCTTGGCCGATCGGTTTGGATATCCCATAGGGATTCCGGAACCTTCCCAACTTTTGCAATTTAATCCTTTTCCATAAACATTTAACGACCGTTAATCCATTACATTAATTACTTAACGTCCGTTAGTTATTTCGTTTAATAAATAAATAAATATAACATTTATATTTAATTATTAACTTTAAATTCTCATACGTAAAGTGTGCAATCCCATAGTCTCGAGTTCGATCCTAACACACGTCTATTAATTTATTGTCCATAAAACCAACAGCCCCACTGGACATATCTTAATAGAGTGATCACATTCGGTTAGCGTCTAGCAACACTTCGATGCCTCTAGTACAACTCGAGCAAGGCTCCTGAAAACCTTTTAATGATTTCTCATTATTATTATCCTTTGTTTCTAATACCATGTTAAATAAAGATATGGAATTAAGTCATTCTTTATTCAACCATTCTGCTTCTCGTTATTAGTGATTGAGCAAGATTACCAAATCTTCCGAACATATTCGTGGGAGAACTTTGGGCATGGCCATGCAAACATCTTGTCAACCCTACGAGGGCCCAAGAAGATTAAACTCCAAAATAAATTTGAAGGAACAAATTCTATCTTGACTACAAGAATAACCCACAAACTTTGCAACACTTCGTGAAACAACCCTTATGACTACCAGCCACGATAGCGTTAAGTTGTTCCACGTATGCACTACATTCATGACACTTATCCGGTATCTCAAGTCCGAGGATAACTATTCATAATTTACTTAACAACAATATCCATAAAGTAATTATGTAGTTGGGATAAGTCCTATATTCAATTCATTGAATATCATCTGAAAATGGTATGCATTCTCATCAATATACTTTCAAGTATATTCTACCACATCTCTCAGATTTGTCTTAGTTTAATGATACTCCCATATCATTAATCGACAATGGACGATTTAGAATAAATAAATTTATTCACGGATTAAACATGCAAATATAGGATACAATATATTATAAAATCAAACATACCAAGTATTTGATTTATATTATAACAATTGTTTAACATCCCTTATCCAAATACCAAATAGATCAATGCATGAAAATTCCATTGATGAATTATGCCTCAAGTAATGACAATCATACTTGTTGACAAGGCATAAATCAACCAACTTGATCTATCATAATTTTGAGAATACTTATTTCAAGAATTCAATTAATGAAGTCCTTGTATGTGTGCATTCACCAATCCACATAATAATTCATAAAGTGTGTGACATCCTCTATCACCAATTTATGACAATTTAAACTTTCAAACATTTTAAAGTTTAAAGTATTCTTATTCTTTAATGTATAATGCAATCAAGGCCTTAGATAAGCACAACTAGTTCACATGGCCATTAACAAGGATGAAATCCTACCATGACTAGTATTGAGTGTCATCTCAATTAAACCAAAGATCATTGTATACAAACAACAATATGCTCATTAAAACTCCGTAAACTTTAATATCTTATTGTGTAATGTTTGATGCTTTCCTAACTTTCAAGTTTAAAGTCGATGACAATTTGCACAACATTTGACATATTGTTCATCCATAGAATCTAGGAGCAATTCCAGTTTTAGGATGTAATTCTATTAGAATATTCATTACACAAGTTATCTAATAACTTTTAGTTAGATATCAATGTTGTCAAATCATCTATCATTCAAGAATGATACAACAATTTGAATACACTACATGATGTACATGATGAATCTACATGTCAAACTTAGACTTCATTCACGTTCTATCTTGTCAAAAAATATTTATCCATTTCCCAAATGATATATCATGTTTTATTAGAATCATTTATTTTTACTGCACATGTTTATTAATAATAAACATATATTCCAAGGTTGTATGTTTTAATTCTTAAATCTTATAAGTGAAGTTACATTCCAATCTAAGACTTAACATTTAGCTTACAAGGAATGTTACTTCTCATATGTTATACAACATATAAGATTTAAAACCTTAACATAATACTCCCACTAGCTTTCAGAATACTTAAAATTTATCTTATTTTAATTATAAATCAAAATGGATTTAATAATTTAACATAAGAATAATTTCATAGATGCATGCATTTATCCATTCATGAATTATTGCACTTCAGACACTTCCAAAGATTATATGAATTAAAAACCTTTCAATTACTTACCGTCCTCGCCAAGTAATTTCTCAAGAAAGAGTTTTGATATTCCATTGTCATATTTCATATTAATGAAAACAAGTATGACAATTATCATCTTTATATATTTAATGTGTCTAGAAAAGAATATTCAATCACAATTAATTGCTTAAGTATGATTAATAATCTTGTCATAAAACATGCATTAAATATGTGTACAATATTGTCCATATGATTTCTACATAGAAATTCAAACCACTAGGGTTTTTCATCTCTTTGAAGAAACTCATTTCCATTCTCTAGTCTAACTATTAAGATAAACCAAATTTCCAAAATTGATTATCTTTATGGACAAAGATCTTTAACATTCATAGTATGAGTAATTTTCCCAATTCAATATTTGGTAATCCATCATAATGATTATCGTGTTTACTATAATCCTCAGAACTCATATTTCTCAAAGATATAAGTCAAATATCCGAGATATCCTTGCAGATCTATGAATGAAAATTCCATCATCATGAGGTCTATCATTTACATGTCTAACCTCATCATGATATTTACTAGTGTGTTTTAGAAGATTATGTATCTTGTAATTTTATCTTTCAAGATAAAAACTCCCACTTGCCTTTTGTAATATATAGACTATCTATATATACTTAGCAATTAGAGCAAAACTACATTGTTCTCTATTTGGGACATTACAAATACACATTGATAATTCTTGACATTAGTTTGTTAATAACCTATTCATAAGTAGTTTAACAAATTCGAATCTTCAACTTTAAAACTTAATGTGATTCATCACATTCCATAATGAAATGGTGTTTTATTAATCTTCTAGGTTGGAGTCATATTGAGTATATTCAATCCATACTCAATATTCTAACCTTGTTACTATTTAAGAAAGAAGTTATGGTTATCATGAATCAAACAAATCAAATAGAGTTTGATTCTCCTAACCGAACATACCATCAACTTGTGGTATTCATTAGAATTTAATATTGTAAGACAATCTAACAATATATAAGATAAACATATTCCTTTTGGCTTACCTATTTACCAACTAAGTCAACTTAATGGTATAATAGACTTTCCAAGCCAATTGCATGCTTTATAACACAAGTACCTTTTAACCAAGTCACTTCATATCCATGTCTCAACAAGAAACATAAACTGTTATAATCCCATTATACGTTATAAATCATTGATCAACTCAATGACTTCTTGTATATGTCTTAATTAAAAACATAACAAGTTAACGCCTTACTTTATTATAAGTCTTAAAAGACTTTATGTTTATGTCTTTACAATGAATCATAAACATGTTTAACTAAAGTAATTATGAACACAACTCTTGGTTTCAATAGTAATTTCAAGTTAATTTATTTTACTTCACAATAATGTAGACTACATTATTTTTCATTTATGTCATTCCAAAATACATAAATAAACAAATTGAAGTAGTATTAGATTACTTCATTTAATTTTATGTCATTCTAATAATACATAAATATTTAATTTGAAGTAGTCTTATATATCATTTTGACACATGTTCTAAATACTTGTCTAATTTAGAAACCGTAAATATGTCCATGCAAGATCTCACTTTACATAGAGATTTACTTTGTTGTTGCAATCTCGCCAAGTTCTCACATGACGAAATTGTAACACCAAGTGTTTCTTGAATTAGATATGTACAAGTTATATTAGAACGTTAGTCTCTTACCTTGCAACAAGAGAATCCGTTAAATCATATACTTATATGTTGTACCTTGCACACAATATAGATTTCTCCCACTTGTGCATGGAACAACATCATGTAGCGTATAAACAACACGACATATGTTTGTTTATGTGACTAATATGATTGTGTCATTGATATTAGCATAACTAGTAGATGTAGAACCACTTCATTGTCTAATAAGGAAACGTACATGACTATCCTTGAAAACATAAGTGTCTACAAGTGGAAAGTAATTATCGTAAGACATTCTAGAGATAATGAGTTACTACCAAGATGACAAAGCTTGTAACTCCCATCGAATAAGAGATCATTACATTAATTCCTTATTCAAGAATAAGAACACAACACTCCCATCGGATTTGACAACATTGTAAGTGTTTCATTAACCAAGAAAAGAAAATAGTGTTCTATTTACTTCCCTACACCTTTGAAAAGTCCATACATAACAATTACTTATGTACTTAAAGAGTGTATTCTACTATGTAGATGATGAATTTATCCATCAATGCTATTAACTTGAAAAATTGGGCATGCAATTTCTTTCTTAATAGTTCTACTATTCCAACAATTGTAAGTAGTACTTTTAAATGGTCAAAGCACAACAACTAGATAAAATATGCTAGTTTGTCTTTTACCAATTATACAAGAATTAGTCTAGCTTCTAATTTAATAACTCGTAAATATGCAATTTTCTTAACTATTAAAATTTGCTTACGAGTTATGTATTTAGAATTTAGACAATTCTAATTGTCCTATCATACCTTTCTTCATTCATGAAAAGGAATAGGATTGAATCTCACTCTTTCGCGTGAAAAGAGGACTAGGTTTATTCTTTTAGTAAAGTTGACTCTACCAAAACCCTTACGGTGTAGATCAATTTACCAATACAAGAATAACCTACGCTACGGTTTAATGTTGCATTAATACATTTAAAGAATTAGCAAAATTCAATTTTAGTATTTTCGATAATTAAACTTTTCAAGAAAATAAAATACCCAAGGTAATATTCATATAACCATAGAATTTTCTCGAAAACTAGGATCCAAATTATCGTAGTTCCATTACATCGCTTGATCCGCTAGTAACGAAAGCACATAATAGGGTAATCATCGAACAATAATTGGCAAACAATTTCCAATTCCTAGATCATTATGGGATTTATATTTTCCAACGCTATTGCAAATATAAACATGTTTCATCCCATCTTATGCCATTGAGTCCAAGTCTCACTTCCTACTCAACTTAAGTGTCTAACTTAAAGAACTCGCAAATATGTCCATGTAAGGTCTCACTTTACATAGAGATTTACCTCTCCATCACAATCTAGCCAAGTACTCTCATGACTTAAATTGCAACTTCAAGTGTTCCTTTTAATTAGATGGCATATAACTTAATTTAAAAGGGTACTAGTTTTGATTTTATGTGGTCAAATCAAATATGTACAAAGATGTCATGCATTCATCTTGTAGCATAATTTTAATAAAAACTTTTATTACCAATTCATAAAGATCAAATTATCAAAGTTTTGATTGAGGTATTGGGTTCACCAATCAAGGAATTTAGTGTTAATTATCATCCATTATACCGCACTTTTGCATAAGTGTAAACACTTAGTGTTTCGGATAATTACCACCAAGTGGCGCATGGAATTAAAACTAATTCGCCTTAAGATGAGCTTGTACTTTTATGGCTTACTAAGTAGCTCCATTCGAACTTACAGAGGGCGAGGACCGTGTAAGCGCAAACGCATAACCTTAGACATCCATTCAAAGTGATCATGCACTTCTTAAATAACCCCTTTATAGTTCATTCGAATGGGTGAGCTGCTCACCATTGTACCAAAGTCACCAATCAATTAAACTATTGAAAACTTAACTCTTCCAAAACAAATCAAATTTCACCATTGTTTAGTCCGTATTATTTTTCTATTCAAAATTACCCTTTGCTTAAAACTGCCGCACATAATAAACAAACAAGTAATACCAATAAAAATATAAACAACTAAAACAATGCGCATATAATAAACAATTTATACGTAAACAAGTAGCCACATGCAACTTATTCGATAAAACCCTATTAATAATCAATGTCTAGGTTAAATTAACGATATATTAATTAGGGCTTTCACCTCTCAATTGAAAGTGAGCCACATACATCGACGAATCGATTATGTAAACCCATAATTAATGATATACCAAATTGCACATAATTGATTCATTAATGTATATAATTGAGTCATCCCAATTCAAGATTTATCATAAATATACATGTGTATAAAACTTAACAATTAATCCAATCTTAACAATTAAATAATAATATAAGCAACTATCCATGACAAACATGCATGTATCATCATGGATATAACATAACAATTATTCAATTAAGTCACAAGATCGCATACAATTCCATGTCACATAACACTTTATTCATGAATTTATCACGTAACAAATATATTAAATCTAGGTTTCGATATTGATAACATAACAATTAATATAAACCCTAAAAAAATTTAGAAATCGACTAAAAATTTTAGGGTTTCCACCCAAAAAAATTTTCGATCCATAATAGATTTTAAAACCAAATTAGGGCAAAAGCCTTAACCCTAAAATTAGGGTTTATATAATCATAACCAAAACCCTAGAATAAATCATATCAAACACAATACAATATCCGTTTTTACGTGTTTAGTAATTAATTACTCATTAAAACCAATGACTCGTGATGCCATCGTTGGAATTATATAACATGACTAATCATAAATATAAACAATAAACATCAAAGTAAGTGCGAAGCGATAGGAACATATAATGAATAATTAATTAACTAAAGAATAAAGTATATGCACTTACTTGATTCTAGCCGAACAAGAATCAAATCCACAAACTAGCAATTAGGATGAACCCTAATTAGGGTTTATAGGATTATAAGAATTACCCTCACCGCTTTGTAATTCAATCCAAGATAATAACAAAAGTATGTTATTACTATGTTCTTGTACACACGCATTAAACCGAATTAAAGTAATGCTAGTTTTA
This sequence comes from Chrysanthemum lavandulifolium, assembly GCA_022545495.1. NCBI lineage: Eukaryota > Viridiplantae > Streptophyta > Magnoliopsida > Asterales > Asteraceae > Chrysanthemum > Chrysanthemum lavandulifolium. Next base: position 66,842,964 of record CM040239.1, on the reverse strand, counting down.
TCAAACAAATAACTTGATTTGTGAAAAGTAATGGATCGACACCCACAAAGGTGTTCGACCGTTTTGGAGAAGAAAACACACACAAAACTATTTTTAGGTTTAGCTAATGAGCACAAGAGATGGAAAAATAAAACCCTAGCCTTGTTTATATACCCAAGCAAACTTGGTGAACAAGTTGGTTTTTCTTTCCTTCTTTCTCTCCTTGGCCGATCGGTTTGGATATCCCATGGGATTCCGAACCTTCCCAACTTTTGCAATTTAATCCTTTTCCATAAACATTTAACGACCGTTAATCCATTACATTAATTACTTAACGTCCGTTAGTTATTTCGCTTAATAAATAAATAAATATAACATTTATATTTAATTATTAACTTTAAATTCTCATACGTAAAGTGTGCAATCCCATAGTCTCGAGTTCGATCCTAACACACGCCTATTAATTTATTGTCCATAAAACCAACATCGTAAGAGACTTAATATTATGGAAACCGGGAAAAAAATACTTCTGAAATTTGAATTGGTGTTAAATCAAATCGGGTTTTGCTAATAATAGCCCTTAGGGTTGTCGTTAACAACTAATTCCCGAAATTTATGCTTAGACATCATACAATGTTCAAATAAAATCATTCAAAATTATTAAAAATTTGCAAAAAATATCTCAAATACAAATAAATACACTCTTTCTATTGGTTATGTTAGCGAAAAATATGGAGCTTGTCTTTAATTATGTCTTAATATTAATAGATTTTATGAAGATTTAGTTACGTTAAGGGCTGTTGTTAGCTTTTCCCAAATCGTAATTATAATTTTACTAGATTTTTTTTTTTTTAATTCTAAAGAAAATTGTACCTCTTGATAGAACGGCTAATTTAATTATCTAAACTACCTATAATGCATTTTAAAATTCAGGTATTTTTGGCAGTGAGTGATCGCCAAGCATAATTAAAATGAGCTCTCAGATTGATCTAATTTTTATAGATTCAACATTTATTTGATTATGCGAATACAACCTCTCTCTCTCTCTAAAAATAATTTATCTCCTACCTCTCTCTAAAAGCTCAAAAAAATCTCAAATTTTTCCGGCGGTCGGTTTTCGTCGGCCGTCTGGACCTCCTTCTCCATCTTTTTTGTACCTTTTCCTTCCCACAATAAATGCCCTTTCTCACATATCTGTCATCTCCCATCTTGCCATTGTCAGTAGTTGTTGGCGCCACTGATGTCTTCTGCTCAGATCCATTACCATCTGGTCTCTTCTGCTCAGATCTGTTGTGGTCCATCATCGATGGCTTGCTGCTGCCTTGGGTCTCGACTTTAGATTTGTTTTGTTTAGGTCGGCTCCTTTAAGGATGCTTCGCTTTATCTTTTATGTATGTTTTATGTACTTTTGTCAAGTTACATCTTCATATGGTGTTGTCACCAAAAGCTCACTTTGGTGATTCCCCCACCAGTATGGTGTTCATTGTCTGTCACAACTATTATAGTGTATGTCTTGTTTTGGCTTAACTTATACCTTGTGTATTTTGTTTGGCAAGTCGGTTCGATTTTGCCCATTATATTCGATGTAAATTGTTGTGTTCAAATTACCTTCATTCATGAGGTGTGAAATGAAATGTTATCTCTGCTCAAAAAAAAAAAAAAAAAAAACATTTATTTGACTCTTTTGGAAATATTTCCTTTTGTACTCGTATGATTTACTGGTTTGTTTTATTATTATTTGTAATTGTTCTTGTTTGTTTATGAGGAAGATTTATCCTCATGCACGACGGTCATTAATCAATGATTCAACATCACAGGTGTTTGCCTTGAATAAAATGACGATTAAACACAACTAACTTTTTTTATTATTATTATTTTTTTTTTACTTTTGTTTTCCTATTAATCCTCATGTTTCCTTGAAGATGAGTTTTGTGTGAAAATCACCATCTTGCTTTACATATGATTTTAAAATTCAGTATATGTATTTGCGGCGGTGAGAAGTGGTCAGGTATAATCAAACTCGAAGCATTGTAGTTTAAGTAGTATCTTTGTAAGAGACGCAAAAATACGGAAATTCAGAAAAATACTTTTGTATTGGTGAAGCGTGTAGTTTATCCTAACCAAGGTTATAAATAGTGTGAGGCGTGGTGTGGCGGCATGACCAAGCCTTACGTCTTTGCGGCTAAGGCTAAGCTTTTGCGTTTATAAGGCGTGACATAAGGCGGCACAAATTATAAAAATATTTATATATTTATATCATAATTCATATATATCGAGTTTACAAAAGCATGTGTCATAGGGCAGTGTGACGGCATTGCGTGACATCATGATCAAGCCTAACGCTTTTGCGAGGCCTTTACGGAACATTTGCGAGCCTTTTAGAACAGAGATCCTAACATTAAGAAATGAGAAATGATACATGGACCTAAACTTAGATCTAAAACCAAGTGTCAGCATCCTGATGGTTGTAGACGGAGACCCACTTCTTTTACAACCTATAAGTATGATGCCAAGTAGTTTTAGGTCTAAATTTAGACCTAAGTTTAGGTTCATGTATCATTTCTCTTAAAAAAATATAATACCACCCCTAACTAATGTATATCACATCCAATGAATACCGGTGTAAATGGTTTTATGAGAAGATTATTTCTCACTTTAAAGAAAATTGTACCTCTTGATGGAAAGACTAGTTTAGTTACTAACTGTTATAATGTTTCCTAGTTCTAACACTCTGTTCTCAAGTTGAGTAAAATGGAGGAAGTAAAGTGAAAGTGAGAAAATTTGTGTTCTCCAATTTTTTTTTTAGAAGTAAAGTGAGGTAAAGTGAAGTAAAGTGGTGATATTTTAGTTATAAAACTTTCACTCCACTTTTGGGGTGAAAGTCACTTTACTTTCTCTCTCTTACTTTACTTCATCTTTCTTTTACTTTCGTTCATTTTTTTCTTGAGAACTTAGCGTAAGTGTCGTTGAGGCAAATGCATGTTTTGAAGTTTCCGATTTGAATGATACGCTATTCGATGAGGACATGAGATATCGACTCTCCAAATAATTATCTGGAATGGTATTTATAGATAGACTTACGAGTTTAAATTTCTCCCACAACGCTAGGTGAGGAAACTCTTGACGTGGATCAAAACTAAAAATAAAGAGATTTGACTAAATGTTCTTTAAAATGTTGCGAAAACGATAGTCGATCAATCTTTTATCCAGGATTTGAACTCTTTCTATCTTTCCTGTTGGATTGTAGGCTAGCGATCATGCCACGTTATGAACAGAAGTTTTGGTCTTTTACTTTCATATTTATATCCTTTCGTGATGCATGGTCATTACTCATTAGATTAAATCAATTATATTATTTCTAACTAATTACCTTAGCTATTCGTGTCTCCTGCAGGGGCGGAGCCAGGATTTGACATTGAAGGGGGCCGAACTTAGCGTAACTTACAAAAGTAGAATTCGAACTCTAATAACAAAGCATTATAATTCGTAAAATTTAGAACATCTCTCATAAATAACAAAGGTAACACATGAATTTAATGTGTACACTAGCAAGCAACTTTACTCTTTACTTAAATCACTCTCCAAGATTTTCTAATTTTCTGTAATCTCTCTCCAAATTTTACTCGGTATCATACAATTTATATTGTAAATTTACATATTTTAAATACTTTATGCCTATATATTGTTAAAAGTTAAGGATTTCACATACCAAGAGGTTGAGTGTTAACTATTTATATGCTCCTACTTTGATACATTCTTATATACAACATGAGTATTGAAATTCTAAAAAGGCCTTTACAAAACAAAATAACAAAGATAAAAAGGTGACAAAAAAAGAAACAATTGTTAATTGGCTATGATCAATTCTCAAACAGTCAAAGATTACTACAATTGTAAAAAGAAACAAAGCTTGAAGCATGAAACATGACAACAATTGTGATTTAATTTTTTTATATACGATATTGAAATGAAACATGACAACAATTCGTTGAAACATGTATTGTTTTCTAAAAAAAATTCTAGCTTTTTCTACAAATAATGTATTATATATATTGCTAAAATGATAAATATATATAGTATATATTAAATGTAATTATAAAATTTTGAATGATAGTTACAAGACAAATATTAAAAAACAAGTCAAACTATTTATTACCAAAAAGTAATAATAAAAGGGAATTTTGTAGCTATAACACATTCTTATTTTAAAGTTTTAAGAAAAATTGTCCACTTTTTATACGTTGTATAAAAAAGGCAATCGTGTGTTTTTTTTTAACAATTAAGCATATAGACAGGCCAATATTAAAAACTTGCTATTTAAAAAGTTGACATTTTAAAAGTAATAGATATTGATATTGAAAGAGCAAACATATGACTTAAACTTTCTTTAAAACAAAAACTAAAGTAATAAAAGTTGTCATTTAAACATTTAAATTAAATTTAAAAAGTATTACTAAAGTAACCCAATATGATTATAAATGGAAGTAGAAAAGAAAGGAAAAAAAAAAAAAAAAAAAACACTACCCGTAATAACAAGTAACCCAATTATGATTTTCAAAAGATATTCTTAAGTCTTCACAAGCCAAAATCTCAAGTAAAAAAAAAAAAAAAGCTCTTTAATCACTGAGGCACTTTACCCACATGGGTAACCCACCCAACCACTTAATGTATTTTTTAATTTCACATTTCTTTTCTCTCTCCACAAACTCATCTTCTACCTTCAACTTCATACTACATTCTTACATTTATGATTTATCTGCTTCTTCATATTTTCCATCGATCATAGCCTCATAGGTAACATGAATATAAAAAAACTGATGCCCCCAAAAATTTGATGCCCTTGGCCGTCACCCAGCTCGCCCGGTACCAGGGCCGACCCTGCTTTGAGGTATATTCTACTTAATATTATTTGGATGGTTGAGGGGGGCCTAGCACCTGCTAGCCACCCCATCAGCTCCGCCTCTGGTCTCCTGGATGCATCACTGTGTTGTTGTTTTTTGGAATAATTCTTTAAAAACGCATCGTAGTTGTTAAAAATCATTTTTAGAGCAGCAAACAAAGAAAAATACTTCTGTAAACATTAATGTTGACACTTTTGTCTTTATGTGAGTAATATGACCATTTACCCTTTCAAATTACATAAATGATCCCTGTGGGTTTGCGTAAATTGCATCCACCGTCCCTAGGCTAAATTACATAAATGGTTCTTGTCGTTTGGAGAAAATTGCATCCACCGTATCTAATTTTTTTTTCGAAATTGTTTTTCAAATTTGTTTTCTTCGTAATTTCTTTATTCGGATTCTTTTTTGTTGAGATGTTATAAAAAAAAAAAGTCGTGACATGTGAAAAAAAAAAAACTGTTTTTTTTCGTAATATTTTCTAAAAAAATCCGATAAAAAAATTTCACCTGTTACAAAAAAAATTCGCATGTGACGAAAAAAATTTCAACAAAAAAGTTGAAAAAAATTAGGGTCTGTGAATGCAATTTTCGCTAAACGACAAGGACCATTTATGTAAAATGGTAATCACATAATATTTTTTTTGTCTTTACTACTCATATGAAAACAAAAATGTCAACATTATTATTTACAAGAGTATTTTTTTTTGTTTACTACTTTAAAAATGATTTTTTGACAAGTATAATGCTTTTCTTTGTTTTTTTCTTTTCTTATTAAATTAATCATCAAATATTCTTTAAGATGATTGATTGTGTGAGCATTTCTAAATTGGCAATCGTTTGATTGGAAGAAAATGACGGCGTTGAAGTAAAAATCTGCTCCTCGGTATGAATGAGTGTAGATCCTTTCGGATTAAGCTAGAACACGTCCTTTAAGTATCTACACACAAGGAAACACGCGTTAGTCTCGTCTTGTGTGTAACCTCAAAATCAAGCTCTGACGTGAGCATAAATATTTATGATAGGTCGGAGGTCACAACAATAAATATGAGAAATGTTTGTTGAAAATGTCATAAATGAGGTGAGGTATTTATAATACCCCAACCTCGTTACCCGTCTTGTCTTGAGAAATAATGTGCATGTCTGCCCTAACCTACACAGTAGGTGTCTGGTCACGTGTGGGACACGATCCTATGAAATCTGATATTGACGATGCATGTGTGGTTCAAGGTATTACCTAATGATCAAAAGGATGTCTTGGACAAAAGCAAGAACCCTTCATGCCCCAGCTTCGTCACGCGTTCCTTATGATATAATCCTCTGGACACATGGACTATCGTCCGGACGACACGTGTCTTCCGGACACATGTGCCAACATATCTCCTCAGTATTGTGTTATCGGTTGAAAACTGATACTGCAATACTTAGATAATTTCTTGTGTTGTTTTTTACTTTTACGGATGTTATCCGTTGCTTATACGCATCCGACCCGTTGTTTGCCCATGTCCGACCCGTTAGGCTTGAATGAGCCTAGTGGATGAGCTGAGCCGTGGGCTTTATAATAATATAAGTTTGAATTACCTCGAGTTTTGGGACCTTCCACGTATATTTACTGCAGGCATTGGACGGTTGATATGGTATCACGTCACAGATGTACTGTTCGACGCGACATTTCGCGTCTCCCCAAGTTGCCTATATATAAACCGTTTTCTCACTTTTCACTTTACATATTACACTTTTCTTGCAAATATATACATATGCTGCCGGACGATTTTTTTTGCAAATACATAACTTCTTTTGAGGTGCGTTTCGTCTTATCTTTAACAATTGTTTATATTTATTCCTTTCCGTATCCTTTTGAATCATGTCTGGAAGCGAACCTGGTGAGATGGTTTCACCAAAAAAGAAATCGTTCTTCGTGCCTAAATTTGACATGCATATTCACACCTCCCGGATGACTCAAGAGGAGTTGAACAATATAGTTTCGGAGTACGGTATTCCATTAGTCTTAAACCCTTAACTTCCTCCTAGAGGTGGCAATTTGTGCCCAAAATAAAAAAAAAATAAAAAATAAAAAATAAAAAAAATAAAAATTGAGCTAAATGGACAACTTTTTAAAAGATTTGGGCACATTTAGCCCATCTCTTTTCTTGAAATGGGCATATATTGCCCATTTAGAAGTTAAATGGGCATAATGGGCACATATTTTTCTCGAATATTAAATTATTTTTAATGAAAAACTTATAGATATAGTTTATTTAGTTACTCAAATATAAATGATATGTTTACATTTGAGGATTTTTTTGTTGTCGTTTTAGGTATTTTCAAAATCGATTTGTATAACATGAGCCCATTTGGCCCGTGCCCGTTTAAGCCTGTGCCCATTGGGCTAGTGCCCGTTTAACCCGTTGCTCGTGCCCGTCCGGCCCGCCCGTTTTGCCACCTCTACTTCCGCCTCTCGGAATGACCATGAACCCTCTTCAAGAAAATGAGATAGACATATATCACCAATAACATGAATAGGGGCGTTAGAATACCCTTTTCCACCTTTATTGCTAGCAGTGATTAAGCATTTTAGAGTACAAATTTCCCAACTTGTTCCGATAGGACTGAACCGGGTCACCCTTTTTGAGATCTGATGTTATAGTTTGAATGTTAGACTTGTTGTATCTTTGTTCCGAGTGTTCTATTGGCAAACAAGGCCATTGATTTTGTTTTGAAAATCGAACGGGTTGAGGGCAAAAAAAATCTTTCAGGAAGTTCTTTCCGGACTAAAGCATTGTAAACAAAGGTTTTTTCTTATCGACCGAAGGGCCATCCCGGATGCAATGGCGTGGAGGCATAAAGACTCAAAGATATACAGATGATTTTCTGGAAATTTATCAAGAAAATGATGCTGAAAAGCTCGGTGTAAAGATCATTCTACTCCATAAGCCTACGATGAGCCTTTTGTGGATTACCGGCTTGTCGACGGTTTTCAAGAGCCCTGACTACCAGCCGATACTAAAGGATGTCGAAGGGCATGGTAACTTTACCTGCTCATTAGTTTTGGATATATATGTTATTTGTATTTTTTGCTTTATGTTGACTTTTTAGCTATTCTTTCTTTTTCCATTTCAGTCGTTGATATGTCTGATTACATTGAGCTGCCGGAGTGGGAGGAAATTGTCGTAAGCAAGGGGGATCCGGTCCCTGAAGGACATGTAAGACCAAAAAGGAAAACAGATTCGTTGGATCCTGGGAAGTTGATTCCAGCAAAGAACTCTCTTATGTTGAACGTTGAGAAAGCCGACCCAAATGTGGTGGCCGCCCGAGAAAAATGAGAAGCAGGTACCGGAAAAGGCTGCTATAAAAACCGAGGTCAAGAAGAGGGTTGACAAGGAGATTTCCGCCGCGTCTAAAATAAAAAGAAAACAAATAGTTCATGAAGAGGTTCTTTCTTCGACAGAGCATACTGTGGATGTTACCCATAAACCAGGCCGTTCGTACGCCTGAGCAAGTTGTTAACAATCCGTTGGATCAAGAAGAGATCGCTCACGGAGGTGGCGGAGGAGGCGACGAGCAAAGGATTGACCGAGGGGGTTGTGAAAATGAACATCACAAAAATATGGATAAGTCTCATCAAGTAGACTCGACGGCTCCACATTAGATATTCCATAATAATAACAAAACAAAATTAGTTTTTTTTTTTTTTTTTTTTTTTTTTCCTAAAGTCACGATAGATTCATACACCACCATTAAATTAAGATGGGCATTATATGGCATAACACTATGTTTTATCTTATTTTTCTTGCTTTGATGTAACTTGATTTTCTATGAGGTCACGGTTATGTGTTACGTGAATCATTAACAATTATTACTGTCATTTTTATTATAATCAACTAATTATAATAAATATAAAAATAAAAAGTAAACACATAAACATACAAATACAGGGCCGTCTAATGAATTTGGAGGCCCCGGGTGAAAATTAAAAAAAAGGCCTCATCAAAACAAAAAAGAAAAACTTAAATGTGTGCATAAAATATGTTCATTTATAACAATTTCTTATAATGAGACCCTTAATGACGTTTTATTTATTGTGGCAAGATGAGTTGTATTTAACTAATAAGATTTACAAAAGAGTCATTTTATGATATATATAACATAGTACACAAAATGAGACCCCTTAGAGCACTTGCAATGGTAACACTCAAACTAGTGTTGAAGGTTAACATTCGGGCGTTATACCGAGATAACCACACTGTTGTCCATGTTAAAGTGGTGTTAAAGGTTGGGTGTTAATACCATAACGCACGTTTTTCTTTTTCTTTTTTTTTTCTTTTTTTCATTTCTGCCCTAATTGAGGGGTTGTTTTTGTAAATTATTGGTGTGTTAAGGTTTAACCTTGGGAATGCTATGATTGCGGGTGTTTTTTTGTTGAGTTAAAGTGAAATGTTAAAACTGATGTGGCGCTGACGTGACACTGAATTATAGTATAACTCATGTTATGATACCGAATGCTCTTAAATTATAGGGCCATGTGCGATTCTCACTTGCACACTCACTTCGCCACCACTATACAAATAAGATGCAATTTATGTTTTTCTTGACATAAAATATTTTTAGCCTCCAGGTGAAGATGACATCCAACTTTAGATATATAGTTATATCATTTTAGTGTTTCTTTCTAATCACATTGCTTACTTAGAATTATGTCTTTGCTTATCATGACAGGTATTGGCCTTGTTGGATTCTAGGATGACATATTAAAATATATCTTTCCTAGTACATTGTCAAAACAGGTTGCGTGGGATTGTTTATACGAATAATTGATGTGTTATTACGCCAACAATGTCACACTGGTAACCTACATTTTTGAATATAAAAATTCAAAAGACTAAAGAGCTAAATAGACCTGTGGTGACTTTTTTACTATCCTCTCGAAAATGCAAAATTGCATATATATCCAAAACATGCATAAAAACTTGTACGAAAGATACATATGCAATTATTCACTTTGGGAAGGATATATATGCATTTTTTCCTTTTTACTATTACATTTACAAATTACTGAATGCGGGTCACACTTTAAGTAATTGTATATTTAGTTTGACAATTTCAAAAGCCCAAATAATTGAATCGCGACATCGCTTAAGAATACATACTATTTTTGTGAAATGGTCTTACATGACTACATCCCACATTGTCGTGTGAACAAAATGGCAAAAGGGATGTGAATTGAAAGGCCAAAACACTGGTATAAAAGGCAAACGTTTATGTTTTAGTTGACAACTGAAGTGGTGTTATCACTTAATCTAAAAGTGACTATTAATAATTGAAAGCACTACGTTAAGTGAAGCGTAGGGGTAGGACCATGTGAATCACCTTCAGCGTGAGAGTAAGTAGTTGTTTATGATCGTTTAAAGTGCTACAGTATGAAATAAGGTTGTTGAAACTTGAAAGTGTGATCAACCTGAAAGACTTGCCAAGCTATTTATAGTGGATGACAAAAGGCTTTGGCATTCCTGCATTTTTTCCGGAGATCACGGGAGTGTCCTATGATTTTAGGTAACCGTTGGGTGTTTGTGTCCCATGTCCTCTAACTTGGCGGTTAAACCTTGACTAGAGCGTGGGTTAATATCTTCGAATGGTGCACCTCGGAGGGTGTTAGGCTTCGATTGGCAACTTCTCGAAGTGGTAATCATTGCTCGTGGATGATTTTATGCCAAAGGATATTTTATGAGATTTGCCAAAGTCTTTCGAGGTGTAGTATCCGAATTGAGTTTAAAAGGGAGACCTTCGAACTGCTCGGATGGTACATCATCACCTGATATACTCATTTTTGGCAACATGATTGTCTTGCAAAGATAATGGGGTTAGCGAACTTAACTACTATGCATGTTAGCCAACAAATTAAGTTTAAATATAGTGGACCAGAGATTCTTTTTTGAATTTTTGCATTCAATTACTGAATTAAAAGTGTTGACTGATTTTTGTTAATGAAGATATTGAGGCTGCCGGAGCTTCTGTAGAGAAGAACAAGATTAAAGGAAATTAGCTTTTGGCGGTTCTTTACTTTTTGTATTGTTACAGGCAAAGAGCTCCTCCTTCTAAATGGGCCTTTAATTAAAATTAATGTATCTTACTAGCCTTGGTTAGATCTTCTAGCCCAAGTTTTTTAATATCGTCTATTAATTATTTTTGTTTCTTTTAAGAGACAACAGAAACTAAACAGAAGTTCGAGGGTTTCGCATAATGTGAGTTTTGTAGTAACATGGCGACAGTAAAGTTATGTCATGTATATATAACTGACTTATGATAAAATATTAGTGAGTGTCAGTTTTACAAATAAATCATAATTTGATAATCTAACAAAAACATTCAACATATAAAGTCTTACTACATTTTTAAACCGGAGCTAATTTATGTGAGATATCTAGTCTTAGACTGGGGTCTTTGGAATGAAGCTCAATGAAAGTAAAATGGGTAAGTTTGTCCCACATTGATCGGTAAGCAAGCTTTTGATGTCTTTATAAGTAATATTAGTGATGGTTGTACAAAATCTTTATAATGTTCTTGGAATAAGAAAGCATGTATTATGAAGGAGGAGTTGTTTGTATGAAAATGCATAGCTCGTGCTTTTTAATGCCTCTTTCATATTCCAAAAACATTTTTTACGTCTTTTTCACTTCAAAATCATTTCCGAAATGATAAGTGATGTATCTAAATGAATATAGATGCATCTAATTTAAGTCGATGCATCTTAAATGTGTGTTTTAGTTACTTATCATCCTTCTCATTTGGTTATCTCGAGTGCTCGATCCTTTCTTCAAAATCATTTCCGAAATGATAAGTGATGTATCTAAATGAATAGAGATGCATCTAATTTAAGTCGATGCATCTTAAATGTGTGTTTTAGTTACTTATCATCCTTCTCATTTGGTTATCTCGAGTGCTCAATCCTTTCTTCAAAAAATATGGTTTTAGATTAAACGTTAGGAAACACATGGTAAATTCGTTTGTCTTGTTTTTCCGCTTCCTTTATATAACAAAATTCTCGATACATATTATTTGTAACTCTGAGTATCATTTATGGTATGAATATATTCCCATACACTATAATGAAAAGAGGTATGGGAATATTTCCATGAGTAATGATAGACATGCCTAAATCATATGCCTAAATAAGATTTTGAAACACATGTCAAGATCAATGGTGTCGGTGTGTAATAGGAGAGAGAGGTAGTGCAATCCACATGTCACTTATTTAATGGCTTAGGCATATCTTTAGACTTATATCTTAGACATATCAATCATTTTCCTATTTTCATACCATAGATGATAAGGGGTATGCGTAACTAAAATGAAAAGGGGTATGGGAATTTAAATGTTTTAACTATGATTACAAATGCAAATGAGTCTTTAGCAATCACAATCTGTGGTATAATGAAAAGGGGTATGAGAACTTGTTTTACAAATGATTTTCTTCACATTGGGGTTCTCTACTCACCTGTATATTTGTGCTCATGATTCTCGATGGTAATGAATTCAGAATTGAAGCTTTAGATGGTATAAAGTTACAATATGCTAAACTGATATAATACATAGAAAAACTTTTATTGATTCGAAATGAGTATGAATTGGAAATGGACATGGACATGGAATTGTCACTTTGATCGCTGAAAAGCCTAAAACCAAGATGGTAAAAAAAGCGTAATTTAAGAAAATGATTTGACTTCTAGTATATGAAACAATGTGACAGAACCTCAAACCTCCACTAATCCACTCTAACAAAGACGAAGACACCATAGATACCAGAAATTACAATTTGCATGCTTGCGATGGATTTGTGCATAAGTTGCGTCATGAAGCGTTTGCCCTTTTTGTTCTATTTAACACCTAAAAACTGACATAAGCTGAACTTCATCACAGATTCATGAAGATTAGATACATTTCTCTCGAATACCCTCTTAATTTTGGAATGCCACGCTTGAAAAAGCATCATCCAACACACATCTTCTTAAACAATCAAACTGAAAGAGCAAACAACCATTCTCCACCATTTAATTTTTTTATCCCATATTCCACCATTTAAAATTTTTCGATCCTAACTCATGATAACTCTATCACATCGAATGTAACAATGGTCACCGAATGGAGATCAACACCGAGATGTGCCAATCAAAACCTGCACCCTTCTTTGTTGAAGACACAAATGAAGGGGAATTGCATATGTATCCTCGCAAAAAGATCAAAATTGCATATATATCCCATTAAACTTTTAATTGCATATATATCCTTCTAAAGGCTTAAAATTGCATATATATCCAATTTAAACTTAAATTACATATATATCCTTCAGAAACCTTAAATATATCATATATACCCAAATAACTATTTAATTTAAGTTTGCAACTCTCGAATACATAACAATTATAATTATATAAAAATATTTCTTAAATATATTTTTCTTTATTTATAAACTTGTTGGCACTAGTATATACGCTTTCATTGCAAATATATGTTATCGTGATATATATTAAATAACAACCATGATATATTTGATAGTTTATTTCATGTATTCGTATTAGACATGAGATAGGTTAATTTATTCGTGAGGCTAAACATTTTCTTGATATATTGTTTTGGTCGCTTCATTTGAACCCCAGGACATCGTACCCTTTAAAAGAAATGTGTTTGTTGCCATTTTAAAATTATAATTCTCATAATTTAGAGTTTAAAGTTATATTAAATAATTATTTTGATATATATGATATATTAGAGTTTTAGAAGGATATAAATGCAATTAAGAAGGTTTCAAAAGGATATATATGCAATTATTAAGTTAAATTGGATATATATGTAATTTTTAAGCTTTTGAAAGGATATATATGCAATTATAAGTTTAAGTTAAATATATACGTAATTTTGAGTTTTTGCAAAGATATATATGCAATTCCCCTTAAAATAGAAACAAAAGTAAAAGATTAGAAGTAGAACAAAAGCAATGAACTCAAATGCTTGTTAACAACTTAACATGATCATTTAAAGAAAAAGCCCATTCAGATCAAATAGACCCACTTTACAGGCCTTGGTGAGAAAATAGTATGAGTTAGACCAAATTGTTAACTATTGTCTATTTACTTATTTTTGTTTCTTTTAACAGACAAGCCGAAAGTTACAAAGTTCGTAAGTTTAAGTTCATCACTCAATGTGAACTTTTTAGTATCATGTGAGTATGTGACAGTAGAGTCATGTCATGTAATTTATTGACTAATGATAATATAAAATCTCTTTTACAAAAAATAAATAATAATTTGATTCAAGATCTATAAATACATTGATGAATGCTACGTAAAGTCTTGTTATATGTATAAAATGGAGTTAATGTATGTGAGATATCTAAAGCCTTAAACTGGGGTATTTGTAGTGAAGCTCAATGAAACAAAAATAGGTGAGTTTCTCCCACATTGTTGAGTGAACATACTTTTGATGTCTTTATATTCCATGATATTGATAACTTCACAAAATTCATATGATACTCTTGGAATAAGACAACTCTCTGTCTGCATCGCATATCTTCTAATGTTGATAAAGCGTTGTGTTACTCCAAAAATATTACTTGTTACGTATTTTTTGGGAAAATTGCATGAATATGCATCATACTTGACACTCTTTGTCATTGCGTGTAGCGAACTATTTTTTTTATCATTGTGACACTAACTTTTTGGGAGCGTGCTATTGTGTGTATCAGTGACTTGTTTAACCTGTTGGAGCCGGTCATGTTAACGACCGTTAATTTTTTTATTGCACCGTTAGTCCTTTTCGTCTGTTTTTAACGACCGTTATTATATTATTGCACCGTTAGTCATTTTCGCCTTTTTACACGCCGTCCGTCTTTTACACTTTTTCGTCCGTTTTACACGCTTTTTACACGCCGTCCGCTTTACACGCTTTCATTCGTTTTACGTTTTGCACCCGTTTCGTCCGTATTTACACGCCGTCCGCTTTTACACGCCGCTCGCTTTTATCGTTTTGCACCGTTTCGTCCGCTTTTACGTTTTCGTCCGTTTTACATGTTTTTTTCGTTTTTACACGTTTTTGTTCGTTTTCGCACGTTTTTTACACGTTTTCGTCCGTTTTACACGTTTTTTTTCCTTTTCACACGTTTTTTCACAGTTTCGTCCGTTTTTACACGTTTTCGTCCGTTTTTGTTCGTTTTTACACGTTTTTGTTCGTTTTTGCACTTTTTTTTACACATTTTCGTCCGTTTTACACGTTTTTTTTTCCTTTTTACACGTTTTAGCACGGTTTTGTCCGTTTTTACACGTTTTCATCCGTTTTTATATGTTTTTTTCGTTTTTACACGTTTTCGTCCGTTTTTACACGTTTTTGTTGGTTTTTTACATTTTTTCGTCTGTTTTTACACTTTTTCGTCCTCGAATCCGAGCTTGAAGAGCTTTCGCTTGGGGAGTGTCGTCGTCCAAGTCTGTCATGGACCCTGCGGCTACCAAGCCTAGCGTGGACATTGGTGCGCCGTCCGTCCTCTTCGTGTTCTTCCGGATCTCGCAGGTCACCGCTTCATCGTTCTCAACTCTCCTCCCGATCCCGGTAAACAATGGGGACGGCGGCTATCCTTCCCGCCTCCTCCTTCCGATGACGCTATGGGATGTCTCGTACTACGGTCGAAGTTTAGTCGGTGTTGCGAGCTCGACCGACCTCTTTTTCGCCTCCTCTTGCGTGAGGCGCCAAGGTTTCGTAGTTTTGAGACACGGAATCACTGGCGCTAGTTCAGCGCGACTCCTTAACAGCGGTGGTGTCTGTTTCCACCTCCGGACCCCTATTTCGGAGGCGCGCTGGCGCTTTTATGAGGTCCGTTTCGCACCGATTGCGTAGGAGTGGAAAGAGGTGCGCAGTGGATCTTCTGCTACCGGTTGTTGTTGTGGTGGCATGGGTTGTCCCGTGCGTGGTTCCACCGTAGGAAGACCGATCCGGGCCCGACCATTGGTTTCTAGTCGCACCGGTTGTCCCGCAGGCTTGCTTAGAGGCGATCCGCTTCTTCGCTTCTTCCTCTTGTAGGTCACTGTCGCGATTCTTGGATTAGGTTTCCTTGCTTTGTCATTCTAGTTCTTAGTGATTGGTCTCACGGATGGCGCCACTTGTTGATACAAAAGTTGGGCGTTCCTTGTTTGGACTCCGGTTCTCGTATCAATTAGACTTTGATGCTCGAGACATCGCACTAAGTAACAGAAAACACCGTTAGGCTTATCGTGGGATTGTTTCCCGATTATCCTCCGCGTGAGAGTAAGTAATCGGTTTTAGGGTTTAGTGGAGAGTTAAGTTTTAAGATCGTACCTTTAATGAGGCTTGAGATGCCCTTTATATACACACGAAATCCTTATTGATTTCGTGTTCCCCAACCTTCGGCGTATCCCGCCTAAGTCGGTCATTGAATACATATCTCCAAAAATAAGAGATATCCGATATCCAAAGCCATAAATAACTTCGGGTTTGGGCCTTCGTGAGCCGAAACCACTCGGGTTAGCCCATTCGTCTCGGGCTCGTTAGTAGCGTGCATTGGTCGGGTTCATGACCAATGCGACTATACGTCATCACACACATTACAAAAGTAACATAACACAGTAGGATTTGTCATCATCATAGATGTATAAGCATATCAACCACCGGCTCATTGAGGGTCTTGCCTCCTATCTTCCTCGACATTGTAGTGCAATATTAACCAAATTTTCCATTGTGCTCCGATCATATTCATCGCTTATTGAAGGATCCATGATCTTATCAACCCAAGATTCTCATTAGGCTTCCATCAAACTCATGGATCTTATCTCTCACCCAATTAACTAGTCCATGCTCGCCTTACAATTTTAGCTAAATGCTTGATGCATGCATGAGGGACTCCTTCCTGTTATCATCTCCAACATTACCACCCCATAGCTAAATACATCAACTTTTGAAGTGATTGGATAGTTAAGCACCCATTCAGGAGCCATGTAACCTCGTGTCCCTCGCATCATGGAGAAGTTCCATTGGTTACTTTCACATCTATCAAACAGTTTGGAAAGACCGAAGTCAGCAACCTTAGGAATGTAAGTAGCGTCCAACAATATGTTATGGGGTTTCACATCACAATGTAGAACCCACTTCAAGCAGTCTTCATGCAAATTAGCAAGTCCTTTAGCAGTACCCGTTGCAATATTATACCTTGTTGCCCAATCTAGTTTACCAATTCCCAAGTTGTTAGCCAAAGATCCATTCTCCATATACTCGTATACAATAAGCCTATGCTTCCCTTCTGCACAATAGCCCCACATCTCTATGAGGTTCATATGGTTCACCCTCCCAATCATGCTTACCTCAGCTTGAAATTCAGCTTCCCCTTGGTTATTAATGTTCTTGAGCCTCTTGATTGCCGCAATCCTGTTGTCTGATAGCCTACCTTTATACACTACACAAGCTCCACCTCTCCCTATTTCTTCATTGAAATTATGAGATGCGTTTTTCAGCTCACTATATGTGAACTTTCTGAAACCTGTAGCAACAGGTTGAAAAATTTGCTCAGTTATAGATGAGCGTTTACTCGTACAGTACCAAAAACTTACGACGCAAATAATCTCAATAAACCCAATCATGCATCCAAATACTAGCACGATCCCAAGTTGCTTGTGATCATATTTATCATCATAAGACCTTATTATCGGCGTCACCACTTGGTGTGGACAAATAAAGCTTGATTGACTTGTGAATTTATCATTATAGGATGGCACCAAACTCTTTGGTACTTTTATAAACACTGAATTGTCTACCCCATTTGATACCCATTTTGCAAGGAACTCTTAGGGTCCGTTTGGTTTGTTGCTAGGAATGACAATGGGTATCGGATTTAGAATGATGTGGAATGATAATGGGTATGAAAAAGTGTATCATTACGATTGTTTATGTTTGGCTAATAAAATATGGTATGAAAAAATGTATAGATATTTGAATTTTGTAGTGGAAAAAAGAAGGGCCCACGGGAATGGATTTCATAGACACCAAATTAGTGTGTAATGAATCTATAACTACGATATACACATTTCATTACCGTGCCCACAAAACAAAACAAAACAAACATAGACTATGACTTTGAAAGTCATAGTCTTATTCCCATTCAACCAAACCAAACGGGCCCTTAGTGAAGCAACCGAATCCTAACATATCATCATTCCAATTGTATTGGAACCCCGTGCAAGTGCTATCCTGCAAGCAATCCTTCTTGCAAGAATCAACAGTTCTATAGAACTGTTGATAGATTGGAGTTATAAGATGGTAAATTCCGAAGATTGGAGTTATGGGTATAAGATGGTAAATTCCGAAGATTGGAGTTATGAGATTATTTACCATAACTCCAATCTTTGGTAAACTCCAATCTTCGGAATTTACCATCTTATACCCATGTAAGCAACTGCATTTCCTTAAGTTTTTTGGAGAATAAGTGCAGAGACTGTTTGGTCCACAAGTACCATGGATCCTGCAAGAATGAGACACCGCTTGCCATTGAATTTCCCATTTCATTCCATTTTCATCTTTGGACCAGATCAGATAGTCTTAGATTACCGTCTGTATCAATCTTCAATATTCTTTGGCGAATCGTCCCATAATCACCGATACTAATTTGAAACCGTCGACCGACCATTAGAATCAAGGATTGCTATCGTCCATCATTATATTGCTATCTTCCAACTTGGTATGGTAGTAACTTGGGATCGAGCCAAGATAACGAACTTGTTTCTCGAGTCATAAAGTAGTCGAAGAATACTATCATAATCGAAAAAGAGCCTATAGAAACCTGAAGAGTAATTAGAAGGACTTCTTGAAGAAATAAGTTGTGTGTTTTTAGTGAATGGTTGATTTGGAAGAAGTGTATCTGTTGGATGATCAAAGCTTTGCCAAATAGGCTATCCTAATTCATGGAGCACAAGGTTACTTGTAACGTCGATTCGTTATCATAGATTTATTAGTCGGCTTGCAATGTCGAGTCGGAAACTCAAGGTAACAAAAAAATAATAATAAAAATAAAATAAAAATAAAAATGAGAAGTTATATACTTTCTGCCACTAGCAAAGTGAGTTTTATAGTTCTTTGTCGATGACCTGCTTATGAAAACTATAATTTTATGTTACAAAATCTCATTTCAACTCATAAATAATTCTAAAACTAAACTTGATAATTCGCTTTACTTCCGTGTGTTCGATCTGAGACTTATCGGTACTACTATACACTATGGGATCTACTGACCATTTATGCATAAGCTAGTCTACATTTGTCCTTGTTATAAGTTGAAACCTATATTTTACAGATCAAATTTCGCTGCGACATGTTTTAATATTATGAATTCCGCTGTGTATAAAAAAAAGGGTTGTCATAATATTACATGTGTTATTGAGTTGTAATTGCACTAAAGGAGAGGTTGACTTTGTATTAGTTGACCAAATAACTCTTGTACCCGCATCTACCAAAACAAGATTTCCATATTCCTCTAAGGACAGTTTTGAATGCTTTCCATTTACGGGTTCATTTCGGTTAGCCATCCAAACCACGGTTCTACTCCCAGTTGGTGCTACTTGCTCCGAAAACCATATTGCAAGACCATAAGCATTTTCTCCAACTCGATGAAAACCGTCTGTGAAAAGCCCGTTTGGCGAAATCAAAATGTCATTTTTGTTTTCAACGTTGAGAGATGACCCTCTACTTAACCCATAACAAGAAGTTGGTATTTGGGATACTATTGTTATGGTGACGACAAAAACATGAAACTTGACAGACATGTTATATTTGCTAACTAGTTATAAACCCGTGCACGCACGGGGTTTTTTCCAAATTTGTTAATATTAAATTTATTTATAGATTGTAATCATGGTTTTTAGTTTTGTTGAAAACTCGTGGTAAAAGATCAAATGCATACAATCTACTATCTACTAAGTTTTATTATTTTTTGATGATCTTCATCCTCGATCAGATACATGTGGCTATTTATGGTTTCTTTGTAGGTATTGTTCGATGTGTTCGAGGAATTGTTATTGTCAAGGTTAGCCATTTGTATTTGATGGTACATACTAAAATTAAGTTCTAATTTTTTTAATATTGATCCCAGATATTTTTTTTATTAATAGAGTGATGTGTTACAAACGATAGTGTATATAAGAAGTGATATGTTCATATATCTAAAATGAAATCAGCCCAAAAATACATCTTAAGACCACCGAACCCTGCTTCCCGGTTCTGATTTGCCTCCTTCGAATGAGACTTTCTCGTTCCACCATTGCATAAGTTAAGTTAATTAAGCAGAAACACCTTCACACATTCTTCGTCAAGACAACTTAAGGGTATTTAACACCTTTATTCATTCTCATGCAACACACTAAATTAATTGGGGTAATATGATGCTCAGAGTCAGAGCACCTATTAGCGCAATTACATGTATACCAACGACAAAACCTACTACTAACCAACGTGTAACAGATATTAAACAAATTTCTTATACAAATATCATGTTTTCTAAATTGATATGCAAGAAAATGTGTATCCACAATGGCAACATAAAAGATCTTAATTATAACTTTCATTTATATACCCATAAAGGTATTTTTCTAGGCATCCTCAATCGTTTTTATCTGCTGTAACTTACCCCGTTTAACTCGCTCCAAGAGGTTTTCAAGTCATCATCTCAATCATTGTACATCCCAAGCTTCGTATGTCCATTGTATATGTATGTTACAGATTTGTATTTTTTTCGCATATCAGCTAGCAAAACTTGCATGAAAGAGATGATGAAAACCTGCTTGAAGGAGATGATGATTACAAATATAAAATTTCAATAAGTATCTATGGAGCCATCTAATGTGGTATGCCCTTCAAAAAATATCAATTACATGTGCAGAATGATGTGAAACACAATGATTTAAATTATGAAAGCATGATCCTTCATGAAACTACATGGATTTATACCGGTTCATAAATTACGTAAATTGGGTAGGTCCAATCCATCACAAACTATTCTGTCCCCTTACTGAAAATTCTCTCATTTCGACCCGTTACTCAATCTCACCTGATCGTCACTAATTTCCACCTTTTACAACTACTTTGGACTCAAATAAATATTATTAAATTTAGCACATACCGCATTTATCTAAAGGGCATAATAGTTGTAGCTTGGGACAATAACCGGACTTTGGACTAAAATGGCATCTCATTATCTCCTTTATTCACAAACACAGTTCCATCTTGAAGTTTCCCAATGCGTTTCAATCTAAGAAACAACAAAGGCGTAATGTGTTCATTGAATTTATAAAATTTGATAATCAATAATATGGTTTGGGCCTAATTAGGCTGGATAAACTATTCTAACTTTCCATAGTAATACCCAACATGGGACCTTTCAATAAGAATCACTATCTATTTAATAGCTAAGAAAGGAACGTTCAAAACTTCAAATGTGTTAGAAGACACAAAAATTCTAGTTTTGATGCACATGAAATTTTAAGTAAAAAGAAAGTTTTAGTGGTTCCAGGAAGCATGTTTATCATGTACTACAATATCACTTGTTTCAACCTAACCCATTTTGAATTTTGACCCATTATCCTACTCGCTCGTCATGTCTATCTTGACACATGTACACATTTGCACCATCATTTGAATGATAATGTTTAGTGGAAGTACGTGAAACCTTATTGTGGGTTGTAACTTGTAACATCATAAATGATCTTCCATGTAATGGGTAATTTTGGCTTATTTATGGGACTATAAGGTTAACAGGTAATTCTAAATTATATAACTTAGTTAGATACACATGCAAAATCACCCATAATCTCACAATCTCACGAGCTCACCATATAAGTGCGCATATCATCAAATGTATTATTGCTAATTTGAAGTTTGCTAACTAAAGTTTAAGTGTTTATTAACTTATCATACTTAAGTATAATAGTTAAGATGAATACAATGTAAGTTTTAACTATATTTGGAATCTCTAAACCGGAACACTTAAAATGGATAATAATTATTTTAAGGCACGATATTGAAATTTTAATAGGTTTCATAAGGCAAATCCAAACACCCCTAACTATTCGTAAGTCCGTCAATTGATTGTTTGAGCATGTCCTTCAAATAGCAATAATCACTTTAGAAATGTACATTTATTATAGATAGAAAGCTATAACCTACTCATAAACAGGAAAGGATATCCATTAAGGATAATTATCTTAGAAAGATTACTCGATAGATACCTCAAAGATCAAGCTCCAGAACGTAAATGCTATTTTAGGCTACTAAATATGTGACTGGCATGACAAAGATACATGTACTAATTTTCTTTATTCAAAGCAATGACTCATCTTTACGGGAAGGAGATCAAAATATGGACTTGCTTTTTTTATTTATGTAACCGTATTAGCCAGTTCTCTGCTTTTTTATGATTTATCCACATCGCTTCACTAGAATGTGTTCACGCGACATAAAAAATGTCAAAAGTATGAGGTTACCACATTTACCATGAAAACTTTTACCTTCAAGAAGCTACATTCCTTATAAAAGTAGGTTTCATCCCCATCATGAATCACTTACACACGTTCTACATATACGACTCGAACATGCATATATAAAATCACACAAACCCCCAATTATTTAATGCATACTCCAAAAGGTTGGCCAGGTATTCATTATTCATTAATGCCGCCAATTATTTGAATCAGAATCACATACTCACATTACGTTTCCAAATTTCAGTTACAAATATATCAACTATCATATTATAATCATATTCGCAAAGAGAAAAGATGTCTTACTATGATCATGCTCATTTCCACTTTCCAGGTTTGTCTCTCTGTGGCATTTTATCGAACACCTTCCGAATACCGATCTTAAACAATATCACCAACCCTCCGATCATCATCGTATGTAGCAGGAAATTGAGGACCAATAAATTTTGTTTGGTCTTGAAGTTCCATAATCTCTCCTGTCAAGTAAATCTGTTAGTTTAGTAAATTAATGGCAGTAATTTATCATCTTGTCACTGCACCTTTTATACGTGTCGAACAATTTTTTGTTATTTTATATACTAAACTCGATTTTATTGTATTTTTATGTCTTTATGATCATTTTACACTCATATTTTTGCTACTATATATATCATAATTGTCATAAAGACACAAAAATACAATAAAATCAGTTTAAGACATGTAATAAAGAAAAATAAATTGTTCGACACGTATAAAAGCTGATATGACAATATGACATTACTGATGCTATTAAATTTCATTTAGTAATAAAAGTTATAGGTGAAGTGTATATAAACTAAATAGTAGTTAACATAAAATAAGTTATTAATTGTGTATTTTATGTTGTTTTCATCTGTAGTCTTGGTTTTTTGGTTGTTGTGTTTCGAGTATGTTCAAAACACATAGTTTATTTTGAGCGGTGGATCATGAGCACTCTTCCTTGTACTTAATCTTTTTTTATATTTCCTTGTACCCAAAAAAAGGTTATTTATATATATACTAAAAGGGAGGACCCTTTTTTGCAAAACATGCATTTAATGCAAAGTTTCTCAAATTGGCAAGAATAGCCCCTGATGTTCAAGTGGCGCTACAAAGTAAGTCCAAACATTAAATGCAAAGATTCACAACTTGGCAAAAACAGCCCCTGAGGTTTAAGTGTCGTTGCAAAGTAGGTCCAAACATTAAATGCAAAGTTTCACAACTTGGCAAAAACAGTCCCTGAGGTTTAAGTGTCGCTACAAAGTAAGTCCTTTTAAGCCAATCCCGCAGCATCGCGCGGTTTCCACACTCGTTATCTACAAGTATGAAGATATTTCAATTGTCGCATGGCTATCCACCATTCGTTTCTAACATCAAGTTGAAAGGAGTTGTATTTTATTTCGATGTCTTAGCTTGAAATTTCATTTATTATAGAAAAGAGCACAACAATACACCAAGACGAGCTTTATAGGTGTGTGCATTGCCATTCATGTCGGTCTTTATCTTAAAGAGCCACTTACTTCCAACTACCTTAGCATTTGGAGGTAAGTCAACCTCTATCCGACTTCGTTATCTTCATGGATTGCATTTCATTCATTGCAACTCGCCATTTTTCCTTTTCGTGACTCATCATGGTAGCTTTATAGTTAGCGGTGTTCACCAAGATCCCTAACAAATTTTCCTCGCCTTCTACGTTGAGACATAGACGCTCAGTGCACGTGTAGTCCTTGCGCTTCTACGAATGGGAACCACTTCAACTTCGTGTGGAACGCCTGGACTTTCGTGTTCTACTGAGGTTGGCTAGTGTTTTCGAGAAGGTGTTGTATCTTCTTGATCATCTTCCGGATCATAAACTCTCCCATCGAATTCATGAGATATGAGATCCTTTTCAAGAAAGTCTCCATACCTAGCAACAATTACTTTGTTTTCGTGGAAAGTAGAAGTAGTAACCCATAGTTTCCTTTGGGTATCCTACGAAGACACACTTAACAAATCTTTGTTGCGACTTATCGCCAGAGTCACGCTTAACAAACGCCTCACAACCCCTGCACCTTTAAGTAAGACAAGTTGGGAGCTTTCCCATACCACACTTCATAAGGAGTCTTATCAACCTTCTTAGTTGGAACCATATTCAATATGCTAACAGCGGCTTCAAAGCATAATCCCAAAAGGATAAGGGAAGAGTTGTAAGATTAAACATCGATCGCACCATGTCTAGCAATGTACGATTCCTTCTCTCGGATAATCATTTTGTTGTGGAGTATATGGAGATGTGGGTTCTTTGACGATACCACACTCGCCTAGATAATCTTTAAAATCTTGGCTTAAATATTCACCACCTCTATCGGATCGAAGAGCTTTAATCTTCTTTCCTAGTTGCGCTCTACTTCACTCTTAAAACCTTAAATGTTTCAAAGACTTCATGTTTATGTTTAAGTAAATAAACATAACCATAACGATCGAAATCATCGAGAAGGTTAAGAAGTAGCTAGCACCCTTTCTTGACACATGTCTTAGTGGTCCACATACGTCAAGATGTATCACACCAAGAAGATCGAAGCCCTTTCTAAACTATTTGTAAAGGTTTCTTGGTCATCTTCCCGATATGCAAGATTCGCATTTATCAAATGATTCATCATTGATGTCTTGCAAAATCCCATCGTGTTGCGAGATGTTGCATGCGTTTCTTGCCTATATGAGCAAGTCTACAATGCCAAAGAAATGAAGAATCCAAATCACCTTTGATTCTTTTATTATTGATGCTAAAGATGTAATTATTTTTATCAATCACATTATCATGCAAATCAATTTCAAACACACCATTTATCGGAATAACATTAAAGTAAAAACACCATTTAAAAACCGAAATTCCATAATCGGTAAATGTATGAACGAAACCAATATCTTTTAACAAGGAAACTGAAACGACACCCCTAACAATGGAAGGTGCGTAATGACAATCGTTTAATGACAAGACTAAACCCGAAGGTAAAACTAAATCAAACGTGCCTATAGCTTCAACGATCGCATGTGCTCCATTACCCACGTGCGGTATTGTTGTCCATAGGCAAGCTTCCTTGCTCCTCTAAGTCCTGCGCAGTATTACAAATGTGAATACCACATCCAAGATCATATAACCAGAATTTATTTTGTGAGGAAAAGCAAATAATTCTATCATCAAAGAGTACACAAGCACGCCCACATGCAAGATTTTTATACCTCTTATTGCGAACTCATCAAGGCGAGTGGACAATTCCTCTTCCAATGTCCTACCTCGTGCGATGATGACAAGCCATATTCTTCTTCGGATTCTCACGCTTTTGGGAGGGTACTTCTTGGGTTCTTGTTTATAAGTCATAACTTGTTTTCCTTATCAACTTTACCCTTACCTTTCCTTTCTTGTTCGCTAGCGGCTTATTAGGCTTAGAAATCCTACCCTTCCGGATGGTCGAACCGCAGTGTAGGGGCCTTCTTGGGCAAACCTTTCTCGTAATCAATGAGCATTGCATGTACCTCATCGATGTCTTCCCGTGCAATGCATATTGTAATTGCGCACGAAACCATCAAACTCTTTGTTAAGGGATCCGTTGATCGTGCCAATTTGTATGTCATTAGGGTAGACATAGTTAAGTCGCCCACCGGTCCATGTAACTCATCATTTCGTGCGGTGGGCTCTTACAGTTTCCCTTCTCCTTGCTTGCAACTATGAAGAGCATCTATCAAATCATACACTCTACAATCATAGTGCTTTTCAAACAACCTTTGCAATTCTTCAAGCATGAGATTAGGAAGTAATTTTCAAACTGTTTTTCAAGTTTGATTCATACTCCGAGCATAATGCAGCGACCTCATTATACTTGTCATACTCAGATTGCCATGCACTCGTGCTTGAAAGTAGCATCACCGCGAGTTCAGGAGGATAAGGTGTAGTCAACAATTGAGTCTTTGGCAACCCTCAAGACAATTCGAGTTGCGATACCAATCATTGAAATTGCTACCAATAATTTCTCTTGATCAAACATAGATTTGAACAGCGAGGCTAGTGCAAGAGATTCACTTGAGCCATTTCTACTGAAATAAAAGTTCAAAAGTTAGTACTTTCGATAAGTAAACATTCAAGAAAATAAATACCCTTTGGTTAATATTCATATTAACCATAGTATTTTCCTTGAATTTTGGATCCTCATTATCATAGTTCCACCACATCGCTTGATCCGCTAGTGGTGAAAGTATAGAATAGGTAATCGTTGAAAACGATAATTGACAAACAAGTTTTCAATTCCAAAAGTTATGGGATTTACAATTTTGCCAAAACAATTAATGCAAAATGTAAGCATGTTTTATCCCATCTTATGCCTTAAGTCATAGGTCTCACTAACTAACTTAATTAAGTTGTCTAATTTAGAAACCGCAAATCATTGTCGAGGTCTCACACAACAAAATAATTCACCTTGTTATTGTAATCTAGATCAAGGTCTCACATAACTAAATTACAACTTCAAGTGTTTCATATCATTAGATGGCATAAACTTAAATTTAAAGGGTACAATTTTTGACTTGTGATCAAAACTTTTGTATAAAGAAGCATGCATACAACTTTATAGCATAATATTTTCGAAAAAACTTACTTGAGATTTTAATTGCTAAGATTGAATTCTACAAAGTTTTAACCGATGCGTTGAGAAACTTAAAACTTTGCACTAAGATGCTTCGTACATAGAATGGTTATAGTAGGTAGCTCCAATCGAACTCATAGGGGGCAGGGACCAGGTATGCGCTAAAGCATAACCTTAGACATCCATTCAGTGCGACTGTGCGCACTTCTTAATTAACCTCTTTATAGTTTGTTCTAGTGGGTGAGCCGTTCTAACTATTTAGTACAGTCGCATCAATCGATTTAAAAGTTCAAGAATTATTCTTAGATAACAAATCAGTTTCGCCATTATTTAGTCCATTTAATTTTCTATTCAAAAAACCCTTTTTGCTTACTAACATGTCAAACAATTTATAAACAAAAAAGCACTTTAATAAAAATTAAACACACTCAAATAATATAAACATATAACTAAACAATTTAACATATGTAAAAACAATTAGCCACATGCATAATTATTTCAATAAACTCTAATAAACAATTCTAGGCGTAAATAAATGCATACATTAACTAGGGCTTTCACCTACAAGGTAGATGAGCCACATACATCGACAAGTCGATTGCATAAGCCAAAGTTAATAATATACCAATTAGCACGTAACGAATTTTTATTAGTTATAATTGAGGTCTTCCCCAATTCAATAATTATTAAATAAATAGAACATGTGTGTATCAACTAAACAATTTATAATAAACAATACTCCATGGCAAAACATGCATGTTCCACCATGGATCCCGCATAACAATTATCACCCAAGATACGCATATTACCTGGCACATAACAATTATTCATTAATTAACCACATAAAATTAGCATGCAATCCTAGGGTTTCTACAAGTTTTACAAAATTAAAACCTAATTAAAAAAATTAAGGGTAATCGACCCTATCATTAAAAAATTAGGGTTTCGAATTAAAACCCTAGAAACCATAAAAGCATGCATATAATCATAAAGATTCAATTTTATGTGTTTGATAATTAATTACATCATATTAACGGCTCGTGATGCCACTTTGTTGGGATTTAATACTCATAACAATTATATAAAATCAAATAACATCATCAAAGCATGCAACGAAGTAAATAGGAATAATATATGTAAGTAATTAACCGAACAAGAAAGTGCGTACCTTTTAGCAATTCAAGTAAACCAAACGATGTTTGAACAAGAACAAAACCCAAAACCCTAACTTTAGGGTTTATATAATTCGACCCAAAGAAGATCGACCACCAAGGAATCCACAAGCTCAAGCGTGCTTGTTCTTCGTTCTTGTACACACGTACTATTAGCGATTTGATGTGAAAAACTAGTTTCTTGAATCACAAATAAAACCAAATACTTAATCTTGAGTTAAGAAAATCGAAACCCTTTGGGTTTGGGATGTTCGACCGGCCACACTAGAAAGAGGAGAGGAGAAGAGAAATTAGGTATATTGGTGATCCAAGGTTAGGAGAATAATGAATACAATAGATTGTATTTATAGTTTCTCAAAACTTGGTGACCAAGAAAACTCACCCTTGGGCTTTTGAGAAGCCACGACCGGCCACCCAACCCAAGAGGGGTTCTAGAATTTTCTTGCCCACTAATTTCATCTCTAGTCCTCATAGTTTATATTTAACGACCATTAGCCAAACCTCGTTAAATATTTAACTATCGTTATGTTTTATTTCGTGACTAATAATTAATAATAACATTTTATATATTAATTATTAACATCAACTCTCATACGTAATGTGTGCAATCCCGAAGTCTCGAGTTCGAATCCGGACATACATATATTTAAATATCCATAAAACCTTTCAAAATAGTGTTCTTTTCATTTGCTAATTAGCTCTCGAATATATACCCTCTTGATTTTGGAACGCACACTTGAAAAGCATCGCTCAACACACCGCTTCCTAAACAATCAAACCGAAAGAGCAAACACCCATACTCCACCATTTAATTTTTTGTTATCCCAAATCTAATAACTCTATCGCATCAAATAGAACAATGGTCACCGAATGGAGATCAACACTCGAGTTTTGTGTGAATATAACCATCTTGCTTTACGTATGATTTTCTTTAAAATCCAATATATGTATTTGTGGCGGTGAGTAGTGGTTAGGTATAATCAAACTCGAAGCATTGTAGTTTAAGTAGTATCTTTGTAAGAGACGTAATAATACGGAAATTGGGCAAAATACTCTCGTATTGGTGAAGTGTGAAGTTTTATCCTAAAAAAAAAGCTATAAATTTATAACGTATTTTACAAAAAAACACATTATCTTTATCTACTTCACTTATTGTCATAATACATAATTGTTTTCATTTTATTCGGTTATTTTATGTCCGTTTTTATCCGTTTCCGTAAATCGTCAATTTTTATCCGTTTTCATTTTAATCTGTCAGGATAAAAACAGATAAAAACCGTTTTGACGTGGATAATAAAAACGGTTTTTATGTGATTTTATCCGGACAGATTAAAATGAAAACGGATAAAAATGGATGATTTACGAAAACGGACAGAAAATAACCGAATAAAATGAAAACGGTTATGTATTATGATAATAAGTGAAGTAGATATAGCATAATGAGTTTTTTTGTAAAATACGTTATGAATTTATAGTTTTTTTCCTTATCCTAACATTAAGAAAATATAATACCACCTTAACTAATGTATAATGAATACTGCTGTAAATGATAAATCTGAATTTAGGTTTTACGAGAAGATTTTTTCTCACTTTAAAGAAAATTGTACCTTTTGATGGAAAGACTAGTTTAGTTAATAATTGTTATAATGTTTCCTAGTTCTAAGTTTAATTGAGGCAAATGTATGTTTTGAAGTTTCCGATTTGAATGAGACGCTATTCGATGAATGCATGAGATATCGACTCTCCAAATAATTGTATGGAATGGTAATTAAAGATGCAATACGAGTTTAGATTTCTCGCTAACGCTAGATGAGGAAACTTTTGACGTGCTCAAAACTAAAAATAAAGAGATTTGTCTAAATGTTCATTAAAATGTTGTGAGAACAATAGTCAATCAATCTTTTAGGCAAGATCGCTCTAGGTTCATGGCATGTCAAAACGACTCTATCGGCTTATAGTCATTCCTGGGAACTAATTCAATCTTTCCTCTGGGATTGTAGGCTAGCGATCATGCCACGTTATGGACACAGAAGTTTTGGTCTTTTACTTTCGTATTTATATCCTTTTGTGCTACTCGTAGTTTATTACGTTATTTGTGTCTTCTTTTTTTGGAGGTAAAGGGATTTTTTACCCTGATAAAATATATTGATCAACCAAAATAAGTTCAGGCAATATGGCTAAGCACCATACTGACTATACAAACAAACGCACCATAAATGTGCTTCCAACCAATAATACAAGAGATTGACAAACCAATCTCAAGACACCTAAGTAGCCTAGCCAAAATAAAAAAGAATAAACAAAAGAAACCTGTTGACTAGGCTAAAACTAATACTACGTACCGGTCAGTCTACCTTGAATAAGTGGATACGATAAATTCCATTTTTTCAAAGCATTCTCCACGCACCTAGTTTTCTTGAACTTGAATGTGCAAAGCTTGAGTTGAACAGTTGTAAAGATGACATCAACAAGCTGGTCTTGTGAACGTTTCTTATGCATGAATAAACGGGAATTCCTTTCTTGCCAAATAAAATACGTAGAAGCCGCCAAAACAAGCTTGGCAACATTGCTTAAGACCGACCTTTTCTCCATGATGAGGATTAACCAAGAAACAATAGTGTCCAAAGCACACGAGGCAATGTTTATTCCAACTCTGACACCACACCAAACCATACCGTGAAGAATACGAGCATTCAAGAACAAATGATTATGCAAGTCGGGTTGAGAGTCACATAACGGACATTGAAACGACTTTAAGTTAGTCGAAGGAAAAACATCCCATTATCTCAATAAATCTTGCTTCTTGAGCTTACGCTCATAACAAGCTATAGATGAAATGCATGCCGAGGGACACGGTGAAACCAAAAATATGGGTCCATATGGTTTCATTTCCTCTGGCCGAATGTCCTCCCATACTATTCCCACCAAAAATCTTTTTCATCCCAAGTGAATTTCTAAAAAAAAAAAAAAAAAAAAAGTATCTTGTTTTGTATCATCAATACATGGAGCAGTAAGGTTATATATGGATGGGAATCTAGTAGCCATTCAGTTGGCGAGACCCAGTTACCATCTCAAATTACATCAGACAAAGTACTTGATAAGTGTAGACCAACTCTCGTTATATCTCGCACAGTTAGAATATCCCTTAGAGGGCTTTGTGGGCACCAGTTATCGAACCAAACCGAAGTAGAGGAACTATTACCAATTCTATACCAAATAGAATTTACGCACCAAAGGTCTGACTTGAGGAACCATTGCAAGTGAGTTATATGATTCTAAGTACGACTAATCTCGGCTCACCACTGTCATTAAATTAAATCAATGACATTTCCAACTAATAACCTTAGCTGTTTGTGTCTCCGTGATGCATCATTTTGTTTTCCCTTATTAATCATCAAATATTCTAAGATGTGATTGATTGTGTGAGCAATACCATATTGCTCTACACATGATTTTCTATAAATGATGTATATGTTCTTGTAGCGGTGAGCATTGGCCGGGTATGATCTAAACTCAAATAAAAAACCATGTGGTTGAGTTAATCAAAACTTGGTATTCATACGGTTCATGTTAAGTTGGTTGTCACACTCTATGGTTCAATGAAAGAAAAATAGCAGAGTTTGTCCCACATTGGTTGGTAAGCAATCTGTTGATGTCTTTATAAGTAATGTTAGTGATAATTAAAAAAAAATTTGATAATGTTCTTGGAATAAGAAAGCGTGTATTTGAAGGAGGAGATATGTATGAGAATGCATAACTTTTAACCTCAATATACTACTCCCTCATAATCCAAAAACAATTTTTTTACCAAATTTTAAGCTTTGGTTCGTGCTCCGTTTTTATAATTTTGTTGGAGTGTGAATGTTTTATTTGTAAAGGAAAGTTGTTGGAGTGTGAATGCTTGTCAACATGATCATTGAAAGAAAAAGCCCGTTCAGACCCACTTGACAGGCCTTGGATAATTTCATACACATAATGTGAACTTTGTAATATCGTGTGACAGTGGAGTCATCATGTCATGTAATTTATTGACTAATGATAATATGAAATCTCTTTTACAAAAGTTAAATCGTAATTTGATTCAAGTTCTATAAATAGTCTTAGACTGGGGTATTTGGAGTGAAGCTCAATGAAAGAAAAATAGGTGAGTTTGTCCCACATTGTTGACTGAACACACTTGACGTCTATATAATATTGACACTCATATAAACTAAATATGATGTTCTTGGAATAAGACAACGTTTTATCCACAAGAGGAGTTGGGGTATAAATCGCTTTATCTTCTTTTTTTGATAAAGCGTAGTGTTACTTCAAAAATATTATTTTTTATGTTTTCTTTACGCTACGCACACGCAAGTTTTTTAATACTACAGTTATACATAGTGCATCAAATTTTCTAATAAAACATAGTCCTTGTAAAAGCACGTTTAATTTTCCTAGAAATAACATGATAAAACTAAAGACTCAGAACATCATTTCCTTTGTTCATAGAACTATAAGAGGCACACAGCAAAGAAGTGACAACAAAGTCATGTTACACATATTCGCGAGCATTTTCATCAATAATCACATGATAATCTATGGTACATCATGATCAAAAAGAATAAAAAGACTTTTTGGGTGCATTTCCCCCCTAATAATCCTCGTATTACCTTTGAAGATGTTTGACTGTGTAAGAATAAACATCTTGCTAAACAAATTATTTTCTTCCACACATGGTTTCTATATTCATCCCTGGTCTCGGTATGATTCTCATCTTTTGTTATAACGTTGGTTCTAATGTTTGCCGATAAACTGATATTTTTGGAAATCTTTCTATTTGTACAAGTATGATTTACTAGTTTATTTTTATTTTATTTGTAATTGTTCTTGTTTGTTTCTGAGGAAGATTAATCTCCATGCACGACGGTCATTAATCAATGATTCAACATTACAGTGTTCGCTCGTGGATAAACTGATGATTAACCGCAACTTATTATTTTTATTATATTTTGGTTTTCTTATTAATCCTCGTGTTTCCTTGAAGATGAGTTTTGTGTGAAAAACACCATCTTACTTTACATGTGATTTTCTTTAAAATCCGGTATATGTATTTTGTGGCGGTGAGTAGTGGTCAGGTATAATCAAACGCGAAACATTGTAGTATCTTTGTAAGAGAAGCAATAATATGGAAATTGGGGAAAATACTTTCGTATTGGTGAAGTGTGAAGTTTATCCAATGAATCTGGTGTAAATGATAAATCTAAATTTAGGTTTTATGAGAAGATTTTTCTCACTAAAAGAGAATTGTACATCTTGATGGAAAGACTAGTTTAGTAACTACTAATTGTTATAATGTTTCCTAGTTCTAAGTTTCGTTGAGGCAAATGTATGTTTTGAAGTTTCCGATTTGAAAGACACGCTATACGATGAGTACATGAGATATCGACTCTCCAAATAATTGTTTGGAATGGTATTTAAAGAAAGAAAGACGAGTTTAGATTTCTCCCTCATCGCTAGGTGAGGAAACTCTTGACGTGCTCAAAACTAAAAATAAAGACATTTAACAAAATGTTCTTTAAAATGTTGCGAGAACGATAGTCAATCAATCTTTTAGCGATCCTGCCACGTTATGGACAAAAGTTTTGGTCTTTTACTTGCATATTTATATCCTTTCGTGCTACTAGCTAGTATATTACATTATTTGTGTCTTCATTTTTGCAAGTACGTGAGTTATTTGATTCTGAGTACGATTAATCTCCGCGCACCACGGTCATTAAATTAAATCAATGATATTTCCAACTAATTACCTTAGCTGTTCGTGTCTCCGTGGTGCATCATTTTTTTCCCTTACTAATCATCAAATATTCTAAGATGATTAATTGTGTGAGCAATACCATATTGCTCTACACATGATTTTCTTTAAATCATGTATATGTTCTTGTAGCGGTGAGCATTGGCCGGGTATGATCTAAACTCAAATAAAAAACCATGTGGTTGAGTTAATCAAAACTTGGTATTCATACAGCTCACGTTAAGTTGGTTTGTCACACAGTATGGTTCAATGAAAGAAAAATGGCTAAGTTTGTCACACATTGGTTGGTAAGTAATCTGTTGACGTCTTTATAAGTATAATGAAAGATAAGCTGTTCATATGAAGTTGAAATGAAATGCTTAGCACTTAATTCTTCATGCATCACTTTCATATTCTAAGAACATTTTTTAACTTCATCATACTACTCTTTCATATTCTAAAACATCTAAAAAAAAAACAGGGAAAAAATTGTTGGAATTTTATACTCATAACAATTATACATAAAACAAATAACATCATCAAAGCAATTTGACTCTATTTGCAATGGAAGACAATAGGAATAATATATGTAATTAATTAACCAAACAAGAAAGTGCGTCCTACTTTTAGCAATTCAAGTAATCAAACGATGATGTGATCAAGTAACAAAACCCAAAACCCTAAATTAGGGTTTATACAAAATCGTCCCACCCAAAAACATCGACCACCAAGGAATACAAGCTCAAGTGTGCTTGCTTTCGCTCTTGTACACACGCACTAATAGCGATTTGATGTGCGAGAAGCTAGTTCCTTGAATCACAAATAAACCAAATACTTTATCTTTGAGTTAGACAAAATCGAAAACCCTTGGGGTTGGGTGTTTCGACCGGCCACACAAAGAGGAGAGGAGAAGGAGAGAAATTTAGGTTATTGGTAATCCAAGATTAGGTTATGAATGAATACAATGAATTGTATTTATAGGTAACTTAACTTGGTGACCAAGTTTGTGTGGGATTGGGTTTGGAAACCCTCCATCCGATCGGCCAAAGCATTCCCAAGGGAATTCTAGAACTTTCCCGACTTGTAATTTCATCTCTAGTCCTTCTAGTTAATATTTAACGACCGTTAACCAAACCTCGTTAATTATTTAACTATCGTTATGTTTTATTTAGTGATTAATAATTAATAATAATAACGCTTTATTTATATTAATTATGTACATCAATTCTCATACGTAATGTGTGCAATCCCAAGTCTCGAGTTCGAATCCGGACATACTATTATTTAAATATCCATTAAAACCTTTCACTCCCACTGGATATTACTAAATATAGTAATGACATTGGTTAGTCTAGCTTTCACACGCCAACGCCCCGGATCGAATCGAGTATGGTCTCCTGAAAAACCATTTAATGATTCATCATTTTACTTATCCTTTTGTTACTAATACTACATTAACTATGAATATGGATCAAGTCATTTCATAAGTTAATATTCTGCTTCTCGTTGTATATGATTGAACAAGATTACCAAATCATCCGAACGTATTCCGATAGATCTTGGGTATGGCCATACAAACATCTTGTCAACCCTACGAGGGCCCAAATATAGTATTATGCTTTGAAACAAATTCAAAGGAACAAATTCTCTTGACTACAAACATAACTCATGAATTTTGCAACACTTCCGAAAATAGCCCTTATAACTACCGATTCACGGATAGCGTTAGACTATCTTACACAAATGCACTACATTCATATCGCTTATCCGTATCTCAAGTCCGAGGATAAACACTTCATGATATACTTAATGATAAAATCCAAAAGTATCATCATGTAAAGTTGGGATGAGTCCTATATTCAATTCATTGAATATCATGTGAATCTGTATGTCCCACGCATCAATATACTTTAAAAGTATATTCTACCAAAACTCGATTTGTCTTAATTCAATGACATTCCCACATCATTGATCGACAACGGACTATTTAGAATAACATAAGTTACTCACGGATTAAACATGCAAATATAGGATATAATATTAAGAAAATGAAAATAAACATAAACAACTATTTTATTTCATTAAAGTAATATTTGTTCATAACATCCTTTATCCAAATACTAATCACAGATCCGCATGAAACTACTAGCTAAACGAAGTCCTATCCCATCAAGATGGTCAAGAAGTTTATCTTTTGGCAAAGGCTTCGTAAAGGGATCACTAGATTTTCATCTGTATGAACTTTGAGTAGATTGATTTCACCTATGTCGACTTGTTCTCGAACATAGTGATATCGACGAGGAAAATGTCCGCGCCTTCATGACTCCAGGCTCATTGGCAAATGTTATTGCAGCAGAGTTGTCACAATACACATTTAGAGGTAATTCGATTGAGGCATTACTCCGAGTCCCGAAATGAATTTCCTAATCCAAACAGACTTCCATCGCAGCTTCAAGCGACTATGTACTCATCAGAATAGACATCGCAACTGTTGTTTGCTTCTTGCTCTTCCAATAATCGCTCCTCCATTAATGACAAAGACATAACCCGTCTGAGACTTCGATCATCTTTATCGCTTGGAATGACGATCGCAAAACCAGAACATCAAGTTCTCGCATCCGATTTCCTCCATACACTAGAAACATTTCTTTAGTAGCCCTTAGATACTTAAGAATGTTCTTAATACTGCCGATGTTTCACACCTGGTTCTGTTGATACCGACCGGTAATGTTCTCGTGCAAACGCCACATCGTGCCTTGTACATCTCACAAGATACATGATAGATCCTACACCAAGCATAAGGAACTTTCTCATGTATTCCACCTCAAGCAGTGTTGACGCGATAGTTTATTACTTAAGCCATGTTCAACTTGCATCGGCAAATATCCCTTCTTGGAATTTTGCATACTAAATCTCTTCAAGATTTTATCAATGTAAGCACTTTGGCTTAGTCCAATTAACCGCCTTGATCTATCTCTCAGATCTTGATTCCCGAATAAATGTCGCTTCCCTAAGTCCTTCATAGAAAAGCACTCTCAAGATAAGACTTTACATCTTGCATACTTGGAATGTCTTTTCCCATGATCAATATGTCATCGACATATAAGACAAGGAAAATAACATTACTCCCACTAGCTTTGTGATACACACATGGCTCATCAAGATTTTGAGTGAAACCAAATTTCTTGATTTCTTCATCAAACTTCTTGTTCCATTGCCTTGATGCTTGCTTCAATCCATAAATGGATCTTTGAAGTTTGCATACACGCTCGGAAACTTTGGATTCACAAACCCTTCAGTCGCGCCATATAGATGTCCTCATCTAGGCGACCGCTTAAGAAGGCGCTTTGACATCCATTTGCCATATCTCATAGTCATAGTACGCAGCTATGGCTATAAGAATCCTAATAGCTCTAATGTCTCGCACAGGAGAAAATGTCTCCTCGTAGTCTATCCCATAGGTTTGAGTAAAACCTTGAGCTACAAGACGAGCTTTATAGGTGTGTGCATTGCCATCCATGTCGGTCTTTATCTTAAAGAGCCACTTACTTCCAACTACCTTAGCATTTGGAGGTAAGTCAACCTCTATCCGCACTTCGTTATCTTTCATGGATTGCATTTCCCATTCATTGCAACTCGCCATTTTTCCTTTTCGTGACTCATCATGGCGCTTTATAGTTAGCAGTTCACCAAGATCCCTAACATATTTTCCTCGCCTTCTACGTTGAGACATAGACGCCAGTGCACGCGTAGCTCTTGAAGATCTACGAATGGGAACCACTTCAATCTCGTGTGGAACGCCTGCACTTTCGTGTTCTACTTGAGGTTGGCTAGTGTTCTCGTAAGGTGTTGTATCTTCTTGATCATCTTCCGGATCATATACTCTCCCACCGAATTCATGAGATATGAGATCCTTTTCAAGAAAGTCTCCATACCTAGCAACAATTACTTTGTTTTCGGTGGAAAGTAAAAGTAGTAACCCATCGTTTCCTTTGGGTATCCTACGAAGACACACTTAATGATCTTTGTTGCGACTTATCGCCAGAGTCACGCTTAACAAACGCCTCACAACCCCGCACCTTTAAGTAAGACAAGTTGGGAGGTTTCCATACCACACTTCATAAGGAGTCTTATCAACCTTCTTAGTTGGAACCATATTCAATATGCGAATGCTAGCTTCAAAGCATAATCCCAAAAGGATAAGGGAAGAGTAGTAAGATTAAACATCGATCGCACCATGTCTAGCAATGTACGATTCCTTCTCTCGGATACACCATTTTGTTGTGGAGTATAAGGAGATGTGAGTTGTCGGACAATACCACACTCGACTAGATAATCTTTAAACTCTTGGCTTAAATATTCACCACCTCTATCGATCAAGAGCTTTAATCTTCTTTCCTAGTTGCGCTTCTACTTCACTCTTAAAACCTTAAATGTTTCAAAGACTTCATGTTTATGTTTAAGTAAATAAACATAACCATAACGACCGAAATCATCAAGAAGGTTAAGAAGTAGCTAGCACCCTTTCTTGACACATGTCTTAGTGGTCCACATACGCCAAGATGTATCACACCAAGAAGATCGAAGCCCTTTCTAAACTATTTGTAAAGGTTTCTTGGTCATCTTCCCGGATATGCAAGATTCGCATTTATCAAATGATTCATCATTGATGTCTTGCAAAAGCCCATCGTGTTGCGTAAATTGCATGCGCTTCTTGCCTATATGAGCAAGTCTACAATGCCAAAGAAATGAAGAATCCAAATCACCTTTGATTCTTTTATTATTGATGCTAAAGATGTAATTATTTTATCAATCACATTATCATGCAAATCAATTTCAAACACACCATTTATCGGAATAACATTAAAGTAAAAACATCATTTAAAGAAATGAAATTCCATAATCAAGAAATGTATGAACGAAACCAATATCTTTTAACAAGGAAATGTAAACGACACCCCTAACAATGGAAGGTGCGTAATGACAATCGTTTAATGACAAGATTAAACCCGAAGGTAAAACTAAATCAAACGTGCCTATAGCTTCAACGATCGCATGTGCTCCATTACCCACGCAGCAGTATTGTCGTCCATAGGCAAGCTTCCTTGCTCCTCTAAGTCCTCGCAGTGTATTACATATGTGAATACCACATCCAAAGATCATATACCCGTGAATTTATTTTATGAGGAAAAGCAAATAATTCTATCATCAAAAGAGTACTCAAGCATCGCCACAGTGCCGAGATTTTTATACCTCTTATTCATGCAACTCATCAAGGTACAATGGACAATTCCTCTTCCAAAGGTCCAACCTCGGTGCAGTTGATGACAAGCCCGATCCTTCTTCGATTCTCACGCTGGGAGGGTACTTTTGGGTTCTTGCCGATAAGTCATAACTTGTTTTCCTTATCGCCTTTACCCTTACCTTTCCCTTTCTTGTTCGCTAGCGGCTTATTAGGCTTAGAAATTCTACCCTTCCGGATGGTCAAAACCGCAGTGTAGAGGCCTTCTTGGGCAAACCTTTTCGTAATCAATGAGCATTGCATGTACCTCATCGATTGCCTTCCCCTGCAATGCATATTATAATTGCATGACGAAACCATCAAATTCCTTGTTAAGGGATCCGTTGATCGTGCCAATTTGTATGTCATTAGGGTAGACATAGTTCAAACGCCTAACCGGTCCATGTAACTCATCATTTCCGTGCAAGCAGGGCGCCAGTTTTCCCATCTCCTTGCTTGCAACTATGAAGAGCATCAATCAAGTCATACAATCTTCATCACATACACAGCTTTTCAAACAACCTTTGCAATTCTTCCAAAGATGAGATTAGGGAAGTAATTCTCAAATTGCTTTTGCAAGCTTGAGTTCATACTCCCGAGCATAATGCAAAGCGACCTCATTATACTTGTCATACTCAGATTGCCATGCACTCGTGCTTCAAAGAAGAGCATCACCGCAGTTCGGGAGGACAAGGCGTAGTCAAATAATTGAGTCTTTTGGCAACCTCAAGACAATTCGAGTTGCCGATACCAATCATTGAAATTCGCGCTACAATAATTCTCTCGATCAAACATAGATTTGAACGACGAGGCTAGTGCAAGAGATTCACTTGAGCCATTTCTACGTAAATAAAAGTTCAAAAGTTAGTACTTTCGATAAGAAAACATTCAAGAAAATAAAATACCCTTTGGTCAATATTCATATTAACCATAGAATTTTCCTTGAATTTTGGATCCTCATTATCATAGTTCCACCACATCGCTTGATCCGCTAGTGGTGAAAGTATAGAATAGGTAATCGTTGAAAACGATAATTGACAAACAAGTTTTCAATTCCAAAAATTATGGGATTTACAATTTTGCCAAAACAATTAATGCAAAACGAAGCATGTTTTATCCCATCTTATGCCTTAAGTTATAGGTCTCACTAACTAACTTAATTAAGTTGTCTAATTTAGAAACCGCAAATCATAAAGTCGAGGTCTCACACAACAAAATAATTCACCTCGTTATTGTAATCTAGATCAAGGTCTCACATAACTAAATTACAACTTCAAGTGTTTCATATCATTAGATGGCATAAACTTAAATTTTAAAGGGTACAATTTTTGATGTGTAATCAAAACTTATGTATAAAGAAGCATGCATACAACTTTATAACATAATATTTTCGAAAAAACTTACTAAAAGATTTTAATTGCTAAGATTGAATTCTACAAAGTTTTAATCGATGCGTTGAGAAACTTACAACTTTGCACTAAGATGCTTCGTACATAGAATGGTTATACTAGGTAGCTCCAATCGAACGCATGTAAGCGAGGACCGTGTGTCACCAAGCATAACCTTAGACATCCATTCAAAGAGACTATGCTCACTTTTTAAATACCCCTTTATAGTTTGTTCTAGTGGGTGAGCCGTTCTAACCATTTAGTACAACGCATCACGATTAAAAGTTCAAGAATAATTCTTAGATAACAAATCAATTTCGCCATTATTTAGTCCATTTAATTTTCTATTCATAAAAACCCTTTTGCTTACTAACATGTCAAACAATATATAAACAAAAAGCATTTTAATAAAAATTAAACACACTCAAATAATATAAACATATAACTAAACAATTTAACATATGTAAAACAATTAGCCACATGCATAATTATTTCAATAAACTCTAATAACAATTTAGGCGTAAATAAATGCATACATTAACTAGGACTTTCATCTCGCGAGGTAGATGAGCCACATACATCGACAAGTCGATTGCGTAGTCAAGTTAATAGTATACCAATTAGCACATAACTAATTTTATTAGTTATAATTGAGGTCTTCCCAATTCAATAATTATTAAATAAATAAAACATGTGTGTATCACTTAACAATTAATCAATATACAATAAACAATACTCCATGGCAAAACATGCATGTTCCACCATGGATTCCGTGATAACAATTATCACCCAAGATACGCATATTACATGGCACATAACAATTATTCATTAATTAACCACATAAAATAAGCATGCAATCCTAGGGTTTCTACAAGTTTTACAAAATTAAAACCTAATTAAATAAATATTAGGGTAATCGACCCATATATAAAAAATTAGGGTTTCAATTCAAAACCCTAGAAACCATAAAAACATGCAAATAATCATAAAGATTCAATTTTATGTGTTTCGTAATTAATTACATCATATTAACTACTCGTGATGCCATCGTTGGAATTTTATACTCATAACAATTATACATAAAACAAATAACATCATCAAAGCAAGCAATGGAAGACAATAGGAATAATATATGTAATTAATTAACCAAACAAGAAAGTGCGTACTTTTAGCAATTCAAGTAATCAAACGATGATGTGATCAAGTAACAAAACCCAAAACCCTAAATTAGGGTTTATACAAAATCGTCCCACCCTAAATCGACCACCAAGGAATACAAGCTCAAGTGTGCTTGATCTTCGTTCTTGTACACACGTACTAATAGCGATTTGATGTGGAGAAGCTAGTTCCTTGAATCACAAATAAACCAAATACTTTATCTTTGAGTTAGACAAAATCGAAAACCCTTGGGGTTGGGTGTTTCGACCGGCCACACAAAGAGGAGAGGAGAAGGAGAGAAATTTAGGTTATTGGTAATCCAAGATTAGGTTATGAATGAATACAATGAATTGTATTTATAGGTAACTTAACTTGGTGACCAAGTTTGTGTGGGATTGGGTTTGAAACCCAACCGATCGGCCAAAGCATTCCCAAGGAATTCTAGAACTTTCCGACTTGTAATTTCATTCTAGTCCTTCTAGTTAATATTTAACGACCGTTAACCAAACCTCGTTAATTATTTAACTATCGTTATGTTTTATTTAGTGATTAATAATTAATAATAATAACGCTTTATTTATATTAATTATGTACATCAATTCTCATACGTAATGTGTGCAATCCCAAGTCTCGAGTTCGAATCCGGACATACTATTATTTAAATATCCATTAAAACCTTTCAACATTAACATAATAAAAGCGTAACTTAATGACCAGAATAAAACCGTATCAACAATCGATTTTAATGACCCAGATGCCAATCTGATCGGTAAGTTGACCCAGAATCTTATTGCACTAACCACAACATTAGTGACCCAGACTAATCTGTCAACTTTATGACCCAGAATAAAGCCGTATTTAACGATCACTAACAAACAAACGATATAACGTGATAAGAAACGAAATTGGTTAAAAACTTCAACCCCTGTTAATCTTCCGAACAAACGGGGCGTGTTTTTTTTTTCAAGAAAACATAAAAATCCACCAATATTTTTATTTTATTTTTCTTCTGTGCGCCGTCAAACAACTATCAGCCACCAAAACAAAAAAAGGTTGTAAAACCTTTTTTTTTCTTTTTT
Source organism: Chrysanthemum lavandulifolium (assembly GCA_022545495.1). NCBI lineage: Eukaryota > Viridiplantae > Streptophyta > Magnoliopsida > Asterales > Asteraceae > Chrysanthemum > Chrysanthemum lavandulifolium. Next base: position 66,800,108 of record CM040239.1, on the reverse strand, counting down.
TGTTCTTTTTTTTTTAATGTCGTGTGTCAAATAAAAGGGATACTCCATTTATGAATTTGCCATCAAAAGAAAAATGAAAGGTGGCTTCCCTGCTCCTTGCCGCAACTCTTTTTATTATTATTATTATTATTATTATTATTATTATTATTATTATTATGATGTATTACGATGAAATATATTGGAGAGTGTAAATAAGGGTCAGTATGGAGATGAATTATACGATGGAGATAAGGATATAAGGGCTCCGGTCCGCCGGCCGAAGCCGACGGCCGGAAAAATTTAGTGGCGGCTGAAGATTAAAGTGGCAGAAGTTTAGGGTTTATAGGATGGATTAGTATGGCTCTGAAACCATGTAAGATAATATGATTGAATGATTTTATTGATCGATTGATTACCATTACATCGCCTCTATAAATAGCGAGGAATATTCTGAGAACTGAACCTGCTACATAATATAGGCTAACAATCTCGAGTGCTCGATCCTTTCTTCAAAAAATATGGTTTTAGTTTAAATGTTAGGAAACACATGGTAAATCCGTTTCGCTTCCTTTATATAACAAAATTCTCGATACATTTTATTTGTAACTCTGAGTATCATTTATGGTATGAATATATTCCCATACACTATAATGAAAAAGGGTATGAGAATATTTCCATACCATAGATGATAAGAGGTATGCGTAACTAAAATAAAAAGGGGTATGGTAATTTAAATGTTTTAACTATGATTATAAATGCAAATGAGTCTTTAGCAATCACAATCTGTGGTACATCATAATGAAAAGGGGTATGAGAACTTGTTTTACAAATGATTTCCTTCACGTTGGGGTTCTGAGGTTCTCTACTCACCCGTATATTTGTTCTCATGATTCTCGATGGTAATCAATTCAGAATTGAAGCTTTAGATGGTATAAAGTTACAATATGCTAAACTGATATAATACATATATAATACATAGAAAAACTTTTATTGATTCGAAATGAGTATGAATTGGAAATGGACATGGACATGGGAATTGTCACTTTGATCGCTGAAAAGCCTAAAACCAAGATGGTAAAAAAAGCTTAATTTAAGAAAATGATTTGACTTCTAGTATATGAAACAATGTGACAGAACTTCAAACCTCCACTAATCCACTCTAACAAAGACGAAGACACCATAGATACCAGAAATTACAATGTGCATGCTTGCGACGGATTTGTGCATAAGTTACGTCATGAAGCGTTTGCAATTTTTGTTCTATTTAACACCTAAAATTGACATAAGTTGAACTTCATCACAGATTGATGAAAGATTAGATACATTGCTCTCGAGTACCCTCTTAATTTTGGAACGCCAGCTTGAAAAAGCATCGTCCAACACCCATCTTCCTAAACAATCAAACTAAAAGAGCAAACACCCATATTCCACCATTTAATTTTTTTTATCCCAACTCATGATAACTCTATCACATCGAACAGAAAAATGGTAACCGAATGGATATCAACACCCGAGATGTAGCCAATCAAAAACCTGTACCCTTCTTTGTTGAAGACACCAAATGAAAACAAAAGTAGAAGATTAGAATTTAGAAGTAAAACGAAAGCAATGAGCACAAATGCTTGTTAACATGATCATTGAAAGAAAAGGCCCATTCAGATCAAATAGACCCACTTGACAGGCCTTGGAGAGAAAATAGTATGTGGTTAACCCAAATTGTTAATTATTGTCTATTTACTTGCTTTCGTTTCTTTTAACCAAGATAGCGCGAGTCGTGGCGTAACGGTATGACCAAGTCTCATGTCTTAACGGTTAATACGAAGTTTTTGCGTTTATAAGGCGTGGCATAAAGCGGCAAAAAATATGAAAATATTTATATATTTATATCATATTTCATATATATCGAGTTTACAAAAGAGACGTGGCAAAAATGACTAAGCCTCACGCTTTTACGAGGCCTTTGCGGGGCTTTTGCGCGCCTTTTAGAACCATGCTTTTAGCAGATAAGCCGAAAGTTACAAAGTTCTTGGGTCTTATTTCATCACACAATGTGAACTTTGTAGCATAATGTGACAGTAGAATCATGTGATGTAACTTATTGACTAATGATAATATAAAATCTCTTTTACAAATAATAAATCGTAATTTGATTCAAGATCTATAAATACATTGATGAATGCGATGTAAAGTCTTGTTATATGTCTAAAATGGAGTCAATGTATGTGAGATATCTATAGTCTTAAACTTAACCTGAGGCATTTGGCGTGAAGCTCAATGAAAGAAAAATCGGTGAGTTTGTCCCACATTGTTGAATGAACATACTTTTGATTTCTTTATATTCCAGAATAGTGATACTTTTGCAAAATCCATATGACGTTGTTGGAATAAGAAAACGTTTTGTCCACAAGAGGAGGTGTGTTATGAATCGCATATCTCCGGATGTAGACAATACGTTGTATTACTCCAAAAATGTCATTTTTTATGTTTTCTTTACACTACGCAACGCAGTTTTTTAATACTAATACATAGTGTATCAAATTTCCAAATAAAACATATTGTCCTTGTAAAAGCACGTTAAATTTTCTAGAAATAACATGGTAAAACTAAAGACTCAAAACGTCATTTCCTTTGTTCATAGAACTATAGAAGACACACATAGCAAAGAAGTGACAGCAATGGCATGTTACACATATCCGCAAGCATTTTCCTCTATAATCACAATCTGATAATTCGTGATACATCATGATGAAAAAGAAGAAAAGGACTTTTGGTGCATTTTCCCCCCTAATAATCCTAGTATTATCTTTGAAGATGATTGACTGTGTAGGAATCAGCATCTTGCTATACAAATGATGTTCTTTCACACTTGGTTTCTATATTCACCCATGCTCTCTCTGTATGATTCTCATCTTTTGTTATAACTTAACACTTAACATTGGTTCTAATGTTTGCCGATAAACCAATATTATATATACTGTCATGGAAAAGTTTTACTTGATTTTAAACGAGCATGAAAATGGACATGGAATCATTACTTTAACTGGTAAAAATACAAATACCATGATCGTAAAAACAAAGTAATTGAAGAATGAAACATTTTGCATTCTAAGTAGTCCTTCGTAAGAGCCTCAATATTATGGAAACCGGGAAAAAAATACTTTTGACATCTAAATATAATTTTACTAGAAATTTTTTGTAGTTTCAAATAAAATTGTACCTAAAAAAGTTATCTAAAGTACCTATAATGCATTTTAAAATCTAGTATATGTGGCGGCGAGTAGTGGCCAGGTATAATTAAATTGAGCTCTCGGTTAAATTTTAATAGATTCAACGTTCATTTGACTTTTTCGAAATCTTTCCTTTTGTACTCGTATGATTTTTTGGTTTCCATTTGTAATTGTTCTTATTTTTTTTGAATAAAGGGTTTTTACACGGTAAAATATATTAATAAAAAATAAGAGTTCAGGCAAAATGGCAAAACACCAAAATGACTTGTACAGACACACGCACCACTTGTGCTTCCCACCATACTAAAACAAGATTGACATGCCAATCTCAAACATACCTCTAAAACCTAGCCGAATTCAAAAATAAAACAATAAACATGTTACAGATCCATTCGACTAGGCAAAATGGCAGCTACGTTTCAATACTCTTTACCAACGATCGAGGCAACTTCCAAACATCTAGGACTCTCTTGACTCGTTTAGTTTTCTTGAAATGAAACGTTAAGAGTTTGAGCCGAATAGTAGATAAAATCACTTCGGTTACTTGCTCGTGAGTTCTTTTCCTTTGCTTAAATAATCTTCCATTCCTCTCTTGCCAAATAAAGTATGTACAAGCGAAAACTAGTTTAGCAATCACACCTTTGCGATTTCTTCTTAGCAAGGGATCGACCAATTAACAACTTGGTCTAAAAAGCGGCATATTTTGTAAATCTGCCTTTGCCTTTACACTCGACCAAACCCGTGATGAGAATGTACAATCAAAGAATAAATGGCTATGTGGTGGGGACCAATTCATTAACGGGCGCTAGAGCGGTGTTTAAGTTAGTCGTAGGACTAACATCCCATTGTCTAAGCCGATCTTGAGTCTTCAACTTTCTTTGTATAACCAACCATAGATGAAATGCATGACGAGGGAAACAATGACCAAACCAAACTACATAAGTCCAATTCATTTCGTTACCACGGGGCCGAATATCCTCCCAAACAATACCTACCGAAAAGGATTGAACTCTACCTAGTCTATCCTTCCATATAATCTGGTCATTAGAATTCGAAATGCAAGGGACAGTAATGGAATAAATAAGAGGGTACCTTGAAGCCCATTCGTTGGGCCATGTCCATGCATTATGAATTATAAGATCAGCTACCTTCGAGTCCAAGGTGTATCCAACACTAGAAATACTTCTAGCAGTTAATGAGTCCATTAAAGGGCTAGTAGCACACCAATTATCAAACCATGCTGAAGTTGACATACCGTTACCGATTTTGTACCATATAAATTTGCGAATGATAGGCCGAATTTGCAAAATCTTGCGCCAACCCCAAGTCATACTATCTCTAAATGGGTAATTTGCGAATAATTGTTCTTAGTTGTTTCTGAGGAAAATTAATCTCCGTGCACAACAGTCGTTAATCAATGATTCAGCATTACAGTGTTTGCTCTTGGATAAACGGACGATTAACCGCAACTTATTTTAAATTTGACATTTGTTACCTATTAATCCTCATGTTTCCTTGAAGATGAGTTTTGTGTGAAAATCGCCATCTTGCTTTACATATGATTTTCATTATAATCCGGCATATGTATTTGTGGCAGTGAGTAGTAGTAAGGTATAATCAAACTCGAAGCATTGTAGTTTAAGTAGTATCTTTGTAAGAGACGCGGTAATACGGAAATTGAGAAAAATACTTTTGTATTGGTGAAGTGTGAAGTTTATCCTAATATTAAGAAAATAAAATACCACCTTAACTAATGTATTACATCCAATGAATACTGGTGTTAATGATAAATCTGAATTTAGGTTTTATGAGAAGATTTTTCTCACTAAAAGAGAATTGTACATCTTGATGGAAAGACTAGTTTAGTTACTACTAATTGTTATAATGTTTCCTAGTTCTAATTGTCCCACACTGGTTTGTAAGCAATCTGTAGCGGTGAGCATTGGTCGGGTATGATCCAAACTCAAACCAAAAAACATGTGGTTGAGCTAATCAAAACTTGGTATTCGTACAGTTCATGTTAAGTTCAGAGGCGGAGCCGTATGTAAGGTAGCGGGGGGCGTTGCCCCCAACCAAGCTTTTATGGATACACAAATTACATAGGAAAAAATTGATATTGGCAACAAATAGGACTAGTGCCCTCACGCAAATGCTCAGAGTGTCCTCTACAATCTCAAGGTTACCGAAAAAACAGAGCTCTTTGAAGTGAAAATGATTTTTCACTGTATCGTCCGTCGGTAACTATGGAGTATAGAGATGTTAAGTGGGAAGAGAGAAGGTGAATAGTGATGGGGAATGGGTTGTGGGCTAGTTATATCACGTGATAATAGAAGTTACCACTTGCTTTATCTTACAAAGTACATTTAATATTAATGTAATAGGGAATAGATCTACAAAGAAAACAAATAAAAATAAGAAGAATGAGAAATGTTTTCAGCCACACATTTCAAATGAAGAATGAGAATTTCATGGCAGATGCATCTCTTTTGTAGATGCATCTGAAATGTGCGGTTGTGGTTATTTCTCATCCTTCTCATTTTACTGTTATTTCTTATTTGATCTTTACTTACTCTAATGTAATATATTCAGAAGTTAAGTAGTGCGTATTACTTTAGTATCTCTGAGTTTTGTGTAATTCGCATTTGTATATGTAGAAATTGAGTATGATTTTTGGTTTGAGTAATTCGTGACTTTTGATCGACTTATTTACGGGTTTCGGCTTATCATTACATAAATTTAAAATGGGTAGAATCTTAGAATCTTCGTATCTTAAAAGGTTTAAAATTTTTTGTTAACATGATAGCTTTTCTAATCGTAATTTGTTAGCGACATATCATATTTCAAAATTTCAAAATGTTATGGTTTTTATAAAATAAACACGTTAAATGACAAGCACTTTAATATAATTTGTAAAACTATGTTTAGTTTTCGTCTATTTTTAGTCTAAAATAATGCAAATTTGCATCGAAATAGAGCACTTTTGTTACCTTTATTCAACCGGAGTACCCGACCCGACTTATTTCACGCTATACTAAAAATCTTTTTATTGTTCAATGCCCTCCGTGATCACATTTTCTAGCTCCGCCACTGGTTAAGTTGGCTTGTCACACTGTATGGTTCAATGAAAGAAAAATAGCATAGTTTGTCCCACACTAGTTTGTAAGCAATCTGTAGCGGTGAGCATTGGTCGGGTATGATCCAAACTCAAACCAAAAAACATGTATTGAGCTAATCAAAACTAGGTATTCATACATTTCATGTTAAGTTACTTTGTCACAGTGTATGGTTCAGTGAAAGAAAATGGTAGAGTTTGTCCCACATTGGTTGGTAAACAATCTTTTGATGTCTTTATAAGTAATATTAATAATGATTATATAAAATCTTTATAATGTTGTTGGAATACAAAAGTTGTGCATGATTGAGGAAAAGCTGTGCATATGAAAATGAAATGAAATGCTTAGCTATTATTTCTTCATACACGTCTTTCATATTCTAAAAACATTTTTTTTACTTCATCATAATTCATACTACTCTTTCATATTCTAAAGACATTTTTTTTTTATACTTTTGTTGGAGTGTGCATGTTTTATTATTAAGAAAAGTTGTGTTGCAAAATGCAAATCTCATTCTCTAATGTATAGGTACTCTTAGCTTCTTAATACATTTTAAAGTAAATTTTGGTTCTCACGAGTACTCTTGCACTATCCTTTCTTCAATAGATATGTTTTTAGATTAAACGTTAGGGAAACACATGGTAAATCCTTTTGTCGCGGTTTTTCCTCTTTCTTTATACGAAGTATAACAAAATTCGTTTGTGCTTTCTCGTTACATTTTATTTGTAATTCCAATTACTTTTGTTGTAATTTACATGTATGCGTTTGTTTTTATGTAATTGTGAGTATCATTTATGGTATGGATATATTCCCATACACTACAATCATGGAGCATCTTTGAGAATTTAGATGTTACAACTATGATTACAAATGCAAATGTCTCTTTAGCAATCACAATTTGTGGTACATCATAATGAAAAGGGATACAAGCTATCGTAAGTGCATATCTCCTCATATTACCGTGAAGATGATTGTTTGTGTAAGAATCTAACATCTTACTTTACAAAGGATTTCCTTCACATTTGGGTTCTCTACTCACCCGCATATTTGTTCTCATGATTCTCGATGGTAATCAATTCTGAATTGAAGCATTAGATGGTATAAAGTTACAATAAAGTTACCAAAGAATGTCATGTAACAGAACTTCAAACCTCCACTAATCTACTCTAACAAAGACGAAGACGCCACAGATACCATAAATTACAATCTGCATGCTTGTGAGGGATTCGTGCACCAGTTATGCCCCATGAAGTGATTGCCTCTTATGCTCTATTTAACACCCAAAAATGACATAAGCTGAACTTCATCACAGATTGATGAAAGATTAGTTACATTGCTGTCGAATACCCTCTTAATTTTGGAACGCCACACTTGAAAAAGCAGCGTCCAACACACCGCTTCCTAAACAATCAAACTGAAAGAGCAAAAACCCATATTCCACCATTTAATTTTTTTATCCCAACACATGATAACTACAGAACAATGGTCACCAAATGGAGATCAACACCCGAGATGTGGCCAATCAAAAACCTGTACACTTCGTTGTTGAAGTAGAACAAAAGCAAAAGATTAGAAGTAGAACAAAAGCAATGAGCACAAATGCTTGTTAACATGATCATTGAAAGAAAAAGCCCATTCAGATCAAATAGACCCACTTGACAGGCCTAGGAGAGAAAATAGTATGTTGTTAGCCCAAATTGTTAATTTATGTCTATTTACTTGCTTTCGTTTCTTTTAACCAAGATAGCGCAAGTCGTGGCGTAGCGGTATGACCAAGTCTCACGTCTTAACGGTTAAGACGAAGTTTTTGCATTTATAAGGTGTAGCATAAAGCGACACAAAATATGAAAATATTTATATATTTATATCATATTTCATATATATCGAGTTCTACAAAGAGACGTGGCAAAAATGACAAGCGCTCACGCTTTTCTGGCGCTTTGTGAGAACTTCTGTGCCTTTTAAACCATGCTTTTAGCAGATAAGCGAAAGTTACAAAGTTCTTGGGTCTAATTTCATCACACAATGTGAACTGTGTAGTATAATGTGACAGTAGAATCATGCCATGTAATTAATTGACTAATGATAATATAAAATCTCTTTTACAAATAATAAATCGTAATTTGATTCAAGATCTATAAATACATTGATGAATGCGATGTAAAATCTTGTTATATGTCTAAAATGGAGTCAATGTATGTGAGATATCTATAGTCTTAAACTTAACCTGAGGCATTTGGCGTGAAGCTCGATGAAAGAAAAATCGGTGAGTTTGTCCCACATTGTTGAATGAACATACTTTTGTTTTCTTTATATTCCAGAATAGTGATGCTTCAAAAAAATCCATATGATGTTGTTGGAATAAGAAAACGTTTTGTCCACGGGAGGAGTTGTGGTATGAATTGCATATCTCCAGATGTAGACAGAACGTTGTGTTACTCTAAAAATGCCATTTTTTATGTATCGCACACGCAGTTTTTTAATACTAATACATAGTGTATCAAATTTCCTAATAAAACATATTGTCCTTGTAAAAGCACGTTAAATTTCCTATAAATATCATGGTAAAACTAAAGACTCAAAACGTCATTTCCTTTGTTCATAATCATAATCTAATAATCTGTTACTGTATCTGTGGTACATCATAATGAAAAGAATAAAAGACGTGCATTTCCCCTAATAATCCTCGTATTACCTTTGAAGATGATTGACTGTGTAAGAATCAACATATTGCTATACAAATTATGTTCTTTCACACTTGGTTTTTCACCCCTGCTCTCTGTATGATTCTCATCTTTTGTTATAACAAACTTATATTATATATACTTTCATAGAAACGTTTTACTTGATTTGAAATGAGCATGAAAATGGACTTAAATCGTTACTTTAAAATACTAATACCATGATCGTAAAAACAAAGTAATTAAAGAATGTGACATTGTCTAAGTAGTACCTTCGTAAGAGACTCAATATTATGGAAACTGGGAAAAATAGATAAATCTGAATTATAATTTTACTAGAAGAGTTTTTAATTTCCAAGAAATTTGTACCTCTTGATAGAACGACTAGTTTAGTTATCTTGAGCAAAAACTCACGTAAGCGATGGTTTATAGCGGAATAATTATATAAGTAAATTTTTGGTTTTGTGTGACAACACTCTATTCCTGAGTTTTTATTTTGGAGAAAATATGGAAAGGGTAGAGGAAATGACAAAATATTTAGGTTCCCGATTTTTATTTTTTTTTTAATTATTTTTTTTTTTTTAGAGAAAGGAAGTAAATAATGCCAAATTTGAAATTTTGTTTTGTGCATAATTTGATTAAATTAAATCTTCTTTTCTTTCACTTGGAACACAAACAAAAACCAATATTCTTTCATCTCCTCTTTTTTTCTCTCGTTTTACTCTCTCAATTTCTCTTCTTACCATATTACATCTCGGGACACGGTGTGTTACGCAACACTTACAGGTTTAATCTGTAGTTATAGCGAGAAAAAATCTATAGGTTATAAGCGAAAATAATAAAAGTTTGATTTGAGGATTAAACAATATTTAAAAGTTTGAGAATTTGTGGACTTTGTTACAATTTTACTTTTTTCAAATTTCAAGATTTAAAGTTTCAAAATTCAAGAAAAGTCATCATATAGTATACATAAACTACTTGTAATGCATTCTAGACCTCTCTACTCAAATTTTAAGATTTTCAAAAATATATTTTAAGGATTACAAGTTCTAAAACTATGTTTACAAATTTTTTAAGATTTGAAATCTCACTATTTAATGCTTCATCAAGTAAATTACGACATTAATGTTTGTGTCCACATGTGTATCCGTCGTGATCACTCCGGGTTTAAGAAACGAGTCTTGTTATTTTGATTTGGTGAGGTTGCCTTGAGAAGATAAAGTGACATGATTAAACACATCAACAAATTTTGATCAAATACATATAAGCATATGACATATCTAAATCTCAATCCTTGAAGAAATGTGACATTTGTGATAACATTTGTTTATGTTCCTTTTCTTGGCTTAAAAATAAAGAGTGTAAGATTAGTAGTTGGCCTAATTGGTTTAAATCCTTTATGTAGAAAACTAGAAGGGGGGGTTGAATAGTTTTGCCGATTAAAACTTTGTATTAAAGTATTTAGATCGACTTATGTCAATCCGTTTAGATCGTGTGTTGGATATTGATAGATAGACATATAAATAAATAACGCGAAGAGATAAAGAGTAAAGGAACACAAAACCACGACACGAGTATTTATAGTGATTCGGCTACAAGGACTCCTTCCTTACCCTGCTCCACTCCCCGAGTACCCAACTCGAGAGTTTCTAAGCACTACACAACACATGCTCCTTAATATGGTGGAGAAGCCTTCACAACGTCGCCTACACTTTATCCGGTACAAGGCTAGACACCGAGTTCTTCCACGAGGTAGAACCAAACCTATCAAAACAGCGGCTACACTTTATCCGGTACTAGGCTAGACACCGAGTTCCATTACAAAGAAGGAACTACTATCCAACACTACAACCCAAAGGAGACAAACTCCTTTTTACAACACTTCAAAGGATATCAGTACCCTTTTACCCAAACTACACAAATATACATCGACACCCCATATCGAATGTACACCTTCAGCACTATACACCAATGTCTTCAACTTAACACACTAATGGAGGGAGAGAAGAACTATCAACAAGATGCAATTCAGGGGTCTTGATGATGATGAAGCTTAACAACTCATGACCTTGAGCTTGCACGTCTTCAAGAGATTGTGATCTCGCCTTTAAGAGGAACCTCTGAATCACACAAAGAAAACTACATAGAATGATCTTTTGGATCCGAGGTTAGAGAGTTAAAACATAAAGTGAGAAGATATGTCTAAAGGGATTCTAGCAGAGAAATGGCTCACTATTTATAGGTAACCGCCTACGATTAACTTGGGATCCGGCGGATCCCTTACCCGAGGATCCGCCAAGACAATCCAACGGATCCGCGGTGGCTAGTTCGGATTTTGGGTTGCAAACCGGGTTACGGGTTATGGGTTATGGGTTATGGACCATGGGTCATGGACTTTGGATCATGGATACCCAACTAGATACATTGTACCTAGCCAATGGGTCATGGGTCTTGGGTCATGGATCATGGATAATATCCAACATGATTTCATGCATGATGTCATGCAATGAATCATGGGTCATGGATCATGCTCCACGGGTATAGGTCATGGACTTTGGTTTTTACCCATCATTTACCCATTACAAGTTATACTAAGCATACATACACTTTTATAAAATATAAGTAAACAAAAATTACTTTGTTAGTGTTTTATAAAAATGATTTTGGTTTTATATAACTTATTCAACTAAACATGTTTTGATGATTTTATATGTTTAGTATAAATGTGTTAGTAAACTATTGGCTCAAATCTTTTACGTTTTTTATTTATTTTGTTAAAATGATTTTACAATTGTTATCAACAAAACATTAGAAGATCGTAAAATATAAATAAATATTTTTACGGTTTATTTGTATTAACAGAAATGTCGTTCCAAAAAATTATTGTTGGTGCAATAATGACCAAGGCCCTTATAATATTTTAATGATGCCAAATATACTCAAAACACTTAAAATCACAAGCGATTGCCAAAAATCAAAAATGGGGATGTCTGGTCTGGCGCGCCGGCTCGTGCAAGCTACACATTGCCAGCGCGCCAGTTTTTGAATTTCGGGCGTTTAGGTTTTTTCAACTCGGCTTTCCTCTTACCCGACTAAGGTGATTCCTTCAATTAAGGTTCGTACATGATATTTGAGAAGTTTACTTAAAGATTTAGACTTAGAAAGGCGCCCAAAATAAGTCCTCCCGATTTTACGAAATGCCAACTCATAAACGTTTTTACAAGACCTCGAGACAAAGCAAATTGTTTTTTCCACAAACCTTAGAGGTTTATACTTTCACTAGAACTTTAAAGGAAAGTACTAAATTTACCATAATCCTTACGTTTGTCTTTACTAATCACGTAACGGGTTTACTCCTGAATTGGTCATTAAGCCGAGGTCACTTTACGTAAACGTAATTCTCTCATTTATGAGATGTTGATTTACCTTGATGTAAATCACTCATCTTACTTGCATCAAGATAATTAGTGAATAATTTAATTGTGGTTTAACTAAGGATTATCAAGCTTGAATGCTTGAATTTGATTTCATGAAAATATAAACACACCTTTGAATATTTCAAATATCCCACATAAACATTCTCTTACATTCACTTATACACTTTTGTACTTGTGTCTCCTACATCACAACATTCTCTTGTGTTCCTTTATTCCATACATTGCCAACACACACTCTTCTTTTTCCTCACATTCAAATTTTAATTTGAACTACCCACACACGCACACACTATTACATGCCTAAACATTCACACACACACCACCTTCCCAATTTGAATTTAAATTTGACGATCCTTCCCATCTGTACCTTCTCAAAGTTATCTCTACACCTTCATTGTCAACTCACATATATTACACATTCTTACAATGTGTTATACCCTTTGTTTCCTCTATACTCTTCCTCTCACAATCACCAAGTAGCTTAGATTTGAATTTCAAAATACGCCTCATACAACTCATCTATGACACATCTCTCTCACAATTGCTAGCTAATCTGAATTTGAAATTCAAATGACAACCCACTCACACACATACATGCTAACCATTCATCTCCAAATTTTGTCAACTTACTTCACTCACACACTTTTACAACTTTCTTACACATTCACTTGCACACTCAAATTATCTAGTTTGAAATTAGATTAAACCCCTAATTATCTAGTTTCACTTCACCAAATGTTTTAAACACATAAACCTTAGCTAAATGAGTTGGTTGACTTTATCCCACTTTGAGTGTTGAAATGTTATTGGAAAAGTTAAAGGTGAGGTGCAATTGGGGGTTTAATAAATTTTGGGTACTAATAAACAAAAACGTGTAAAAACTTGGATGAGAGGCCAATTGTGGTATGTCAATTATTGCAACTGCATTCTGGAAATAGGTATCCACTAGGATGCTCATTGTTATTTTCTTGTTTCATATAAAAATGTTAAATTCTAGCTCTGTTTTTGTGTTGTATAGGATGATGGGGAAAGTGGAATATGATGTTCTTTTTCTGGAAAACCGCTTATTTTAGATAGCACAAGCAAAACATTCACTTAAGGTACACTGCTATTATATTGTGGGACGACAACAACTTCATTAAAATCCATCTGTTTTGGTAAGGTTATTCAAGGCAATGCACAATAGCGAGACTCCAAAGCAACGTCAATGTTGTACTTTTCACTTACATGTCGTTCAAGTAGTCAATTAAGTTAGATTGTAGCTTTTTATATGTTGTTTGCTAGAGTAGTCATGTGATTAGGCAAGATTAATTTCAATGTATCATTAGAAAGTGAGTTGTAAACTTGTAATCTTAATGAATCTTCTTGATTTGAATCACAATACAATGTTCATTTTGGCAAAAAAAATAAAGAAAATTAATGGATGGAATAGTGTCATAAATATTTTTCTTGATTTTTTATTTATATAGAGCCATGTTTGTTAATAAGAATCGGCTCTATAATTGGAATAGACTCGTTTTGAAACCGGCTCTATTCGCTTCAAATAAGTCCTCTCCCTTCGAGCCGTATGAAAACCGGGTTTATGACCATTTTCAACCGAGCTCTATGGCCTTTTTGTAGCAGTGCTCATAAATGTGGCATGTAACCAGAGATTGAAAAGTAGAAATAAGCAACTCGAATTAGTTGACGATTAGCTAGATTAATATATCACTACTTTATGATCTTTAACCGTCACTAGCTTGATGTTTATGTTTGCTTAATCGTTAAGTTCTTCCCAAATCTTTCAAACGTTATTGTAGTAAGCAACAATCGTACAATAATTTTCTTGAAAACATCGGTTGGTCATCTTAAATAAAGTTAAATTTTAAATACTTAAATTAAACTTGATAAAATAGTTAAAATTACTTTAAAACTGTTTCTTCTACGTAGATCTATATATTCCTAGAAAGTAGAACCATACGTCATAGAAGATACAAACATTTAAAAAAGAAATAACCAGAACAAAGATTTAGAGAAACTCAATGTAAAGTAGAGATGCAAGTTTACCGGTTAAAACCGGTTTTAGGTTTTTGAAAAACCGGTTTTTTTGAAAACTGGTTTCGGTTTTTCTGTTTTTTCGGAATCAGTTTTTTCGGTTATAAATGTTCGGAATCAGTTTTTTTATCGGTTTTGTACCGGTTCGGTTATTTTCATAATCTTACTAAAAAATTTCGAATTTTATTTAATAAACTTGTTAATTATCAAACATTTAACTAAACAATACAACGGAAACATACTAAACAAATGCAATCATAACTTTTTATTTGCACCGGAAACATACTAAAAAAATACAATCATAACTTTTATTTAAAACAGTACAATTATACAACTAATAATATATAAATATTAATACATTTCGAGCTTCGGCATGGCCATCATCCGAAAACATATTAGTGTACTCAAGTATAGCGAGTTTTGGCATTGCCATCACCCGTTATACTCAAGTCATTAAATCTTTCAAAAAATCTTCTACGTCTAAGTCTTCAACATCAAAGGATTCAAATTCACCTTCATCTAATTCGGTATTCGGATGTGATATCCCTAATTTAATTTCTTCTCTTGCTATAGTTTCTTCAACGTCTTCTAATATCGGACCTTCCAACGATGTATGTTGTATCCTATCTACTCCGTCCAAATAATCTTTCAAACATACACATACTTCCACGAATTCGGGGGTTAGTCATGACCTTCTTTCCGATATAATTCTACCGCTAGTAGTAAAGGCCGATTCAGAAGCTACATTCGAAGCTTGGACCGCTAATAAGTCACGAGCCATAGCGGATAAAATTGGAAATTGGACCTTTCTTTCCACCAAGCCAAAATGTCAAAGTCTGCAAACTCTTCGGGACTTAAAGTTATTAAAAAGTTTGTAGTCCCAACTCGCTTAATGGGGCCGATGTTTGTTGACGCTTTGTAGCGTCTTCACATAAACTATTATAAATGTTTATATTAATGTCTTTTTTCATTCGAGATGATCCAGCACTCATTTGGTCAACAATTAGGTTTTGTTGTTGACCATATTTTGTTGCATAAATTCAAATAATTTTAAAATTTTCGTTAAATTTAAAATTTTGGAATTCTAGATAATCGGGTCTTTACCGTCTAACCCAAATGATAAGTCTAAATTTGCCGTTATTCTTGTTATTAAAAGTTCTACGCCTCAAACATTTAAACATGAAATAAGTGCGGCGGAACAAGTAAAAACCGAAGGTAAACTACCAACATATTTTATAATTTTTTTTAACTTTAACCATTTTTCTAAACATTTGAGTATGTGAGTTTTTTAATTCGTATAATTTTTCCGTCATAGTATAAATTTGCTTTAAAACTAATGAGCTAGTTGGGTAATAAACATCCGATACTATAGTTGTTGCTTCTTTAAAAACTTGTAAAAAATAGTTAAATCATTTAGTCAATCCGATCTTGGTCGTCTATCGAAACAAACTTATTTCTACTAACAAGTTTTTCATTAAAAGCATTTAAAAGTCTCACGTTGTCGTAATATATTTTCAAACATCATGCAAGTAGAATTCCACCTAGTATTATTATCAAAGCAAGGTCCTAGGGTATTTCATCACATTGTTTACTGGCGTCTATAGTTTATTTGTCGCTCGTTGCTCGAACTATATATAGTTACTAATAAACCCCTAAATTTACTATGTAAACTATCACATATTTTTAATACCGCTTGCGAATAAATCTATAACATGAGCAACACAACGGGAATGAAAAAAAGCACCATCTAAAACGGGTTTTATACGTAATTTTAACAATTCCATAGCTCTAGTATTATTTGATGCATTATGAAATCATAAAAACTTTATCATCTAAATTATATTCGATTAAAGTGTCATGTAAATTTTTTCTTAAATTAGATCCTGTATGAGGATAACCAAATAGTTTAAAAGCAATTGTCCGTTTCAATAATAACCAAGGCTCGAGATTAAGCCAATGAGCCGTAACGGCAAGATAAGAATTCGTCTTACCATGTGGTACGGTCCAAACATCCGTAGTTATAGAAACACTATATTTATATTCACGAAAACCATCAACAATATATTTTTTAGCCGTTTCCCATAATTTAAAAGCATCACTTCTAAGAGTAGTACGACTTGTTGATACCGCGGTTGTAGCCTATTTTTGATGATCTCCGTAAGCTTGTCTTTGTCGAAGTGGTTGATTGGAATCACTCGTTGAATGGCAAACTTTGTAAAATCAACTCGAAGCGCATCATTATCATATATAAAAACATGACCATCCGCACCAATAGTACCTTGTGACGTATCATTTTGGCTAACTGCACTACAACCGTTCTTATGAGTCCTTAGTGTAGTGTTAGACGAGGAATTATAAAATTCCCCACATTTCTTGCAACACGCCTTTTCCAACCCATCATTCATAATACACAAATCGTACATCCCTTTTTCGTTGAGTTGATCTAATTCGCACAACATCATCATTTGTGTAAAATTTTCGTGCAATGCTAGTTTCAACGGAAGGATTAGTGGGAGCTTGTTGTGATTGTGAGTTTTCCATTATAGAGGATTAGAGATAAATGAGAGATTAGAGTATATATATAGAGAGATTTGAGAGATTAAAAGAGATATGAGAGTGTTTTTATGTGTTTTCAACGATAACCCATTACATATATTTATACTAAAATCCATGGCTTAAAATCATCAAAAAGTAAAATAACGGCTAGTAGCCATTACACCCAAAGGTTTAAAAAAAGCGGTTTTTAACCGGTTAAATCCGTTTTTTGGGCAGCAGCTAGTTTGACCACATGTTTGACCGATTTTTAACCGGTTATAACCGGTTTCGAAAAGAAAAAATGCGGTTATTTGAGAAACCGGATTCATAACCGTAAAAAATCGGTCCACACATGAAACTGTTTGATTATTTGGCGGTTTAAGAAAACCGGTTTTCATGTTGCATCTCTAAATTGTAAATTGCTACTGTATATAGACTTATTAAGATTTACATGATCTGTGTGAGAAAAAGCCCATTTAGAGTAAATAGACATAGACCCACTTTGACAGTTGACAGGCCTTAGTGAGAAAATAGTACTCCGAGTATATGTTATTAGCCCAAATCTATAATTAATAAGGGAAAATGATGACTATTTAAGTAAAGTGAAATTATACTTCTTTATTGTTGACGTAGCACAGAGAAAAAAATATGACATGGCATGCTATTTTATCCACACGATTACTATTTGAAATGATCTCAGCCACATAAATTCAGCGCCTACTCACGTGCATGCACGTGATATCTCAATCTATTGAATTGTGCACGTTTATCAAACTTTTTTTTTCATAGATAAGAATTTAAAACTGCAAGCAAAATAATAGGATCTTAAATATTGCTTCAAACTAACTATCGGATAAATAGTTCCACCTTCTTACTTGAATATCACTGCCGCTATAAAAGCAAGTCTAATAGTCATGCATTTTATAGAAACATATATTCAGAATTTCATCAATTCAAAGATAAATGACGAACAACCAAATCGAGGTGTTCCAACTCCTTATTATTTAAAAGAAATTCTCATGCGTTTTACTACTCATTTTGTTAAGTTACTTAGGATGCACTATCTTTTCAGCTTGATACAACTATATGCAAACGTGAAACCAACTTGAGGCAGTGAATTGAAAATTTACTACTGTGCAGACCCCACATTTCATGGCGACCTCTTGTAGGGTGGGTCCCCTTGTCGGCAGCAAGCAGTTTTTTTTTTTTTTTTTTTTTTTTTTTTTAATTGTGTAGTGTGTTTAGTTGTATTTAATTAGGTATATTGTATAGTGTATTTAATTTGTGTAGTGTTTTATATATATAGTGTATTTAATTTGTGTAAGGCTTTTATATGTATAGTGTATTTAATTGTGTAGTGTTTTTTATATGATATTTATTTTACGTTATGCTTTTATAAACTTTTTTTATAAACTTTTATAAGCCTTTTTATAAACTTTTATAAACTTTTTATAAACTTTTTATAAACTTTTTATAAACTTTTTAAAACTTTTTATAAACTTTTTTATAAACTTTTTATAAACTTTTTATAAACTTTTTATAAACTTTTTAAACTTTTTTATAAACTTTTATAAACTTTTTATAAACTTTTTATAAACTTTTTATAAACTTTTTATAAACTTTTTTAAACTTTTTATAAACTTTTATAAACTTTTTATAAACTTTTATAAATTTTTATAAACTTTTTATAAACTTTTATAAACTTTTTTATAAACTTTTTTAAAACTTTTTATAAACTTTTTAAACTTTTTTAAAAACTTTTTAAACTTTTTAAAAACTTTTTATAAACTTTTATAAACTTTTTATAAACTTTTTATAAACTTTTTAAACTTTTTATAAACTTTTTTAAACTTTTTTATAAACTTTTTATAAACTTTTATAAACTTTTTATAAACTTTTATAAACTTTTTTATAAACTTTTATAAACTTTTTTATAAACTTTTATAAACTTTTTTATAAATTTTTATAAAATTTTTATAAAAAGTTTATAAAAAGTAACGAAAATAAATATCATATAAAAACACTACACAATTAAATACACTATACATATAAAAGCTACACAAATTAAATACACTATATCATATAAAAACACTACACAAATTAAATACACTATACATATACCTAATTAAATAAAACTAAACACACTACACAATTAAAAAAAAAAAAGCAAAAGAATCGTATGGGTCCCAACAGTACAACAACCCCATCTTGTTTTGTTTTATTAAGCAACACCCTAAAAGCAAGATCGTGGGGTGCCGTACAGAGGGACCCATTGAAAATTGCATGTCATTTTACTATCGAAGATTGAGATGATGAAATGGTAATAAGAATATGTTACAGTTAATTATTACTCTGTATTAGTTACGATCCAAACTGATTGTAGTTGTATTGTATTTTTAGGACCTTTTTAACGGGGAAGATGGTCTTTCTTAAAAGCACAAATAACATAAGGACATGATGCCGACTATTTATAAGGTAAGATTGCTCACTTCAATATTCACTCCATTTATTTATTTATTTATTTATTTATTTATTATTATTATTATTACTATTATTATTATTATTATTAAATGCATCTATTTGGTAATGTAGGGAATTGATGACGATGATTCTCAACAAAGAGGATTAGAAGGAAAAAAAAAAAAAGAAGCCAAAGTATTGGTTGAAACATATTGTACCTCTATAAATTCATATCCTAATGGCTAATACTACGTACTTTTTAGTATTGTCGCGTTTTTAGTATTGTTTATATATTTTTCCAGTATGTTTTCTTTTGTAGTTCTTTTCGAAAAAGAATTAGTAACTTATCAATCTAAAGTACGTTCTTTTGACACATGGGAATGTAGTCTTAGACATTATGATCAGACTATATAAATGTGCAGGATAAGGTAGTTTTTGGTTGCTTTTGCTGCAATTTTATTGTATCCGAATATATAATTCATATAATGAAATGAGTTTATAAGGGTGTAAGGTTCATTTCACCCATGTTACGATCGTTTAGAGAATACATCACAAATTACTATCTTCAAATGGTTTTGATTTTAAACGTGTCGATTTGTTTCATATATATACATATAAACGTCATTTGTTGTCAATGATTCTCGCAATCTTTCTATGGACCTAACAATTTTGTAGCTCCATGATATGTTATAACTTTTCAACTTTACGTGTTCAAAACTTATATAAACATAAAAGAAAAAAAAAAAAAAAAAAAAAAAAAAAAAAAGTTATACCCGGCAACGCACGATGATTACTGACTGTTTAAATGGGTGATAGATGTAATTTTTTTTCCTTTTCTTACGGTAACCGATGTTAGCTGCAGGCATGTTTAACCCAATTAATAATTATTGTCTATTTATATACATCTTTGTTTCTTTTAACAAACAAGCCGACAGTAAACAAAAGATCGTGTGTTTAGTGAAGGTTTTTTACCCGCATTTTGTTGTGGGGTGCTGAGTTTACATGAGAAAAAAAGTTATTTTAAAATATATCATTTAAATCGGTTCTAATTTTTATGTATAAAATATTCTGAACATATACAAATAACATCTAAGTAATAAGCTAATAATATTAAATTATTTGTTATGTACATTAAAAGTCACTTTTAGAAAGAAAGTAAAAATCTTGCTAGTCAAAGTTACACTTAAAAGTTAAACGGAATAACTACAAAATATACAAAGTTAAAAATATTTATGTAAAGCTAAAAATCATGAAAAAATGTATTGTATTAAAACCGAACATAAGGACGGTTTTCGTAAAAAGATAAGTGACAAGGACTATTTATGTAAGTTTTCACTTAGTGCTTGGTTTCGTAATGATTTGTAACTAAAAGTACTATTTCAGAAGTTTTTTTTTTTTTTTTTTTTTTTTTTTTTTACAAAGCGTCTATGAATTTAAGTCGAAACTGTTTCTCTAATCTTAAGTAATAACATAAATGTTTTTAAAATTTTTATTCTGAAACTAATCTGCAAAGCAATTAAATTAATAATTCTAAGGCCGGATATAATAGGGTAAGCCCTCGTTTCTCGTTGGACCAAGTCACGCGCCACCTCATTATAGGTTTTCTATGTCACACGCCAGAAGGAAACAAAAATTGTGAAAGGTGAGGCTCCTCACCACTCGAGCATTGTGCAAAATTTGGGACCTCATGGTGTTTTTGTTGTTAATTATTTGATTCATGAATGTAAGGTATATTTGTTTAAATTGTGTATTACAAATAATGATGAGGTGAGTGATGACTATTGAGAATGAAGGTGATAATGTGCTGAATGGTGATGTGCGTTAAAGTAAAATGTGAGGAGAAGATGATCATTGTATATAATCTAATACAAGTAGGAATGGCAATGGGGCGGGGCGGCCATCCCCATCCCCAAACCCGATTACAAAAATCATCCTCAAACCCGCCCCAATCCCCATTGGGGATCTTATCGGGGAGCCCCATTGGGGCGAGATGCTCCCCCAAACCCGCCCCATTCCCCATTGGGGTCTTATCGGGTTTTCGTTTTTGAAATCGATCCTCCATCATACTCATGTCTTTCCCCGTTTATTCTTATTGTTACTCTATTAACAATATGATTTTACATAAAAACTTAAAGAATCGAGAACCCATTAATAATATATTAGGCATTGGAATAAATCACAATTTTTTTAGAATATTATGACACAAAACAAGATTTTATGATCAAACTTTGAAATATTACAAAGATAAAAATTAACAAAAATTAGAGAATTATATTTAGTACATAAATACTAGCACAATATTAAGGTATATAGATATATGTATATGTATATTTATATGTTTTGGTGCATGTGATAGTGGTGATAGTGTCCGTCCATAAACCCGATAAGAATCCCATTAAAGCCCCAAACCCGCCCAAACCCGATAAGATGCCCGCCCGCCTTAAGTTTGGGTTTCGAGTTTCCCATCAGTTCGAGTTTTTGCCATCCCTAAATACAAGCAAGTCTAATGTTGGTAGTATGAGAACACAATCTCACCAAGGACTGAATTCATAATAACAATAAACTACATGGACCATATTTGCAATCAACTCTATACCAATGTATCTATAGTGTGTCACAAAATAAACATGTAAAGGCAGCATAGACCATGTGTCTTTAATTAAAACCTGGCTACATAAAACTGAAATTCACCCGAAATGAAACTCAAATTCCTCAAATGAAAAAAAAAACAACAAATCCTATACGCTACAACAACCACCGCTAAAAAAATAAAAAAATTATAAAACTTTTAATCCACTCTCCAAAATAATTCCCCCAAACAACACCCCATTCACTTTCACTATCATCATCATCTTCATCAGATTATCAGATCCATTCACTTTCTTTTGTATCCTCAGATCTCCGGCCAACCATCAAAACCAGATCCAAATGTTGTTGTATAGCCTTTCCGGTGACCGTACTTTTTCCGGTGACCGGAATCTTTTCCGGCGACCGGCGCTGATTTATGGTATTTGTGTAGTAGTTGGTATTTGATGTTATTTTATTATTTTAATTACTTTATAGGCCATTTTGCTTTTTAAGCTTAGTTTATATACTCTATTTTATTTGTAAATAAAATTACTTTTTGTGAAAAAATACAAACATTTACATGTTTGGTAATTTTTTTTTTTTTTTTTTTAAAGTTTAGGCACGTTTCAAGTTGAGATTTTTTTTTTTTTTATTTCTATAGAAATAATTTTATTTTATTTGTCAACTTTGTTGTCTCAGAAAACCGTGTATTTTTATGTTGTGAACGTATTTTTATCGTGTTTATTTTTTCCAACAAAAATATTTTCAGTTAAAAAAGTAACACACGCTCTAAAAATAGTAAAACCATCAAAATCGAGTTTTATTTATGGATATCCGTGTTAATTTATCTTTTTCTAGTTGTTACGTTTCGTTTTCTTTCTTTATTTTTATTTTATTTTAATTTAAAGAAAAGTACACAACTTTATCTAACTTTTTATACGGAGTCAATTGTTTTATATTTTTTACCTTATTTTTATCGACTGTAAATAAACACATGTATTTTATGTGCTAGGTTAAACAGTTTTGACGGTACGGTGTCCAAAAAATATGTGACGTTGAATTTACAAAATTGTTTATTACCTTTATTTTTAAGTACATTCAAAAAATATTTTATATTAATGTTTGTACTAAAGTCTAAAAATATTTCATAAAAACAAGGAGAAAAGCCCCACCTTGTCTCTATTTTAAAAAACCATTTTTTTGCACCAAAACATATATATTTAGTTAATTTCCATATATAGGAAAATATAAAAATCATAGATGGTGTACTTGATCTTTTCTAGTAAACTAAACCAA
The DNA here is from genome assembly GCA_022545495.1 of Chrysanthemum lavandulifolium. Lineage (NCBI taxonomy): Eukaryota > Viridiplantae > Streptophyta > Magnoliopsida > Asterales > Asteraceae > Chrysanthemum > Chrysanthemum lavandulifolium. Next base: position 66,776,778 of record CM040239.1, on the reverse strand, counting down.
CATTATTTTCTACCATTTGATAATCACTATAAAAATATATATATATATAAAAAGATGCAGAAACTTTTATATTATATATATATACTAAAGCGTTAGTACGTGAGCGATAGAACGCGTCTACTAAAAAAGATGCAGAAACTTTTATATTATATATCATAAAGAAAAGTGTTTGACTATTTATTTTCGTATATATTTGTTCACTTTTATTGTTCTATTGCTCTATTTTTTTAGTTTTCATTTCTATTTTAGATGTGTCAGAATAATATATATATATATATATATATATATATATATATTTTTGTCGATTTAAAAACGTTTATTAGATGAATTTAGTGGATGAAAATGATATTTGATAAAACTGTTTATTTTTTATCCGAAAACATTAATTTTGAGAGATCAATATATTTTATTCTTGCTCATCCTTTTATCTACACAAAACATAACAACATATTTTCCTTCATTAACTTTTCTTAATTTTAAAGATTTGTTTTCCAAAGTTGGTAGGAAAATTTATTATTAAAACAAAAGTTTTATAATTTCCACCCCTCAAAACACCCTTTTACTTTTCTTATTCACACCTCTCTCAATCCCCCCAATCCACATCAAAAGGTCGGTCATCTTTATTTCCAAAATTACACTCCTACCCTCCACCACGCGCTTGTATCACAACCCCACCCTAAGCGCGTCACACCCAACCTCCACGTCACCACATGTCTTTGAACAACGGAACCAGAAACACGTAGGCCCCACCTTACCTTGTATACCCTAAAAATTAAACCACCTCTCACCAATATCTCACGAGATTTTCATCAACGTCCCTTATCACGCCACGTGTCAGCTCCATCAAATCACAACCATTCATTACAGGTAACTCGGTCAGCCTGCCCAGACAGCAAACAAATCAATCTCAACCGTCAGATCACCGGTCAGATAAAAATGAACGGGTCAGATCTTACCCGGTCAGATCTTATCGCCTTTAAGAACCAACCCCAACCCCTTCAATCTTCGCTCAGTCTCAAACCCTAGATCATCATCATCATTATTTTCATTTTCATTTTCACCCCATCATCAAAAATATATAGATACAAAATTCTATATCTATATATTTTTTTTTATATATATATTTTTTTATCTATGTTTTGGAAAAGGGTGAGATGTCAACGGTGTTAGCAAGCCGTAATAATCACCATAACCATCATCAAGCATCATATATGGGTGAAATACCTAATTATATGAACCCTAACCCTAACCCTAACCGTAACCCTAAACCTAAATCCAAGAAAATCAAACATTTTTCCAATACCCATAACCATCAGGTAATCAAAAAGGATTCTGCTGGTGATGCGTATTCTTTTAACCAAAGGCCGGTTGAAAATGAAGGTTTTAATTGTGGTGGGTATGTTAGTTATAAGGTGGGGTCTTGTTCGAGGTCCGAAATTAACGAGCTTCGAAAGAAGCTCGTTTCGGACCTCGAACGGATCCGAAAGCTTAACGATCGGATTCAATCCGGGGAGTTTTCGAACCCCCCGAATAATTCGAGATCGGTTAATGGGAAGTTTAAGAAAGTGGGTACGGGGAATAAGAGACCCTTATCGAGTTTTCGCGAAATGAGTAATGGGGATAATGGAATTGGGGTGATGGATGATGAGATGTTAAAAAAGTGTAAACAGGTTTTGACGAAATTAATGAAGCATAAAATGAGTTGGGTGTTTAAAGCTCCTGTTGATGTTGTTGGTTTAGGGTTACATGATTATCATCAGATTATTAAAAGGCCTATGGATTTGGGCACGGTTAAGTCGAATTTGTCCAAAGGGTTTTATTCGAATGTGGGTGATTTCGCGGCTGATGTGAGATTGGTTTTCGAGAATGCTATGTTGTATAATCCTAGAACTGATGATGTTCATGGTATGGCTGATCAGATGTTGAGGATTTTCGAGGATTTGTTTAGACCGATACAGGCGAAATTGGGGAAAAGTGATGGAAGGGGGAATGGTAATGGTAATGGTAATGGTAATGAGAGAGTTGGGAATGTGAATGTGGGTGGTAATAATGCGCGGGTTTTTGATATGGCGAATGAGAGAGTTGTGAATGTTAATGATATGGTGAATGATATTGTGAATGAGGTTAATCGCGTGAATGAGTTTTCGGCTGTTGATGAATTGGATGGGAGTTCGTGGGATGATATTCAGACACCCGAGAGAACGAAAAAGGCGAAAACCGAGGCGAAAAGTAGCGGTTTTCCTGTTGCGAGTAAGCAGATACATTCGACTGCTTCAAATGCGGTTAATGCGGTTATCCCACCTGTGGTACATTCGCCTGTGAGGATGCCGTCGAGGACGCCATCGCCAATGCAGGTCACGGAGCCAATGAAACCGTCGAATACGAGTACAATGACGAGAACGGTTTTGCCGAAGCTGCCGAAACCGAGGGCGAAGGATCCGAATAAGAGGGAAATGAATATGGAAGAGAAGCAGAAATTGGGGTTGGGGTTGCAGAGTATGCCGCCTGAAAAGATGCCTCAGTTGTTGCAGATTATTAGGAAGAGGAATGATCAATTGGCGCAAGAGGGGGATGAAATTGAGCTTGATATCGAGGCGTTGGATACGGAGACTCTTTGGGAGCTTGATAGGTTTGTTACAAATTGGAAGAAATTTGTGAGCAAGACGAAAAGGCAAGCACTTATGGTTAATAGTGCCTCGGCTGTTGCAGCGCCTAGTGTTTCGGCCGACATTGATGATGTAAGTATTTGAATTGGCGTAAAGTTCTGTTTTTTCGTGCTTTGTTCGATTTTGGTTGCTGAGCTTGTGATTTTTGTTGCTAATTTAGGTACCTATGAGCGAAAAGATGGATGGGGTGAAGAAGAATAAGAAGGAAGCAGGGGAAGAAGATGTCGATATTGGTGATGAGATGCCGGAAAGCAGTTTCCCACACGTTGAAATCGAGAAAGATGATGGTGGAGGTGGTCATGGTCAAGCTGCCACAGGAGGAGGGCAAGGGAATAATGACAACAATGCGAGTAGCAGTTCTAGCGGCTCGAGCAGCTCAAGTAGTAGTGGCTCATCGTCATCAAGCGGTATGGAATCTTGTCTTGCGTTTGAAAGTGGCTGAGAAATGAGGCTGGTGGGAGATTGAATTGCTTATGAGATTGTTTTTTATGATGTGTTTACAGATTCAGACTCAGGGAGTTCATCTGGGAGTGATTCTGACGCAGATGATGCACAATCGTGACAGAACACAGACTGGAACAGAACCAAACATGAGCTCAATCAGGGAACGCTGCAAGCTCGAATTAATGCCTTTGCAGGATCCGGTTTGATGGTGGGTTGAAAAGAGACTCAATTGCCTTGGAAGAGCAAGAAGTCCGATACGTTGAAGCTCCAGTGAGATGATATAATGCGAAAAAGGAGATAGTGAGAACCCTTGTGATTGGGTTTGATTTAGGTCTAAACTTAGAATGTTTTTTATTTGTTATGTTGTTAATCCTTATGTTAATGGTTTTTGGGGGTTGTTGCTGACATTTATATAATAGGAAGAAAAGGTAGAAGATGAGATAGTTAAGATTTAAGAGAGGATGATCTTGTGTGTACATATGACCAACAAGACAAAAAGTCTAGTGTAGTTTTAAGTAATCCAACCATGAATGATTTTCTTGGCTGAATTCTGATTTATTCATATTCATGTTTGTTATTCAATGTTGTATTTGTTGAATGTCTACTTTTATCATGGTCAAAAGACAAAAATGGAAATGGTTTGGAAATGTATATCCCTTTTGTTTCATATTTGAACAAAGAAGAGTATATTAACAAAGGCATAAGAAGCCTAATGAGGTGGGTGAGCATGTGAGGGGCAGATCAGATGATTGAAAAAAGAATTTGGTATTTTTGACATGTATGCAACTGTTATGATCTCTTTTTCCTTACATGCCATTTTGTAAGACTGACATATATGGACACATGTATGCAAAGTTCTTTTTGCTACAGAATTAAGATCTTTTGATCCTCTTACATGTAATAAATCTAAAATTGATAGTTTTGGTTGGTCCATAAGCTTTTAAGATTAGATAGCAATAGATTGTGGAATTTGGACTTTGGAGTCGTTTGAGACCAATGAGAAAAGGCTTGTAGGTTTCTCTTGACTCTGAATAGGTCAACAAGTATTGACTTGTGGTTGGTGGTTGATCCGAACTATATTGACATTTCTTCTCAAATAAGAGCTTTCCACTACAAAAAATGAGAAATTTGAACACGAGTTCAATTTCAAAATGAGCATTTACAGTATCTTATTCAATCTCTTTCTTTTGCAGTTTTTATGTAGGAGTTTGTCGAGTTTCGAGATCATAGCAAGCATCCCAAATGATCCCTGATTTCTAGCAGCTTTCGGGACTCATCAATTTCACATGCATACAAGAACCCATAACAAATATAACCAGCACAACAGCAATTCTGAGTAACTGAGTTATTGTTTAATTTAAGAATCTAACGCATACATCAAAACAATGTCATAAGTTACACGTTACAGCAGAATATAAAATATAAGGTTCTTGTAAATCAAAAAAATAGGAGAAACTTGCAAAGATTACTCCACACGCCACTCAAATGGAAGTCGTCCCAGCAAAATTTTCTGAAGGTGTAGTTTCTTAGTTTTGCTGCATCTTCAGCAGAACACTTCCAAAAGTTGTTTTACACCAAAATCGTAATCTTCAGAAAAACCTACTCTTGCTTCTTCAAATCAAGAAAAGCTTTACCAATTTGTTTTCACAAACCGAATGGACTTCAGAGTCTAAAGACTTGAGAAACTTCTTGGATAAGTTAAGGGTGCTTATAATATGAAACATTCTACCACAAAATCTACGAACTTCAGCCCTCCTGGCTTGCTTTTCGGGCATATTTGTCACGAGTTCCTTGATCAAAACACAAAGTTCAGAAAGATGACTACTTATCATCTTCTTTCCCTGGCCGACAATACTTTCACTCTTGTTGACAGACACAAATGGCTTCAATGCTTCCAAGAGTAAATCAAGTGCTTCAACTCGCCTAAACTTTGACTTTGCAGTACTGCATTTTTCAACAAGAAGCCCAAAGTAACGTTCACCTACCCATGCAAATCTTCTAATGATTTCTTTCAAAAATTGGGGTTTCAGCTGAGAGTTTTTCCCATCGAAATAAGCCACTATAGCACTTTTTAAGATATCAAACACCTTTTCCTTGTCCTCTTCTGAAAAGTTTCCAGAATCAATGATCTTCAGAATCCAATAAGTCGAGTTCTGAGCAAGATTGACAATTTTTCTATATCGCTGAAAAGATGCAGACTGTTTCTTCTTTGATGGAGTAATTGCTGTTTTCTTTTTCTTGAATGGTTTTGATGCTAATTTCAGATTCTTTTCTAGTAGTGGCTCGAGCATAGACAGTTGCAAGGATTCACCTTTGGGGTAATGTTTGGCTTTGAGTATTTTGTGTTCCACAATTTTACAAATACGGTCACCAAGCTGCTCACTGCCTTCAGTAGTATGCGGGTTCACAAATGCCTGACAAAGATTTGAGAATACCTTCAACACTTGTGGTTTACCTGCATGACATTTAATCTTTTTAAACATATGATTCAGGTATATTTATATTTATAAAGCAGCAGATTTAACAAAATAAGACTTGCCTTGATTCTCATGTAGGTAAATTTCCAGCAACGAAAGAACACGAAGTTTGAAAAGCACAAGCTGAGAATCAGCAGTATCACCACCACCAGCTTGGTTTCTTTTTTCTTTAAAGATTTGTGCAAGATATGAATCCATTCTGAACATAGCTTCATCATCCATTCCACCATCAGAATCGTCATCTGAATTTGCTTCACGAGATTCTTTAACTATAGTTCCTTCAGAGTCTTCAGACTGTTCCTCACCAACACCAGTATTATCACCTGTCTCTGCTTCATCAGAATCCTCCGCTTCTTGATATCTAGAAGATCATCGTCATCAGTATCATCATCATCATCTTCACTGTCCGTCTCTTGACGTCTTGCTGGTTTAAGGTCTTTCTTTATAACCTTCAACATCCTCAGTAGACCGTCATCCGTCACATTATCACTGTAGTATTTGAAAACCTACAAAACGAGGTAAGAATAAAGAAATCTTGAGATTATATATCTACAGATACAATAAAATGAGAAGATCCACGACGTCCCATATTGTTACATGATGTCAGTAAAAAAAAAATCCTGAACTTGTATATAGGTGTTTGGTGTGGGCCAGGCACAACTTTTGTAGATAGCCAGATAAAGAGATTAGGACTTGGTGGATGGAAGACCAAGTTTTTGGCTAAAAAAAACCACACTTCTAAATTATTAACCATCTGGTTGCAGGTTTTAGTTACATAAAAACAATCTGTGTGACATATGCCCAGAGAGACCAAGATCAGAACAACCAACAAATTTGGAAGGTCGTGTGCACCATAGTTCACTTTTGGGCAACTTTCGATAGATTGACCCGTTAAAGATAAAACACAACCCAAAATAACCCATGATACTACCCAGTCCTTAATGTGCGACCAATACTGTGTAAACCATACCATACACAATAAGTTCACATTATTAGCCAAAACTTTCGTTATAAAGGTACCTGCTCAATGGCAGACCGCGATAGGAGCTGATGACTGTGGGAGCAATGACAGCATTGTATCCACAAAGACATCCATCAATTCAGGTGCTTCATCGCCATTTGGTTCATCGTCTGAATCAAGAAGATCAGGTGATGGGAAAAACTTCTTGCAGCATATTATAATTTCAGATGCAGCTTCAGAGAATTCCCCTGGTCTGAGTAAGAGTTGGAGTAGCAATTGGATGAGCAAGTACCTCAAAGCGTGTAATCTGTTAGCATCCGCGCTCATCCCACAATTCCTTTCCTGCCATCATTTAAAAAATGTTATATTATACCCTGATAGATACATTTTACTAAAATGAGCACGGTCATTCCAAACTCTCTTAGTGACACCAATTTCATACCGCATAATAAGGGGTTTATGGATGTACATTATCAAAGTCTAGTCAGAATAAGGTGATTTTGATTTAAATAATTTAATTAATTAAAACATAAGTAAAGACACCTCCATACACTATCTTATGCAACACGTTTTATACAGTAGATTAATTTATTTCAAAACACACATCATAACACCCCTCCACTCTAACCACATGCAAGCAAGACATGAAAAAATATCAAAAAATTCCAATTAATTACCTCTCGGGAAAGCTGAGTTTCCATTTCTTGCAATTTCTTGAAGGCTTTTTCGTCCTCATCACTTAACGACCTAAAGAGAGAAACTGAAGGAATGTTGCGTAAAATACTAAGGAATCGCATAAAGTACGAACCAAGATCATTAGCCTCAAGACCACTTGCTACAGCATGAGGCCCTTCTCCTTTCTGAGCGTTTGCCAACAGTAACTGGAGCTGCTCAATACACATTCTGCAAAGAGAGCTTGGCGTCGCTGCTTTTGGCCATCTAAATTTCTCTTGTAGTTCAAAAGAAGTCACTTCGGTCCCAAGTGATGAAGAAAACAGACCCTGAACTGCCAAAAACTTTAAGATTTCTTTTGAACACGAAACTTTTCTTCATTATCAAGCTTTGAATGTTTCAAAACACCAGGGATGGAGTCCACAACCCAACTTTTCAAGAATTCAGAAGTCCCAAGTGTTCCAGTAAACTCCTTCTCCTCGATCAACCAATTTCTGAATTATCATCGGTTGTTTGGCTTTGATCTGACGGCTCTTCTGATGCAGAAGTCACATCAAGAAACATGTCCATTAAGTTTTGAATAAATAGCATGCAGCCCAGTTCAGAATTAAAACCAGACATCAAAGATTTAATGGTTTTAGTCCTTGTAATGCAATCGAATTTCCCGTTAGTGTGTTTCTGAAGAGCCATAGTAACCGCCACCCGTCTACCATCATCAAAACTGACCCAATTCAACAATTCTTTTAAAAAGGATTCTGCAACTTTGTATAGCCATGAGTCCTTTGTAGAGAGAATATCCACTAGACATTGGATAATTTTATAAGATAAAACTACTGGAATGCATGAAACGGGTAATCTTGGCAAAATGAGAAGTATAACATCAAATGCTAAGTGTTTCCGATCATGTGATGATAGAAGAAGCGATCCTTCAATAATAATCTCCCAGAAATTTTGCAAGTTTTTCTGGATATCTTCGTCTAACGAACTTGACTTGCGATTCTTTTTGTGCTTCTTTGATGAATTTAGTCCTGTTGCGGAGTCGGCATGTTGTGGTACGATATCGGGTAAAAGACTATTCACCAAAACTGGCCACAAACCATGAACTCGAGGCTGACAAAATGTTGACTCCTGGAAAATCAGATAAACAAAAATTAGAAAACCGAAAGGTTAATACTGGCAGAAACTATAACATTTCAATCCATTTACGGCTTTAACACTTGACTTTTTTTATATTTATACAGCCAAGCCTTCATTACTTAATTGATTAAACCTCTTAACTCTGGTTGTCTTGTGCAATGGCCCTAAACTTGTTTTGTATATAGAAAACTTGCAAAACTAAGAAATAAAGGGATGAGGACTAAACCATTGCGAAAAAGTTCAAGGTTAAACCATAAACTGAGTGAAATTTTGAGTCAACCGCTTATTAACTCAATCAGAAATCACAAAGCTAATCATAATAGTAATACATTAACAATCACCTTTAAGCAATTTGCAAGAGAGGATAGATGGTCAGCAGAAAACATTGTGTTAGAACTGTATGGATCAGGCAAAAGCTTCCCAAACACTTTGTTATCAGCCGATATTTTTTCTCTCAGTTTAAGAGCTAGAAGTAATGCATCAGGATTTCCAGCTTCAACGGCCCCTTCAAACCATTCAAGTAGACCGGGAGCTTCAAGAACTTGTTTCAAGACAATTTCAACAGGTAACTGCAACCAAAAGAATTCAGTTCGAACAGATGATTCAATGCACTTTTAATAATATAAAAACTGACTAAATGCTAGAAATAGAGCAACTATAAGCATATGCTTCAAGGAAAGAGAACTATAGCGGGATAAACTTGACAATCAGTTTGGACCATTGCTGGTTAAACATTATAGTTTCCTAAACATATCAGTGTATAATAACAAATGTTCTGGGTAACTGGATTGGAAAATCATCCGACTTAGATCATAAATATTTTTATCAACTTGTTTTAGTTGCAGAAGAAAATCCAAACTTGAAATTTTAGTGCTTGATGAAGTATAACACCTCATGTAAACTAGGAAAGCTAAGAATACTTGAGATTATAACACTTTAAGCTATTGCTTATTATTACCCTTAACAAAAGAAATACATTGCCATATTTAACTCTTCAATAATAAGAGTGAAACCCCTTTTGTCATATAAATTATCTAGTTGCTTAAAAGAATTAAAATTGCTTTGACTCGATACTGATTATTACACCTTCAAACAGCATAAATTTATCTTTCATACTCATAAGCTCGAACTATTAACACTGGTTCTTTAATGGGGTATATGAGCTTTTAAACCTGCGTTAGACAAGACTATTTTATAGCATGATGCATTTAAGTTTACTACCTGTCTACATTTAATTATAGTTAATTGTTTAAGATGCAAAACAGAACCATACATCAGTTTAGTGTTTAATCATTGTTACCTCTACAGACTTAAAACGCAATTAACTCTACCCCAAATGTGATGTAACCACCAAAGGCGATAACTGACAAACACAAAGTAACAAACTAATATTGAACAACCTTCAAAAGCAATGAGTTGGTTCCAACACACACCATCTCACCAGTGATTTTAGCACGACACCCGAAAATGAACCCCAATCCCACAGAACTATTGGCCTTGTGCAATACTAGTCAGCTGCAAATGATTTATCCAATTACAAATAGTACTGATCGAGAATAATGATTTATTCTGCACGATTTCCTAATAACTTGGGTCCACTTGCAGTGTCACACTAAACATCATCAGTGGGACGATATGTTTTAGAACCAGCACAATATAATGGAAAGCTTTTTAAGTTTAATTTACTACTTTCTTCCAGTTAGCTATCCCCGTCAGAGCTACGATGCACTAAGGGTTGACCCGTTGCGTTTTAATTTGTATAATTAGAAGTCTTCAATCAAGCACAGCTAATATTACAACTACTTAAATATAAATTAAAAAAACAGTATGGCATAACATAACAGCATGTAAATTAGTCACAATTAACAAAGGTTTCAAAGCTCAATTACGATTAGAGGTTTATAAAACTAATCGGTTATTTGAGTTTTTGGCAAATCTGATTAGTTCAGTAACTAATTAACATAATGTCAAATAGTACACGTTCTATTCTTGTTGAAATACAAGCTCTAAAACTTCCTACAGAAGTGATATCATCACAAATAGTCAAATACTCCGTAACAGTTATATAGCATGTCTCAAATTAAGTATCATAATGTTATACTTTAAAGCTTAAAGATTAAGTTTTTGTCTTGTGAAGAGTTACCTTTTCACTTAATTGCAGGATGACGACCACAGCAGGCTCCTGAAGGTACCTTTTCTTGGCGGCTAGCGAAATAACAGAGCTAGTGAACTCTTTGACAAGCTCGGAATCAGAAACACTTTGCTCTAGTCTTCCTGATCGTGCAAGTGCCCCATAAGCAAACAAACGACCCAAAAGACAATCTTTAATTTCCTGCATATACATATGCAAAAATAGATATAAACATCTTCGAAACGGCGATAAATTGAGATGTTCACAGCATCAAAAATGAGTTATATCCCACCTGACCCTTCATAGAGGAAGAAACTTCCAATAAGTCAACAATTAGTTTCAAAAGCGAGTCGATTGCAATATTGGAAACCGCACCGACTAACATAGTCAAACCCAATGCAAATCCTTGTCTAGCACACTGCAACAAAATTCCAACAACACAATGCTCACGAATCAGTTAATATTAATCAATAATACATCTATTTTAAGGGTTAGTTGCTTGGAAATGTATTATCTATCATACTAAAAACTTCGCTTTGTATGTAGCAAGCATCTTAAAACCGATAATTATACTGTTTCTCAGTAACTTTTGATGTCATGGCAGCCATATAGCAATAAATTACGAGCCGTTACAAATAAAATGGAGTTATTTAGTACGATGAGCGCAATAGCAAGTTATAAACATTCTCAAGCAAATAACCGATCATAAACATTAATTCCTCAAAATGTAACTAAACCACACCTCTCGTGAAGACGAAACACCACGAATAAGCCTCCTAACCGCATACCTAACACTCGGCGCACAATTATTCAACCCATCATCTTTCTCCGCTTCCAGCTTCAACCCACCACCGTCAACTTCTTCCTTCCTTTCCATCAAATCATACGCCTTTTGAACATCCACCAACTCACTAACCAACCTCTCCGCCGCAGCTTCCCTCACCTCAACTTCCTTATTCCCTAAATCCTTAAACACACCAATATGAAACTCCGGCATAGTACTAATCCTATTCTCAACCTCCACATCACCTACATTACCCTTAACCTCATCCGAAGCAACAGATTTATTTTTCTTCTCCTTATCCAACGCTTTTCGCTTCTTTTTCCGCTCCATCGGTGTCGCGCTGTCCGTATTAGTCTTGACTTTATCAACCTCACCATCAGTTTTCTTAAATTTTTTCGTTTTTTTCTCTAAATGCTCACTATAAGCCTTACTTTCATCAACTATAGTTACACTATCTGAGCTTCTCTTCTTACTACCCATTTTTAACAGCTATAACTAACTATCTGTTACATCAAAAAAATAAAAAATATATATAAATGTGTAAAATAAAGTGATTAATGATATGAATTGAGTAAATAGATTGTGAATTAGATGAAAAGTACCTTAATTTGATGTGAATTTGAGATAAATTTAGAGTTAGGGTTTTGATAAACCCTAAATAAATATTTGTAATGTTTGGTTTGGTTGCTGTTATGATATCGGCAAATGATGCCCTAGTTTATTTTACATGAAGTTACAGTTTTAGTCCTTGTATTTTTAAGAAGTTACAAACACGGTACAAAGTAATAGTCCTCAGATCTTAAAATGATTGCCCCCGACAAAAAAAAACAAAATTTATGAAAAACATAATTATTACTGTTTTTTTTTTCTCTTACTTTTTGTTGTATCACAGTTTTATCTAATGGTGTAAACGAGACGAGACAACTCGTGAGTTATTCGAAATCGACTCGTAAACTACTCGAATTCGACTCGATTTAAACGAGTCGAGCTCGAGTTCGAGCTACTCGAGTACATTTCCGAGTCGAGTTCGAGCTTCAAAATACTCGCTCGTGAAGCTCATGAGCCTTATCGAGCTTCGATTAAATTACACATTTACCATTTTATATAAATACATTTACTTAATTTTCATAGAAATCGAATCGAGTAGAGCTCGATATACCGAGTATTTATCGACTTCGAGCATGAATGTAGAAATAATCGAGCTCGAGCTCGAGTTTTATATCCCGAGTCGAGCTCGAGCTCGAAATATCGAGTCGAGCGAGCTCGAGTCGAGTTTCGAGCTCGAGTTTTGTATTCGAGTCGAGCTCGAGCTTGGCGATTTCGGCTCGACTCGGCTGCGTTACACCCCTATACTTTTAGCTTATTAATTAATGTCTTCTTTAGGGGTGATACTTTGATTCATTTTGATTCATGCACACAATATGTGCATTACAATATTGTACGACATAAACCGAATGCACATATTGTTGTGCATGAATCAAAAACGCGCGAAAGATCAATTCTCCTACTTTAAAGTTTCTAACAATACTTTCAAGTAAGGATAATAATGTAAACTCGATCAAACTTCGTTGTCTATATTTTTAGTAGTGGACAATAAAATGAGATTATTAATTTAGGATGGATGGAGTAAGTAGAAAGTAGGAATGGTGATGGTAAAGGTTTCAAATATGTTAGATATGATATTTGGATGATTTTGATTGTTGTGAATGAGAGGATTTTGTTTGATCGCGAAAGTTGATGTGGATTGAAAAGTGATTGTGTTCCGACGTGAAAAACTTAGGTCAATGGAATGTTGAATGTGTGAATTATTGTTGATCCGAAAAATATAAAAAGTACATTAAAAAAATATCGGTCAACATATTTTGTGAATGATGATTGAATTAAAAAAAACTCTATCAAGGAGCTATAAGAGAATTACAAAGGCAAATTAAGCGAAGAGTTCCAACTATTTACTTTATGACCTCTACACTTTAACCAAGAAAAAGAAAACATATGAATATCATCGAAGATATCACTTCTCCTTATAGGATGATCATTAAAAATAACGATATTTTGATACTGTCATAGGACCCACAAAGAAGCCGCATAGATGGCATACACATGATCTTTAGATTCTTTAGAAGCTCTCCAATTCTCAAACAACTGTAATCACTCGGAGCAGGAAGAAAATGAAAGCATATTAATGTCGGTCCACACTCGAACAAGACGCCAAATGTTACTAGCCAAATCACATTCGAATAATACTAGATCATTAGATTCCATACCAAAATTGCAGGACGAACAAGCAATAGAAGAAATATCAAGCCCCGCAAAGATAAATTTAGACGATTCAGAAACTTATCCAAAATGAGACGCCAAATGAAAACATTTACCTTAAGTGGTAAAAGCTTAGACCATCTAGTACTAGGACATAACGATGGGAGCAAACAATTATCAATGTGAGATCTCGTGGCTTGAACAGAGAAGCTATCATCAACCGATATTTTCCAAGACCAAGCATCAGGACGGTTGTTTAAAGAAACGTTCCCTAACTCCGAAATCATAACTTCAAGAGTTGCTATATTTCGGTTTTTGGTGCCTCCGTTCTTTGCTTTTCCGTAGTTTTAGGCCCCGTGCGATGCTTTGTTTTGCTCTGTGTTGTTTAGGCTTGCCTACTTTCCTTGCCCTGCTTTGCTTTGGTGCTTTGTTTTTGCTCTGCCTTTGCTTTAGGCCCGTGTGTTATTGTTACTTTGCTTTGTTGCTCCCTTAGGTCTGCCTGCTTTTCTTAGTGTCTTTCTTTGGTGCATTACCTTGTTTTGCTTGCTTTCCTTCCTGCCTGTGCTTGTCGTTTTCTTTTTTCTGCTTTTTTTTCTTTTCTTTCTCACCCGCACACATCCACCAATAGAAAGCATGTTTGCTTTCCATGAAGAGAGTTTAGTACTGAATCGATCAATGAGAGAATGCCAGTTAGTAATCAAATTCCCATTAGAACCAATCGGTAATCCAAGATAAGAAAAAGAAATTTTAGCGGAAGAACATCCGTGTCGCAAGCCACGTTTTCAGATTCTATGGAGCTCACACCGATACCATAAACATGAGACTTTGATATATTAATCTTGAGGCCCGATGCAAGATAAAAGACAAGCAAAATTTGAATAATGTTGTCCATGTCTCGCTCGCTCCACTCGGATATAATCACCACATCATCCGCGTAAAAAGGATATAATCACCACATCATCCGCGTAAAAAGATGCTAAACATCCGTCAACATATGTATATCTTTAGATAAATATTTACGTAATGATTACGATCGTGAATATATGTCCGTAATAATAATCATCCACGTCCCACGACAATATTTTTTCATGAGACCACCACAATGGAAAAGAGTTATATGATCCATCCGTATACTTTCGCTAGTGTCTCTAGCTCATGTCAAGCTCAATCTGATTTGGCATTCTTTCTTTGAGTTTTAATATAACCATATAGATTTTTCTTCACAAACCTTGAAGTAAGATGAACTAGAACTTTGCCAAGTTCATCCAATACTCTTAATTAGCTTGTGTTTTTAGTACTGAGGTATTCGCAAGTTGGTCTCACTAATTATACCAATCACGTGTGACCTTAAGCTACGTAAACTCCCAATTTTAAAGACACGAGGCTTGTATGCTACAACTGTATGGCCTGGGTGTCATGATACAAAATTGCACATACAAAAACTGTGTAATTACTATACGTCATGTACGAGTATGATTGAAAATACCATTGGGGGATACAAAAAATTGCGCCCCAAACATCGACAAGGATTACACCACAAAATTAAAATTAAACAGAATGATTCAAAATGTTGATCATTGCTACTTCTAAGGGCCCGTTTGGTATGGGGTGTGGAATGGGTTTTATGTTGATGTGACACTAATGAATTGTTTGGTTTGAGTTTTGGGTTACGAAATAGTATTTGATACCTTCAAAAGGGATTTAACGAAAGTCACATGCATCCCTTCCTTTTCTCGACATTTATTTCGGTTTCGACAATATTTAAAAGTCAACAATCTTATTTGTGAACATACATCGATAACTCATAAACTTGTGGCTATGAGTAAAAGATTTATATCAATTTTGTCCCTTGGTTTATAAAAAGTCAACAATCTTTTATATATTAATTTTATTTTATACATATTAATGAGTAAAATACACCGTTGGTCCATAATCTTATACACAAGCATCACGTTGAACCAAAACTTGGCATTTTCATCGTCGAGTCCAAAACAAAGTGTTTTATAGTCTAAACGAGTCCTCGACCAGATTGCCAAAGTCAACGAACTTTTTGGTTGTACATCGAGGTATAATAGATCATTCACAATTATAACATGCCTTAGTTAATATAACCCAACAAACACTATTAGTCTTCTTGAAGTAGTAAGATCTTGAAGCTCTTCACTGAACTCTCAAGTGGTGACCCCACCAAGTGGCATGGTGATACATAGTTTATAAAGAATCGTTTCTTTCAGTAATAGTGTATGCTTGCCCAATCTTAAGAACTGACCAGTACTAACAAACATATATACACTTTCCATCGGTCTCTTCCACCTCAACGCACCAACTCTATCAGCGACATCACTCAAAAATGAATATAAACCGCATAACGTGTGCTTGCCCAATCTTATCGTATAATTGCAACATACAACTACACTCACCAAGAATCACCCTTTATTTGACCATATACGCCTAGTCGATTACCGCATCCATGAACACAAAACCGCTTGGTCTAAATAAGATACATGAGTAAAGATCAAGATACCTTGATTCCTAAGGCGAGTTCTTATTGTGGTTATCATTTTTATGAAGGGTGTCATACATTTGTAAACAATTTATGCAATTTGTGACCTCATTAAGTATGCATCCTTTCAAATCAAGACCAGCTTCATCTCCATGAATTGATGAGATCACCCGGACCCATAAAGAGTCGGGGTTATGAACAAAACGCCAACGCCATTTTTTAATGAGAGCTAGATTAAAAGCTTTCAAACTCCCGATCCCCAAACCACCCTTATCGAAAGATGCCAAAATATTGTCCTATTTGATCCACGCCATTTTTCTATCATCTCTGCTACCTCCCCAAGAGAAAGAAGCCCGAATGGATTTTAAAGTTTTAAGAACGGATTCTGGACACTTAAATATCGACATATAATAAATACCAATACTTTCGAGCACATGTTTTATAAGAGTTAAACATCCACCAATAGAAAGCAGGTTTGTTTTCCATGAAGAGAGTTTAGTACTAAATCGATCAATGAGAGAATGCCAGTTAGTAATCAAATTCCCATTAGAACCAATCGGTAATCCAAGATAAGAAAAAGAAATTTTAGCGGAAGAACATCCGTGTCGCAAGCCACGTTTTCAGATTCTATGGAGCTCACACCGATACCATAAGCATGAGACTTTGATATATTAATCTTGAGGCCTAATGCAAGATAAAAGACAAGCAAAATTTGAATAATGTTGTCCATGTCTTGCATGTTCCACTCGGATATAATCACCACATCATCCGCGTAAAAAGGATATAATCACCACATCATCCGCGTAAAAAAGATGCGAAACATCCGGTCAACATATGTATATCTTTAGATAAATATTTACAGAATGATTACAGTCGTGAATATATGTCCGTAATAATAATCATCCACGTCCCACGACAATATTTTTTCATGAGACCACCACAATGGAAAAGAGTTATATGATCCATCCGTATACTTTCGCTAGTGTCTCTAGCTCATGTCAAGCTCAATCTGATTTGGCATTCTTTCTTTGAGTTTTAATATAACCAAATAGATTTTTCTTCACAAACCTTGAAGTAAGATGAACTAGAACTTTGCCAAGTTCATCCAATACTCTTAATTAGCTTGTGTTTTTAGTACTGAGGTATTCGCAAGTTGGTCTCACTAATTCTACCAATCACGTGTGACCTTAAGCTACGTAAACTCCCAATTTTAAAGACACGCGGCTTGTATGCTACAACCGTATGGCCTGGGTGTCATGATACAAAATTGCACATACAAAACTGTAATTACTATATGTCCCAGACGAGTATGATTGAAAATACCATGGGGATACAAAAATTGCATACCCAAACATCGACAAGGATTACACCACAAAATTAAAATTAAACAGAATGATTCAAAATGTTGATCATTGCTACTTCTAAGGGCCCGTTTGGTATGGGGGTGTGGAATGGGTTTTGCGTTGATGTGACACTAATGAATTGTTTGGTTTGAGTTTTGGGTTACGAAATAGTATTTGATACCTTCAAAAAAGGGATTTAACGAAAGTCACATGCATCCCTTCCTTTTGTGACATTTATTTCGGTTTCCTGACAATATTTAAAAAGTCAACAATCTTATTTGTGAACATTCACTGTATAACTCATAAACTTGTGGCTATGAGTAAAAGATTTATATCAATTTTGTCCCTTGGTTTATAAAAAAGTCAACAATCTTTTTATATATTAATTTTATTTTTATACATATTAATGAGTAAAATACACCGTTGGTCCATAATCTTATACACAAGCATCACGTTGAACCAAAACTTGGCATTTTCATCGTCGGTAGTCCAAAACAGTGTTTTTATAGTCTAAACGAGTCCCTTGACCAGGATTGCCAAAGTCAACGTAACTTTTCTGGTTGTACATCAAGGGTATAATAGATCATTCACAATTATAACATGCCTTAGTTAATATAACCCAACAAACACTATTAGTCTTCTTGAAGTAGTAAGATCTTGAAGCTCTTCACTGAACTCTCAAGTGGTGACCCCACCAAGTGGCATGGTGATACATAGTTTATAAAGAATCGTTTCTTTCAGTAATAGTGTATGCTTGCCCAATCTTAAGAACTGACCAGTACTAACAAACATATATACACTTTCCATCGGTCTCTTCCACCTTAACGCACCAACTCTATCAACGACATCACTCAAAAATGAATATAAACCGCATAACGTGTGCTTGCCCAATCTTATCGTATAATTGCAACATACAACTACACTCACCAATAATCACCCTTTATTTGACCATATACGCCTAGTGCTGATTACCAGTTACTTCATGAACACAAAACCAATTGGTCTAAATAAGGTACATGAGTAAAGATCAGTATACCTTGATTCCTAAGGCGAGTTCTTATTGTGGTTATCATTTTTTATGAAGGGTGTCATACATTTGTAAACAATTTATGCAATTTGTGACCTCATTAAGTATGCATCATATCTAATCACACAAGTATGCAGATTAGTAGCCATTGATCTAACTGTATATGTGGTTCTTTTAAAACCTTTTGGTTGCGAGTTCAAGTGTCTATAGACTTTAGAGACATCAATGTATCCGTTTGCCGATTGTGAGGCCTACCATTCTGTCATGCGACTCCAATATTTTAGTGGATTAGAGTAAGAAGCTATTCACGTAAAGACATCCAAGACCACTGAAATAATGGAATTCTACCAACCTCCCGATAGATGCATCTACCAACATCCCAATAGATGCATTTTCCCCGGTTTGCCACATATTAGCTAAACTAGACATCACAAACCATTTAGACTCACAAATTATAAACATAGAATATTATTGATAAATATATAGTTTTTGTAATGGATATACATGAGAATAGGATTTTGAACAAACAACGTTTTGTTCAACCCAACCTATTTACATGAATACCTTAGTTACCCGTTTTGACCCATCCCAATATACAACAAAACTCACCAGCACTCTACTTAATTTCTATTGATCTTGTAAGAATCCTCATAAACTGTATAGGTTATAGACTTTTAGGAGCTGAATCGTGTAGCTTACAACCGACCTTTAATGCTATTTATTTGGAAAGCTGACATTAATCAAACTTTCCCAAAAAGGGGAGAACGCACCAGAACTACAACAGAGCCACTAAGGCAGAGGCAGACAAGAGATAAACAACACAGACCCTCATACTTTTCTACACGCGAACCCATATGGATATGAGATCACAAGAACATAGTTACAAAGTTATTAAGTGAATAAACTTGAAAACAAGGTATAAGTTAACTTACATCCATGGCCACACTCACGAGTGAATATAAAAAATTTCAGTATTGTCCTCATTATACCTCATGTAAAGCTAGATATAACACAACACACTATTAGTGGTGCTATACGCCTATACTATTCTTACTGCAATTATGACTTATTTGTGAGTTCAAATCTCTTTAGACTAGTGTAGAGACATCAATGTATTAGTGTATGGACAGTTTCTAACTTTTATTACTGAAAGAAACGATTCTTTATAAACTATGTATTACTATACACATATGAATCATGAATCATTTTGTAACACCCCCAAAATATCGCAGCGGAAGATTGTGTCGTTGGGGTGCTACTTCATAATACAAAGTACAAGTTATAGAAAACGACCTCTAAATGAGACGTTTTGAAAAGTTACCATTCGATTAATGAAATCAGAGTTACAAACAATGAGGTCCCAAAGTATAATATATAATGTTTACAAAATGTTTCGAATGGTAAATGACAAAAGCATAAGTCTTCAAAATATGTCGTGCGACTCTATGTTCCATGCAACAGCTATCGCCTTAGGTCCTGAGATAAACATGCTAAAGTGTCAACACAATGGTTGGTGAGTTCATAGAGTTTGTTTTGAATAAGTTGAAAAGCCTTGAAAGAATGTTTACACAGCAAAGGCATTGTAAATCCACCCGGCCCAAGTTCCGCCATAAAGAACTTGCAACCTGTGTTTCACAACCCATCGCCAAAATATAGTTTGCACAATACACCGGATTATATTCACCCATGGTCAAGAATCCGTACACATGGGCGGGCATCCCAAATAGTACTATATTAATCTCAAGGTCATGAATCGGTACACAAGTATGGGCTACCCGACTTATAGTACTATCAACACCTCTCCGACAAAGATAGAGTATTGTCGCACGCTTGTAAATACAATTCATGTATTTAGGCAAGTAAAGTATTTCAAGCATGTCTAACGAAATCAAGTATAACGAATCAAGTAAAATGCAATCAAGTATAATGCAATCAAGTATAATGTTTTGAGTATTTGTATTTGTAAAGCAAGTAGTCGAGCATGTATCTCCCCAAAGAGTTTGTAAAACAAGCATTAAAAGAGTAAAAGTGGGCTACGAACTCACCGATAATAATCGATGAATGATACTAGAAAATTAGGCGCTCAAGATCTAAATTCAAAATCCATTTCCTAAACTATAAAACCTCTAAATCACCTCATATCTACCCCATAACTATCCCGATAGCTTCAAAACAAAACCCATCTTTAATATTGCCCGATCTATTCTTGCAAAAGTTTTGAGAATTTCGGGACCCATAGCTCTAATCCACCATTGTGTAGCTCTTAATCCAACCGCGAAATACAAAATAAACTTAATTTTACGTAGAGAATACTAATGCCTTCAACTTATGTGTATAACCTGAGCCCGAAAATCAAGTATGGAGTGTGTATGGAGGTGGCGACATCAAGGAGGAGGGGAAAATGTGTGTTTTTCTCGTGAAATAAAACGAACTAGTTTTTCTTTTCTATTTATAGGAAAATATCCGAAAATATCTAGATATTTTGATGAATAGTGTTTAGATATTTTGATGAATAGTGTTTAGATATTTTTATTAAAATATATTATAAGAAAATATCTTAGATATTTATAATAAAATATATTATAATAAAATATCTTTAGATATTTATAACAAGAATCAGATATTTATATATTAGTGAGTCACAAAGATATTGTTTATCGATAAAATCGTGTAAAAGTACTTACTTGTTCAATTTAGGCTAAATTAGTAAATAATAAAAATTACGGTGAATAGTAACTCGTGAATAGTAATTTGTGAATAGTAATTTTCAAAAAAGTTTGAGTTTAAATAATGACCCAAAATATAATGAATAATAAAATGAATAGTAATGATGAATAGTAAAATGAATAGTGTCCCGAAAATACTAATTGTTACGCCTCTACCTTAAGGGAACTTCGTCCCAAGTTCTCGTTGATGTTAACTACTTATAGTGTGTCTAAGAAAAGTGTGGTCTCTATAACAACGGGTTCTCTTATTCAATAGGAATAGTGTATGGGTTACGTTGTAATACACTCATAATGTGGTTGGGAATCGTGTCGGATGCAAATAAGACCACTTATTTATAATTCATTACTTACATAAAGAAGCGTCCAAATTTATGTAAGTAATGGATTCTAAACTTATGGTTCGGTGGTTTATAATTTCTTTATTTGAATAAAGAGGCGTCCCAATCCATTCAAATAAAGAGATTATAAATCATCCTACTTAAGATTTTCCGACACAAAACTCACTTCCCGAGATGATAATAAGATAACCAAGTCATCAATGTCAAAAGTTAAGTAATAATATTATTTAACTCAAATCTCATGTCTCATCAAACAAGAACTGTCACAAGATCAAGTTAAATAATTAGTTATTATCGAGCTCCATATTTTAATGACTCGATTAAATTATGGGTTTCCTTATTATTACTAGAGTCATATCATCCAACAACGCGGATCTAAACAAACAACTAACAAGAAGCATATCGCATGAAGTGTGTGTAAAGGCAATCATAGTGGAGAGTCTTAACGGATAAAGCGCTTATAGTCTAGGCTCTTAATGCAACCTAGTTCTCTATAACCAATTCTTCGATACCAATCAGAACACCCCAAAATATCGCAATGAAGATTGTGTCGTTGGGTGCTACTTCATAATAAGTATAAGTTATAGAAAACGACCTCTAAATGAGACGCTTTGAAAAGTTACCATTCGATTAATGAAATCGAGTTACAAACAATGAGGTCCCAAAGTATAATATATAATGTTTACAAAATGTTTGAATGGTAAATGACAAAAGCATAAGTCTTCAAAATATGTCGTATGACTCTATGTTCCATGCAACGCCTATCGCCTTAGGTCCCGAGATAAACATGCTAAAGTGTCAACACAATGGTTGGTGAGTTCATAGAGTTTGTTTTGAATAAGTTGAAAAGCCTCGAAAGAATGTTTACAACAAAGGCATTGTAATCCACTCGCCCAAGTTCCGCCATAAAGAACTTGCAACCGTGTGTTCACAACCCATCGCCAAAATATAGTTTGCACAATACACCGGATTATATTCACCCATGGTCAAGAATCCGTACACATGGGCGGGCATCCCAAATAGTACTATATTAATCCCAAGGTCATGAATCGGGTACAAGCGGCTGGGCTACCCGACTTATAGTACTATCAATACCTCTCGACAAAGATAGAGTATTGTCGCACGCTTGTAAATACAATTCATGTATTTAGGCAAGTAAAGTATTTCAAGCATGTCTAACAAATCAAGTATAACGAATCAAGTAAAATGCAATCAAGTATAATGTTTTGAGTATTTGTATTTGTAAAAGCAAGTAGTTGAGCATGTATCTCCCCAAAGAGTTTGTAAAACAAGCATTAAAAGAGTAAAAGTGCTACGAACTCACCCGATAATAATCGATGAATGATACTAGAAAATTGGGCAATAGCTCCAAGATCTAAATTCAAAATCCATTTCTAAACTATAAAACCTCTAAATCACCTCATATCTACCCCATAACTATCCCGATAGCTTCAAAACAAAACCCATCTTTAATATTGCCCGATCTATTCTTGCAAAAGTTTTGAGAATTTCCGACCCACAAATTTAATCCACCATTGTGTAGCTCTTAATCCAACCGCGAATACAAAATAAACTTAATTTTTACGTAGAGAATACTAATGCCTTCAACTTATGTGTATAACTCCTGAGCCCGAAAATCAAGTATGGAGTGTGTATGGAGGTGGCGACATCAGGAGGAGGGAAAATGTGTGTGTTTTAAAATAAAATGAACTAGCTTTTCTTTTCTATTTATAGTGAAATATCCGAAAATATCTGATATTTTGATGAATAGTGTTTAGATATTTTGATGAATAGTGTTTAGATATTTTATTAAAATATATTATAAAAATATCTTAGATATTTATAATAAAATATATTATAATAAAATATCTTTAGATATTTATAACAAGAATCAGATATTTATATATTAGAGAGACAGTATATTGTTTATGATAAAATCGTGTAAAAGACTTACTTGTTCAATTTAAGCTAAATTAGTAAATAATAAAATTACGGTGAATAGTAACTCGTGAATAGTAATTTGTGAATAGTAATTTTCAAAAAAAGTTTGAGTTTAAATAATGACCCAAAATATAATGAATAGTAAAAATGAATAAGAATGATGAATAGTAAAAATGAATAGTGTCCCGAAAATACGAATTGTTACACATTTTACCTTTATGTATGGCGAAAAGGTTCAACGTACTTATTTTCATTACGGTTTAGCTTGTTAATTTCAAGTTTGTTATAGTTTTCAGGTGTTCCGATTTAAATAGTATGAGTGCATTATACATCTGTATTCGGTTTCAAGCAATTTTTCATACAAATTTAAATAGTATGGTTGCCACTTGGTGGGGTCACCACTTGAGAGTTCATTGAAGAGCTTCAAGATCTTACTACTTCAAGAAGACTAATAGTGTTTGGTTGGGTTAGATTTAACTAAGGCATGTTATAATTGTGAATGGTTATTATACCCTCGATGTACAACCAGAAAAGTTACGTTGAATTTGGCAATCCTGGTCAAAGGACTTGTTTAGACTATAAAAACAATGTTTTGGACTACTGGCGATGAAAATGCCTAGTTTTGGTTCAACGTGATGCTTGTGTACAAGATTAGGGACCAACGGTGTATTTTACTCTATATTAATTTTATTTTACACATTCTAAATTTAAAATTATTTTCTCTCTCTTACATCAAAACCAAATCCAAATCTAAATTTAAATCCAAATTCAATTCCTAAACCCACCAACAAACCAAACGGACCCTAAGATTGTTGACCCACAAAGCATCAAAACTAAGGGCCCGTTTGGCTTGCAAAAGGATTTGGAATCGGATTAGAATGAAAGAAAATAAGATAGGGTGTGTTTGGTTTGTTGCTATGAATCACAATGGGTATTGGTGTTGGTATAGGGTGGAATGGTAATGGAGGGTATGATGAAACCACCAACACACCTAAGATATAAGGAAACCTTCACAATTTGGTATCCTCAATCCATTGTGGTGGGGCCCATAACCAACCAAACAATATTAATGAATTTCAAAGTCATACACTCATACCCATACACCCCAACCAAACAACACGTTTGGTCTCTGTGGTTTGCTCAGATTTCATGTTTAGTCCATAAGTCGTTTTAATTACACTAGAGATACCTATTTTTGAAACCTTGCACTCATTTTGTCCCTATTTTGGATGGGCCGTTAGTTTATCCGTTAAGTGTTAAAATAAAATGTGCGCGTTAGTCTCTCCATTAAGATTTTTTGCACAGTTAGTCCTCATATTTTAAAAAGAATTAAAAACTCGTTTTTATTTGTTTCCGTCCATCCTTTTACATTTTCGTCCATTTTTTTACGTTTTTGTTCGTTTTTTTACGTGTTCGTCCATATTTTTACGTTTTCGTCCGTTTTTAAACTTTTCATATATTTTTTTTACGTTTTCATCCGTTTTTTTACGTTTTTGTTTGTTTTATACGTTTTTGTCCCTTTTTTTTTACGTTTTCGTCCGTTTTTTACGTTTTTGTCTCTTTTTTGACGTTTTCGTCTATTTTAAAACGTTTTCATCTGGTTTTTTTCGTTTTCATTTTTTATACGTTTTAGTCCATTTTTTTACGTGTTCGCCGTTTTTTACGCTTCGTCGGTTTTTACGTTTTTGTCCATTTTTTATGTTTTCGTCTGTTTTTAAACGTTTTCATCTGTTTTTTTTACGTTTTCATTTGTTTTTATACGTTCTAGTCCCCTTTTTTACGTGTTCGTTTATTTTTTTACGTTTTCGTCCGTTTTTTCACGTTTATGTCCGTTGTTTTTATATGTTTTTGTCCATTTTTACATTTTCGTCTGTTTAAAAATGGACGAAAACGTAAAAAAAAGGACAAAACCGTAAAAAATGATGAAAACGTAAAAAAACGGACGAACACGTAAAAAACGGACGAAAATGTTAAATAACGGACGAAAACATAAAAAAAAGAGTTAATTACATAAATCGTCCTTGTGGTTTGGTCAAAGTTACGGATCTTATCCTTATACTTTTTTTAGCTCGTTTCGTCCTCGTGGTTTACAAATCTTACGGATCTTGTCCCCGATCCGACCTTTACCAAAAAGGACCTCCTTGCAAATCTCTTTAACGTGAGGGCTAACGATCGTTATACAAACCATAGGGACGATTTATGTAATTTACTCTTTAAAAAAAAAAAAAACTTTTTAGTTTTATTATTCAAAATTTTTTTAATTTTATTACGATTAAATTTTTTAATAAAAACTTTTTTTAAATTTAATTTTAATTTTATTATAATAAATTAAAAAAAAAAATTAATTTTATTATATTTTTTTAAACTGCTTTTTCTTTAAAAAATTAATTTTATTAAAAACTATGGTATTTTTCGACATTCTCATTTTATTTTATTTCTCTTTTGATATCATACATATCTTAAGACGCCACGACATACTAAACTCAAGAAATAAGTTCGCTTTCCCTTAGTGGTGAGAATGTTTTCGTTTGAACTTTAATCAAGGTTTTTTAAGTTTTCTCATGAAACAAATGTTACAGTAATTTTACAAGACTTTGGTAATGTTATTATTATTTTTCGAAGGCTAAGATTTTATTAACAAAAAGTTCCAAAACAAAACCGAAATTGCAAGAAACACAAAACAAAAGAAATCAACCAAGAGGTAGAACATCAAAAAGCCTTCAAATCCATCTTTCCAAGCCGCCAAACCACGAGAGAACCGAAAGCGAGAATCAAAAAGCCTTCAAAAGTTTTTAATAAAATTAATTTTTTAAAGAAAAATAGCTTTTTTTTTTTTTTTTTTTTAAAAAAAAAAAAAAATTAATTTATTATAATAAAATTAAAATTAAATTAAAAAAAGTTTTTTATTAAAAAGTTAATCGTAATAAAATTAAAAAAATTTTGAATAATAAAACTAAAAGATTTTTTTTAAAGAGTAAATTACATAAATCGTCCTCATGGTTTGTATAACGATCGTTAGCCCTCACGTTAGAGAGATTTGCAAGGAGGTCCTTTTGGGACTGGGTCGGATCGTGACAAGATCCGTAAGATTTGTAAACCACGAGGACGAAACGCTAAAAAAGTATAGGACAAGATCCGTAACTTTGACCAAACCACAAGGACGATTTATGTAATTAACTCTAAAAAAAAGTTGAAAACGTTTAAAAACGAACGAAAACGCAAAAAAACGGACAAAAGCGTAAAAAAAATGGACGAAAACGTAAAAAAAAACGGACGAAAACGTAAGAAATTTACAAAACATAAAAAAATGGACAAAAATGTATAATAACAAACGAAAACGGATGAAAACGTAATAAAACGGACAAAAACGTAAAAAAAACAGATGAAAACGTTTAAAAACAGACGAAAACATAAAAAAAATTGACGAACACGTAAAAAACAGACGAAAACATAAAAAAAAAATGGACGAAAACGAATAAAAACGAGTTTCTAATTCATTTTAAAAAATGAGGAATCACGATGCAAAAAATCTTAACGGACGGACTAACGGGCACATACTAATTTAACACTTAACGGATAAACTAACGACTAATCCAAAATAGGGACTAAAATGAGTGTAAGGTTTCAAAAATAGGTATCTCTTGTGTAATTAAAACGACTTAGGGAATAAACATGAAATCTGAGCAAACCACAAGGACCGAACGTGTAATTTTTTCAATAATTTATTAAAAAAAGTGAGGTAGTTTTATTTTTTAATAATTAATTTATGTATAGATTGTGAGTGAAGATATAAGAGCATGGAGTGTGGTAACGAGGAGGCCTCGCCACTCCAACGTGGCTGGCTCGCTACTCCATTTCGTCCCTCGCCACCACACCATGAAGCCTCGCCGGTTTCGTTTTCGCCGTTCCAACGACGAGCAAGAAGACAAAAGGAAAAGGAATCTAACCGTTTAACAACGGTTCACTTTAAAAAAAAAAACTTTTTTATTTTTTAAATTAAAACTTTACCCACCCTCTTATAAATAATACCCCATTTTTATAAAATCATTCACACTCTTTCTTTCAAATCATTCACACACTTCTTTCAAATCTTTACATCTTAAGCAATAAAACATGAGTGATTCAAATTGGATTCGATATTGATGATTTACAAGATATCGAGATGATTTTGAAAGTTGCGGGTTATGGGCAATCGTTGTCGAACACGAAGTTCGAAAGTTCACGCACCCGTAATTACATCTACCGCGACCGTGACATTCTTTGAGAATCGGTGATGTCCGACTATTTTGGTGATTATCCAAAATATCCGAGTACTATTTTAGGCGCCTATTTCAGATGAAGTAGTAAACTATTCTTAGAAATAGTACAAGGTATTGAAAATCATATTCAAACTATCGATCCTCTTCCACCGCATTTTGATTTCTTTAGAATCCGAATCGATGCTACTGGTGCAATGAGTATGAGTGTTATTACCTACCGACGGATTTACCCAGCCTTTGGTCATCTTTTGTCAAATCATTCTCGATCGCATATTCGGAGAAAATGCCTTGTTTAAACAAAACAAGAAAGTCCTCGCAAAACGTTGAAAGAGCTTTCGGGGTCTCCAAGGCGTTGGCATATTATAAGCCAACCGCCGCTGTTGGACTATCAACAAGCTACGAAGAGTCACGTACACGTCGTCATATTGCATAACATGATTTTGAAAGATCAAAAGTTTGCGATATCCGAAATGAACGATATTTATGTTTGTCCATGAGCAAATATACAACGGAGTTGGGTTGAGCGATCGATTTACAACGGAAGAATGCCAAATAACTCCGTGATAAAGCAACACACGCAAGACTTCAACGAAATATCATCGAAGACGTGTTTAAGAACTACATCAAGAACTACAAGATTAGTTTAAATTTCAGATGTTTTTATTTCGCAACGATTTTAAATTTCAGATGTTTTTATTTTACTATTGTATGTTGTATTTTTATTATAAATGAACGAAATGAATTTTATTGTGTTTGGAAAATATGGAAAAGAAATAAAATGAGGGTGAGTGAGACCCAAATGAAGAAGTTTGAGTTAGTTGTGATTGTGGGGTATTTTTAAGTGATTGTGTTAGAGTGATGTAGAAGTGATATGGCACAAATGGGGCACAAATGAAAGAGAATTTGTGTAATGTGATGTCCATTATATTTTTTGATTTACAAAAGATACCATTATAAATGGTTTGTGCTATTAAACCTCATAAGCAGAAAAGTAAAGCTCTATCAGTCTCTTGTTCAACTAATCGACTCTATAGGACGAGTTCTTTTAGCTCGTCAGTATCACATAACTTAATAGTTATAGGCTTATAGCCCTAAAGAAATCTCAGCAAGTGAAAAGATAATTTTTCGCTTTACAGATTAAAAAATAATAAAGAAACCGATTCATATTGAAGGATTTCATGAGTCCTAAGTAGTAGTATTCCACTGATGGCATCTTCATAAAAAGATGCACCTCCAGTTACCAAAAGACATACCGTTTTAAGAACAAGTCCGATCATCTCATGTTCGGCTTTTTAGTTACAAAAACACCTAATAACATTGTGAACTCACGAAAAGACAGATCTACTTCTTGACCTCCTCATATTCTGCCTCTGGTGTTTGATTACCACCTTCTGACCCTCCACTCGATCCATCACCTCCTGAACCACCCTGCATGTGTTGTCCAATTTTCGATTGTGCCTTATTTGCAGCATCAATCTTTGCTTGAATCTCGGCAGCATCCTCTCCACCAGCAGCTTTCCTCAAATCTGAAACTGCAGTTTCAATCTCAGAAACAACATCAGCCGGAAGCTTGTCTTTGTATTCGTTCAGATTCTTCTCAACACTGTAAATAGTGGTGTCAGCGTTGTTCTTGGCATCAATAAGTGCCTTCCTTTCAGCATCCTTTTGGGCATGAAGCTCAGCTTCCTTAACCATCTTCTCGATCTCAGAATCGGAGAGACCTCCAGATGATCTAATCGTTATTTGTTGTTCTTTGTTAGTAGCTTTGTCTTTGGCTGAGACTGTGACGATACCATTTGCATCGATGTCAAATGTTACTTCTACCTGAGGCATGCCTCTTGGAGCAGGAGGAATGCCCACAAGTTCAAACTCTCCCAGGAGCTTGTTGTCACTTGCCATTTCACGCTCTCCTTGAAGCACTTTGATGCCCACCTGAGTTTGGTTGTCCGCTGCTGTTGAAAATACCTGCAAACAGCAATCTCTAACGGGTCAAATGGGTTGAAAGTTAGGCAAAGTGTACTCAGTTGCATAAAACCTCCTACAATAGTTTATATCATTAAGATGATATAAGTTCTCTAAAATGTTACATTTATTAATTCAATAACAAACTTAATTTTGAAATAAATATATTCTTAAAATGACGTACAGTATGTTTTAAGTAAAACCTAACTGAAATGAATTATCCTTTTTGACTCCTTATCGTGTACAACTACAAGACGGTGTGTACAAAGATTGCCAAATAAGAATACAAGGTTAATAATCTAGACCAGACAACATGTACGCATCACACAGTAATTGTAATAATCTAGACATTCAAGAAATTTATGTTCTCACCTGACTTTTCTTTGTTGGGATTGTGGTGTTCCTGCTGATAAGCTTGGTGAAAATACCGCCAAGCGTTTCAATACCAAGAGATAGAGGAGTGACATCAAGAAGAAGCAACTCTTTAACATCACCACGAAGAATACCGCCTTGAATAGCCGCACCCATGGCAACTGCTTCATCAGGATTCACCCCTTTGCTTGGGGTCTTCCCAAAGATTTCTGTAACGACTTCCTGAACCTTAGGAACACGGGTCATTCCTCCCACAAGAAGAACCTCATCAACCTCCTTGGTTGTGATTCCCGCATCCTTGAGACAGTTTTTGCATGGGCTCCTGGTTCTTTCGATCAAGTGGTTAACCAAAGCCTCAAACTTTGATCTAGTGAGGGTGATGTTCAGATGCTTTGCACCAGATGCATCAGCTGTGATGAACGGCAGGTTTATGTCAGTTTGGGTTGTTGATGATAGTTCGATCTTAGCTTTCTCAGCAGCTTCCCTAAGTCTCTGAAGGGCAAGCTTGTCTTTTGACAGATCAATACCCTCTGTTCTCTTAAATTCACTAACCAAGAATTCCAACATAGTATTATCAAAGTCCTCTCCTCCAAGAAAAGTATCACCATTTGTTGATTTAACCTATATAAACACGATATTATTGCACATCAATTAGTAAAAGAGAAAAGAGCTAATTGCATGTTTGGTCAAATTTCTACACAAGGTAATCAACGTTCTTTAAACCAGAAAAACAATTGAAGTTCAAAAAACAAGGTTCAAGGCAGCCAACTTCCACAGTATTCGATTTAAGGTGATGAGGTGGCAGCTATGTGTCAGTAACTTCTGAACATATTAACTTTATTTTCTCATGTGTCTACCCAAAGATACCAATATTAAAGTCAACCTTGGGTATTCACCCACCATCCAGTTTTTTATAAGAGCTAACGACTTTTCTAACCTAAAAGTTGGCTACACCACAACCGAAATTGACCAAAATTTGTTACCTTATATGCAACGGCCCAAAAAGACCAAAATGCTGACCGGGTTTATTGGCTTATGTTATGCAAAAATAAGCACATCAGTACTTGCTTATTTGAAAGTTTTTAAAAGCCACAAGCCCACAAGTGTAAGCTGAAAATATGCAATCCAAACACCCACTAAATCTTAAACATTTCATACCTCAAAAACACCATTTGATATCTCCAAGATAGAAACATCAAAGGTTCCACCACCAAGATCAAACACAGCAATAAGACCCTCTTTGTTGTTTAGTCCATATGAAAGAGCAGCAGCTGTCGGCTCATTGATGATTCTCTGCACATCAAGACCAGCAATCCGCCCGGCATCCTTAGTCGCTTGCCTTTGGGCATCGTTGAAATAAGCCGGCACAGTAATAACAGCTTTATTAATTGTCTTTCCAAGATAAGCTTCAGCAGTCTCCTTCATCTTCGTAAGAATAAATGCACCTATCTGGCTGGGAGAATATTTCTGCCCATTTGCCTCAACCCACGCATCTCCATTTGGAGCCTTGACAATCTTGTATGGTACCATTCCCATTTCTTTCTGTGTTTGTGGGTCGTCAAATCGTCTTCCAATCAATCGTTTTGTCCCAAACACAGTGTTGGTAGGGTTAGTTACTGCTTGACGTTTAGCTGGGGTACCCACAATTAGCTCTCCTTTTTGGTTGAATGCCACAACTGAGGGAGTTGTTCGTGATCCTTCAGCATTTTCAATAACTTTTGCAGTCTGCATAAAAAAAAAGCGTCAAGAATAAGAATCTTATCTATCAGTTACGTAAACTATGCATAACGTTCCACAATATAACGTATAAGTCTTACCTTTCCTTCCATAACTGCAACGCATGAGTTTGTGGTACCCAAGTCAATCCCGATAACTTCATTCCCAAGAGGTCTCGAGCTGCATAGCACATAAGGATTATAAAATGAAAAAGATAATAATACTAACAAGATACGTAGTGACAGGCAGAATCTACTTACCAAAATGGCCTAGAAATTACACCCAACTTGTGGCTCAACTGTGACCCAGCCCATGATGATTTGGATCCACTTAACTGCACAAACATTCATATCATTACATTCAAAAACTGACATCATAAGGCTGTTTATCATCAACAAAATGATAAGAGATTTTTAATATGCAGCACAAGACAGCTCAAACAAAAAGAAAAAAAGCTGAACACACACTTTCTTATAAAAGTACTCTTTACAACAAAGAATCATCACAATGAGGACAAAACTTCACATAAAAATAACCCCATGTTGTTTACTATTAACAAGTCAAAGTACTAATCATATAATGATGTGTTCTAACAAAAAGAATCACCAAGTATGCCATAACAGCAAACTAAACTACAACAACAAAACTTGTGGAATACTATTTCAAATCTAGCATCTACAACTGTAGCATAACTATTCAAACATTTTTTTTAATTCAATAATGTAAAACTCAAAGCAGCGATTATGCAAACATTCAATACTGGATATCCTCAAGATTTATCTATTATCGTCTACGTACTCTACAAACTAAATGGATATTTCATCTGTAAGCAGCACAGAAAATCTAGAACCGAAAAAAGAAACTCAAATATAGAACAATAGACAACACACTTCCATTATACCATCAGATTCTTCACAATAACGCATCTCAAAAAGCAGATGACAATTTGATAACCCATAGGCTACTACTAACAAAAAGAGTTTCCCAAGTACCAATATCAACCATTAAAACAAATTTTAAACTACTTTTTAACATAAGAAGCAACAAAGTATTCACGAAGTACAAAATACAGATGTCTTATATTCACCGGGTATCAACCCTTTACCCAAAAAAAAAGATACAGATGTCTGTGAAATATACGTAGCAAACACCCAAAAAAACAAAGCAGCAGACTGAGCTCGCAACGCAGATAATTAACACTAGAACAGCAGCAAATTGATACCCCGAACAACATCAAACTAATAGCAGAGCAGCAGCACATAATAGTTTTATTTGCAACTATCGTGTTGTAATCGGTTTGTTAACCATCAATTGTGTGTTTGCTACTCATATTTCAACAGGATCAACAACACACTGCAAATTATTCAAGCATAATGCAATTCAATCACGTAAACTAGAAAACAGAGATATCTTCAACAACACAAAAAACTATCTATAGAACACTAGAATAGCAAATTAATAACACATATGCATAGATGGTCAGAAACTGTGATTAGACATAACCCAAAACAAACATCATATACATGTGAATTAAACCATCGAAACAAAAAGTTGAATTTCATAACACATGAGTATATAGTATCCATAACAATATAAACTACACATGTATCACCAGAGGCAACAAGGCATGGAAATATTGATTCGACTGAACATCTACAACACATTCATGGAGTCCTAACTCCTAATTACATGTGCTGTTGAAATACAAGTAGCAAACACCTAAAAAAATGCAGCACGAATTAATTCCAAACTGAACTAGCACCATAGACAACGGCAAATCAACACCAAACTAACTCTCGGAAAAGCCGCAAATATAAATGTCATTTTCCACTCCCCAACAGTTAGTTTGATCCGTTATCAGGTGTTGGTATGTTGTTGTACAGGTGTAGCCATTTTATTTTTTTATTTGCTACTTATATCTTGACAATAACAAAACTATTCACGCATTTTCGCTATTCATTTGTGCAAACTCTATAACAAAGACATCATCTAGAACGCACAGAAAACATAAAAATAACACAGGACATGAGAATATCAAATAAAAATCAATAAAACACGCAAAACATATATAGGGAGGTGTTTGTTTAAGCTTATCCATGGGTTTGTGAGTTTATCTGCTTTCGGCTTATATTTCATAAGCTCAAATTTTCGGTTTATTTTAAAACTTGTCGGCCTGAATATGTTGTAATAAAGTTATATAAGGGGGTGTTTGTTTAAGCTTATATATGTGGGCTTACGAGCTTATTTGATTCCAGCTATATTTAATAAGCCCCAATTTTCTGGCTTATTTTGATACTTATGGGCTTATATAAGTTTATTATATCATAGTAAACTTATTATATAAGCCCACAAGTTTTAAAATAAGCCAGAAAATTGAGACTTATGAAATATAAACCCAAAAACAAATAAGCTCATAAGCCCACATATAAGCTTAAACAAACACCCCCTCCCATAAGTCCCAAAACAAGCAAAAAAAAAATAGCAACATAATCTGAAAACAGATGAGCTCATAAGCCTATAAATAAGCTTAAACAAACACCTACCGAAATAAAAAGCTGAATTTCATACCGCATATATAATTTACTAGAAATAACCGACTAAAAGAACAAAAAAATTTATAAAAACAAAAGGTAAAAGATAAGGAGCATACAGATTTGAAGGGGGAAAGAGGAGCAGATCGGCGAAGAGATCGGAATAAGGCGGTGGTTGCCATTAATTAATCGCCACAAATCAAAATCAAAATGAATGAATAAGATATCGAGAGAGAGTGATGATCTGAATAAGGAAGGGTTTAGGGTTTTCGTTGCGGAAATGATTTACTATGAAAATAATAAAAAGCAGGTGTCGAACTTTCTAGTGCCTCCGTGGAGCTACCCTTATCTAGTTATTTTCTTCTTTTTCTTTTGATTTATTTTATTTCCTTCTCGTGTTATCGAGTTTATTTCACACCGTCACAATTTCGACTTCGGGTTTTTATTACAAGTCCAAGTCTAAAATTAGCTCAAGCTACGGTACAGTTAAAGCTCGAGCTTGTATTATAAGCGGCGGTATGAAATATATTTGACAAATTAATTGTAGTTTTTATTTTTATATATAGCACTAGCTTAGAGACCCGTTGACACCGGGTTAGTTTTAAAGAATAGATAAATGAGATGATAATCTTTTATATATTATATAATAAAGGAATTACATCATTTCGTAGTGATTTTATCAAATCATTATTATTGAAAAACAATTGGTAATAGTAGAGTTGATTTTTACACGTCGCGTTGAAAATCGCGTGACGCGATTGGTTAATAAAGTCAAAATTAAATTGATTTTTAAACTTTAATAAATTTGGTAGAGAATTTGGTTGATAAAAAAACACATAAAAATATAGCACAAATTTGTGAAACAAAACTTAAAAAGATGAGGTAATTAATAAAACTTTAGTGGTTGAATTTTTAAAATTATATAGAGTTAAGTGTAATATTATAAATCTCATGTTTTTTAATAACTTTGGATTATAAACAAATACCCCTTATATTTTATAATCTTTATACTTTATATCTTAAAATCTATTTATGTATATGTTGTTTTACAATAACATATAAATTTGCGTAAGATTATAAGATCAATTTTTTTACTATATATCGCTCAATAAGCGACTCATTTATTTCTTTTTAAAAGTTTAACCTACGCGACACGTGAGTTTATATTTTAAGGCAAAACGCATATATATCCTTCCAAAGTGAATACTGTGCGTATATATCCTTTTACAAGTTTTTATCTTGCATATAGACAATGGTTTTATCGTCGCTTTGGATATATACGCATTTTGCATTTTATGATATATACGCAAAGCCTCATATTTTAAATACTGGCTAAATCATCAGAATTGGGTTACTTTAATATAAAATAAAATATATTGATTGTCTTATAACAACGACTCATGAATTTTATTTATTTATATAAGGATATCTGAAAAATATTTTAAAAACTTTAAGGAAATACTTTAACTTTATCAACGCTTATTATGTTATTATTAAACTCGATCACGTAGACAACATAATATCGTAGTGAAATTTAAATAACAACATCAACGCCTTTGTCACCTAAATAAAATTATATCTTGAGTTACCTAACATAAATTTTACAAATATTTTACCAAATTTAATGGATATTAATGCATAACAAAAAAATCGCGTATAAGTATTAGTTGTACTTATATTTTATATAATAAAGGAATTACATCATTTCAGAAGTGATTTTATCAAATCATTATTATTGAAAAACAATTGGTAATAGAGAGCTCGATTTTGTCATGTAAAGAAAGTCGTGTGACGTGATTGGTTAATAAAAGTCAAAATTAAATTGATTATTAAACTTTAATAAATTTGGTGGAGAATTTGGTTGATAAAAAAAACACATAAAAATATAGGTGTAAATTTGTGAAAATAAAACTTAAAAAAGATGAGGTAATTAATAAAACTTTAGTGGTTGAATTTTTAAAAATTATATAGAGTTAAGTGTAATATTATAAATCTTCATGTTTTTTAATAACTTTGGATTATAAACAAATATCCCCTTATATTTTATACCCTTTATACTTTATATCTTAAAAACTACGATGTATATGTTGTTTTAAAATAACAACATATAAATTTGCATAAGATTATAAGTATCAATTTTTTTACTATATACGTTCAATAAGGACTCATTTATTTCTTTTTTAAAAGTTTAACCTATGTGGACATGCGTTTATATTTTAAATACGGCTAAATTACTGTAATTCGGGTTACTTTAATATAAAAATAAAAATATACGCGATTGTCTTATAACAATGACTCATGTAATTCTTATTTATTTATATAAGGATATCTAAAAAATATTTTAAAAAAGCTTTAAGGATTATACTTTAACTTTATCAATGCTCATTATGTGCTATTAAACTTGCATCATGTGTACAACATAATATCGTAGTGAAATTTAAATAACAACATCAACGTCTTTATCAGCTAAATAAAATTATATCTTGAGTTACCTAACATAAATTTTACAAATATTTTACCAAATTTAATGGATATTAATGCATAACAAAAAATCGTGCATAAGTATTAGTTGACTTATATCACAATTTTCATGAGCAAATTCTTATATGTGATATATCGAACTAAAATGTTAAAATAAATTTGATTTATTTGTAAACTTCGTGCCAAGTATCTAAACTTATAACTATATAAATATATGCAATTACCTTAAAGACACAATATTCAGTATTAATAAAGAATAATTTTGTTTGTCAAAACCCCGTGCGTGCACGGGTATTATAACTTGTAAAAGTAATAAAGAAATAGATTTACAACCATCGCGTTGCCAATCTAAAATCGATTTACTCGAACATAAAATGATGTGTGATTTCAATGATCAATTGAGTTGCTAACAAACCTTGTAACATTAAAAATAATGAACCATAGTATAATATAACGTGATTACACCAATGATACATACATGATATAACATGAACCTTGTTCAAAGACCTTCAAGTACTTCTTTATACACGACATTTGTTGTGGTTTTGGAGAGATCACCATCCCGGTCACAAACGACAACCTTCAAACTCCGCTTGCTTTTTACTCTTGATACGAACGTCTGATTGTCCATGTGAACACGGGACGGCAAGTACAACCAACTTTAGAAAGCGATTGCCTTGGCTTTTGTTGATTGTCATGGCAAAGATATCGATATCGGATTTTGTTTCGACAATCTTAAGAGGCAAACGCTTATCCGACGGAGTAATCCTCAACCTTGAAATGAGATAATAAGAAAACAACGAACGTAAACATGTTTTATTAATATATGAAAAATAATGAGATAAAGCGAAATTATTCGACAATCAATTGAGTTTGTAACCATTAAATTGATAGACGTCAATGTGTTGTCGTCTCCAAATTTGATGTCTTTAATAGCAAATGGCGTTTGTGAGTGCTAATCAATATAGTGGCTAATGTCCATTCAGTGTACACCCAATAGTCCATAAAAACCCTTTAAACAACCACATATGATTGTTCGTGTGTGAATACCGGCTTTGTAAAGCTAAACAAAAGTTATGTCTTTATAGTAAATATTTAGCTCCACTAATCCTTTAAAGCATAGAACCCAAGCAATTCCAACTTCTGCAAATAAAAAAGAAATTTTAAAAATGGATACTAAAAATAGTAATTAAGTTACACAAAGACAAAAAAAAAGGTTAACAAAATAAATAAGATTGTGATTATTTTATTAATCAACATACAATCATGTTTTACATCAATAAAAATAGTTGATGAAACACGCGATTAATTAGATGCTATTGCTTTATGTCTCAAGCAACTTTAATACATATAGAGCTATTGTGAACACATATGGTTTTATTAAAGATTCATCCTTAACTACACTATTATGACAAAGAGAAAAAGGATAGTGTAAAGAGACCTTAACACAGTATAAGCGAAAAACAGTCAGAGGATCTCGCATAGCTTCTTAAATCTTAGAAATAGTCATATTAAACCGGGGCGTCTATCATGTTGCTGCATAAAACGAACATAAAAATGAGAATGCATATTAATTAAAGTCCAAGTTTCAAACAACTTATGCAGCGTCAACGAAAATGAGCCAAATATAGCGGGGGTTCGCATAAGTGTTAAATGATAATTAAGTCCAAGGTTCATAAAACAAAGGTCGCATAAGATTACTGAAAATGTTAATAAATAGTAAAACACCCAACTCCATCATCAAAATAGCTAAAATGGTATTTGTCGTTGCCACATGACGCGAGTACTGTTACTTGAAAGACTAAGAAATTCAATAATGTATTTGTTTTCCTTTTTACTACAGGCATGATATCCTACCAGCTAATGTAAATCATTATAGAATAGTCGAAGGGCTTAAGTTACCCGTTCAGATTTCACCTTTTAGTTTGTTACCATGAATAAACATTTGTACTTTGTCGTGTTCTTATAACACATCATGTATCACGTTTTAGACCGTCATATCACTTTTCAGTTTGCAAAAAAATATCGTAATCATGCCCATGACAGCTAGACATAAAGGCAACTGAGCAAATCATATTTGTGTTCCTAATTATATTTGTTCTTTGCTTCTAAAATATTCTAAATCATTATGAAGGACAAAATGTCAAGTAAATGTCTGGGTAACCAAATCACATTTATAAACAAACCTTAGACCAACATTTTGGATTTATAACATATGTTGAGTAGTTTTGTTTTTTTACAGAGTATCCACCAAGCCAAGAAAGCACATATGTTTAATGCTTTAATACAAAGTTTACACAGGATATATTTAAGATGAAATGACTTTTCTTTTACTTAATGCCGAGCAACTTACCATATCTTCTTCTTGATGTCTGAGAATCAGTCTGGCATTTACATTTAAGGGTCATAAAAACCACCGTATGAACTGCATTAATATGTAAATAGCTGATAAAGTAATCCCACCTGAAGTAATTGGGCCATCATATACGGATTATTTCAGATTTTCTGTTGGAATGCAGTAGGATTTGTTGATGATTCCTTTGGATCTGATACTTTTTGCTTGAAGCCCTCAAAATACTAACACTTCATTATTAGCATAAAAGAAAAACATAAGTGCCAAATTGTTTTCGTTTACATTTTCAAATTTTGTATAAATTATCCGTTTTAACATTGGATAAAAGGGCACCTATTTAAGCGCATACCGATCGACTATCCGGGTCGCTAAAACTATAGCATCTGCTCCAAGCCTCATATTACTGGTTTTGAAGTTGTTTCCATCTATAAGTCAACAACACAACCATGTATAACAAAGAAGAAATAAAGATACAATAAAATAATAACTTTCACATAGAAGACCAGGTTCATATACTTTCCGAAAGCAAAACGTGTCTTTTTATCCAAAAACCCGAAACTCATACATTGGCGCATTGCTTATGGACTCATCCACTCCCATTACTCGTAAATATGGTCAAAGTAACATGATCGAATTCGCTACATTGGGTGGCCGCTTTTCTGTTGTATCCTAATAGCAAAGTTTTGTGTAGCTTAAATAGGACCTAATCTCCAAATAATGGTTTTCATTTTAGTTCCTTTTGCAGGGGACAAATATATTTATTTCAAAGTTTTACAGAAACTTTGGTTTCTTATCAACTGGATAGTCTACTAATATTAGTTCACATGTTCCTATCATAGTACCGTTATCTTATAGTCCTACAATTCAGATAATTAGAGTCAACTTCAAAATGAGGAAATACTATAGATTTCTAACAACAAAAATAAACAATAAACAACTAATTGATCAAAGAAAATAAAGTGAAAGTGAGTTATATGCACCTTCTAATAAAGCATCAATCTGGAAAACCTTCCTTCCTTATCCTTTTGAGATAAACTAGTGAATATATTGCTTATCAACTTATAAATAAGCAAATACGAAGAAAAAACATGCAATACCAAACACCTTTTAAAAAACATAATCATAGCAAATGTATTGGGTGCGGAACTTACAATTTGAGGAATAGAAGAAGTAGTCATGGAAGAATTGGACTTCTTTTCAATGCGTTTTGAAGGTTTTTCTTATATTGGGAACTGCATTCCTCGACCTGTACTCTGATTTGGTATTGACCCTATTGGCAGAAGGATCGTGACTCTAATCTTAAGTTCTTCACTTTGGACTTAAAATGCCCCATTTTAGCCCCCACTTCAGCCCGTAAACACAACCATTTCAAATTTATTTCAAAGACCTAAACCCACACATTTCAAATTTCCCAAACCCACCTTTACCTCCTTTTAGCACTCAAACGACCGATTTCAAATTTCATTTCAACACTCAAACCCACCCATTTCATTTAAACACACTGTTTCAAATTTCATTTCAAATTTCCAAACCCACCTGTTTGAGACCCTTTTAGCACTCAAACGCACCGATTTCATTTCAGCTCAACACTCAAACCCACCCATTTCATTTCCGATTTAGCCCCTAAACACACCTGTTTCAAATTTATTTCAAATTTCATTTCAACAAATAAAATGGTTTTGAACGTGTGAATTAAACTAAGTGTAGATTTGAATAATGAGTTTCATGTTAAGAAACCTCTTATATAATATACTTCGAGATTTTTATGAGCGAGAAAGAAATTCAAAATATGTTCTTACCATTATGCAAGGTCGCAATCGGTTGCCATTATGACCATTGGTGCGATAGAATCGCAGGTTAATCCGTATACATGTCACGGGGATCTTAACACCCATGAAATTGAATATGTTTCTTGTGATTCGGACTCACCTAAATTAATTAAAAGTCAAAAGAAACTAATCAGATGCTTGAATAATCATTTTAACAAATCATGTTTGGGATGTGACACTTGGTAGTATTAAGTTGAATACACATAGCAACAACACAATTTGACAACTTGGAATAACCCAAAAACCTTTTGCGAAAGATTTTAACCAAAAAAAAGAATCATTAACAAAATTTTATGTGAAATATGATTATATATATTACAATGTTTCAGCAATTGAAAATTTTGAATAAATGATACTATGGATGTGTGTAAATAATATTATTAACCTATTCTATGATGAATGTTGTGTTATTCTATGTGAATTATTAACAGCCTATAAGTTTTCATATTAACAGCCTAAAAGATTGTTCAAAGGTTAGTATACTTAATACGCCTAAAAGATTGTTCAAAACATAGGTTTTATAGAATTTGAAAGGGATATTTGTTAGTACTTACCGACAACGTAACAACTATTTTAATTATGTGAATTCATTGTTTAAACAAACCTCAATGAAGCCATTTGCGCCTCCACTCCGGCTTTGGCAAATGTAGCTCACTTTCTTGGTGTTAGGACCTTTAGAGCACCATGGTCAAATGAATGCAACACAAAAGCAATTCAACAGAAAATTACATATAGCGCAGTTTTATCAAACAAACATAAATATAATGTACATTATAAAGTGTACATCCGGTAGCCTCTGTTGCAATCTTGAAACCCAAACCAATACTCTTTGTACACGCCACATTTTGACCCAATTGGTTATTGTGTAATATAGATCAGGTGGAATAGAAGGCAATTAACATACAATATTTAAACTCATAAATCGGTAGATTGAATACATACAGGCAATTGGAAATGGCAAGATCAAAAAGCTCCTCAATCTTTTTCAACATGTGATCAAGCTGAGAATAACACATTTCTCATCAAGTTAGCCACAATTCAATTCTTCATTATAATGTCAAAACATCATAATTATGTCAAAACATCGTAAGTCTTACCAAAGCTAATTCTCCATTGATTCTCTAGTACGATATCATTGCAAAAATTTCAATAGCATGCTTCTCCATCTTTTCTTTAATCTTAGGGCCTTTGTTTTCCAAAAGGGCATGCAAATCATTGGATGATGATAACGCTAAACGCGTCGTTCGGGGTCAAAGGAAACTTCCTTTTCGTCGAGCAAGTTTTTCAACACCCTAGGCAGTGAACCTAATCATTGTAGTGTAGTATTAGGGTAAGTCACGGGTATTGATATCGTTCTCTAGGGGAATAGGAATGCTAGTGAGAAGTTACTACGCTAAGGTTGGGGTTGAGGAAGATTATTTTTTATCTTTTATATTTTTAAGGAAAAGAAAGGTACGAATCTCGGGGTTTGATTTGGGGGTTGGTATTGCTACCGATTACTCTACTTATCTAATTATCTAATCTAAGGTGTATGTAGTCTATGTCTAATTATTGTGCTCGTATGATAGTTTAAAGATGTGTTTACTTAGGTTTTACTACTCCTTAATTATCTCCTATTGGTGGTTGAATTGTCACGTCCTTATTCTTAGTTGCGTTGTGTGTCTAAAGTTGTAGGGTATGCGTTTCTCCCTAACTCTTTGAACTTACCAAATGGTCTCGCCTACAAAACCCACTAGGGATAATAAACTCTTACTCTAAGGCACTCTTTGGATGGTTTAGCTTACAACTACTCAAGGAGTTATATTCTAAGGTTCACAAAGATTTAATCCAAAGATTAAGTACACAACGAATGACCTATTGCATTACTAGATCATTAATCAACTAAGATAAGAGACAACCAATCAATATTCAATAATTAAGTTTCATATTCCCTAAGCAAACACACAAGTAAATTAGCTTGACATGGAAAACATGCAAGCATACACACAAATAATCAAAGACATAATTGTATTAATGAAGTAAAACACTTATCTTGGTGTAAGATAGGGTTTGGAACCCTAAAATATCGTACAAGACAAATTTTGGTTCGGTTTAGGTTTTACTCCAAAAGACTACACACCAATCCGAAAAATTCGGATTCTATATATAAGATTACACATGCGACGGCGTCACCTTTTGTTTTGTGGCGCCGTCGTGTCGCCGCCGTTAGGGTTTCGTTTGGCCACGTTAGACTTGCGACGGCGTCACCTTATGCTTGTGACGTCGTCTCTTCACCTTCCGACGCTGTTGGATTGCCGTCGTCTCGAGTTGCGACTACTACTCTTTATAACTTGACGTCGTCACTTGAAAATAGGAGTTTTGGCTTCGTCCCGTCACAAAATCCTTCGACGGCGTCACAGATAAGTCGTGACGCCGTCACCTTATGTTTTCAGCTTTGAGTGTCTCGATTCGACTTTGGCCATTTTCTTCAGATATTCGCGCCTTTTCGTCCAAATAAGTGCCATTCCAAAGATTTTGCCTTCAAGAGACCTAAAAAGTGAAAAGAACGATATTAAGCAATAACGGATACAAAAGTGATCAAATAAGGGCTTAAACGACCCTCAAAAAGGTACCTTTTAAAACCTTATCAAATATCCCTACACTTGGTATTTGCTTGTCCTCAATCAAATGTGCTTTAGCCAATTAATTTATAAGTTAGGGTCATGAAGCATTGGTTTAAAATAGTCCACAACACATATAAGCCCCAAGAAAGTCATAACAAGCACGGAATTACATACTAGCACCTCACATGGGGTGTTTGGATACTCACATCTCTCTCGGTGTATATGAAATATAACAAATTAGAAATGGAAGATAAACACTCATTAACCGGTCCTAGTACATAGATTACCATAGGCTTGAGAATAGATCAAACCTCCATCGCTTTGGCGTAAGCACCTAGAAAAGACTATCAAAGAGGTCTTTAAAGGGTTGTAACGTTAGGCTTACTGGTAGGGAAACAAAGGGTTCAGTGGGATAGGCTATATGGTGGTGGCAAGTCAAAATCTCTATGTTAAATGCATACGAAGAATGGCGCTAAGCCAAGACTCGACACTCTAGAATCTAGCTAACTGAAATAAACAAACATAAATTTAAATGATAGATGTAGGATGGTAGCCCGTATGTTTTGTTTTTTTTTTTCATACACTTTTACTCTACCATCCTCTACGGTAACATCAAAATGATAGGGATTTATAGGCACATCCCTACACTTAAGTTTTTATTATTCTAAGACTAATTTGACCCGAATTGAAAAGATCAAAACACTTGGGGTACATTATTATGCAAACAAAGGGAATTTGAATTTAACGTTCTCTTCCCGTCATTTCATAAACTTTAACTTTTCCCATGAATCCCAATCGTCCCAAAATCAGATACAAAGGATATGACTCGACTTAGCAACTCATGCAAGCAACCGATAATTGAACTAAGGGTTTAGGGTGATAACAATAATGCACTAAACCGAGTGCATACAGGTATGCTAAGGCGATTTGGGTGTATATTTGGGGGGGGTGTAAACAATGTTTTCATTGATATTCTCGAAAACCGAAACATCACGAAACCGCGAAAAGGATAGGCTCGGAGGGTTAACTAGGGGTATCGTGTACTAAAATGAGTACAACGCAAAGGCGTGGGGAATTACTCAACCGAGGTGGAAGAAGTAATTATATTACGTATCAAACAAGGGTTTTCCTAATGTCTCTTATCATTTAGTTATTCCTAACTACACAAGTGTAGTCTTACTAGCGATCTCGGAATGCATCACAAAACAAGTTCTAGAATCTAATATACTACCGGTTCACACACTAAGCATTAAAGATGAATGCTTTAATTCCTACTAATCTAAGGGCGATCCTCACATTTTGGGTGGAATTTAGGTGGTAAAGGGTTTTTGTGCTAGTCATGCAACTTCCTATCCGTGAGACGCTTTTGTTAAAACTAATGGCCCACTCCTATATGTCATGAAAAATTTTAAATTTGGTGCCAAAATTACCCTAACCGACATATTCTCATGGTTTATTACACAAATA
This sequence comes from Chrysanthemum lavandulifolium, assembly GCA_022545495.1. Classification (NCBI taxonomy): domain Eukaryota; kingdom Viridiplantae; phylum Streptophyta; class Magnoliopsida; order Asterales; family Asteraceae; genus Chrysanthemum; species Chrysanthemum lavandulifolium. The sequence continues at coordinate 66,731,799 of CM040239.1, read as the reverse complement.
CAATTGACAAAGCAAATATTCAAGGATAAGCATAGTTTCAAAGTTCCCGCTTTATTTTCCCTCCACACTTAAACTGAACATTGTCCCCAATGTTCCCCGAAAGTATCAAAGTTATGATAATTGGAAGGTAATTAAAAACGAAAGAAACTAGTACTCCCCTGATTAGCTCGGTAAGATCCGTGTGTGAAGTAATGGTTAAATCCTTTCCAAGAAGAATTTATGCATGAAAAGCTCCTTCCAATCTTATGTAACTTCTTCTTGATAAATTAAACCTGCACACTTGAAGAAAACAAACGAAACCTTCGCGTAAAATCGGCGGTAATAATATATATAAGACTCGATTTAAACTAGGATATAATGCTTGTGGAATGGATGTTTACAATTTCGAAAATTAAGACCGGAAAATTCCAAAATTTATAAGTAGCTCGAAAACGAGAAAAAAATTATCCGTTATTTTACTCCTTCCGACGCCGTCAGTTGCGATCCGACGCGCAAGTTATCCCGACAAAACCGGTATGCGATTTTCAAAAAATTCGAAAATTTACATCTTTAGACTCGGAAAATTTCGCAAAACATTCATTATGACTCGATACAAGCATTTGACTCGAACAAACACATATATATCTTTTAGTTAATTTTATTCTCATGTTTACGTTTCTTTTGAAAACGTGTAATCCTCCCTACACTTATCCCTTATGTAAAATACCTTTATATGCAATTAAGACGAGGTTAAAACAAAATAAAGCATTTTTACAAATTTAAACATGAGAATAAACAATCAATAAAAGACATATGACATTAACAAGCAAACAATTAAGCATGGGTTGCCTCCCACGAAGCGCTTTTCTTTATTTAAGAGTCTTGTAACTAGACTTGTAGTCGTGCTCCTACGTTGCCTCATTACCGCCACCTTCTTCCTTCGCTTTCCCTTCGTCGAAAGGGTGTAGACGTTGTATGCTTACCGTGGATTCCTTGCCAACGTTGTCTATTATGGTGACGGTTTTATCTTTTAAATTGGTTTCCTTCATCGTGAAAGGTCCAATCCATCTTGGTTTGTTTCACCTCGTAATGCCCTTATCCGTGATTTGTATAAAAGTACTTTTCTCCTTTTAGAAATTCCTTAGGTTCCTTTGTGCCTTTGGTATCGAAGTGGGATTATTTCCTAACTTTATCGGGTTTCCACAACGTTGCATACAATCCTTGAACCATAAAGTCCCTAAGCCCTTTTTCCCGGTCATTCATCTTCTTCTTAACACTATTGCTGGGGCTTTTGATTTCCACCGTAATCATTTCCATGATCTTAAGAGGATACCTTGGGATGATGGGTATCCTAGCGTACCCTTCCCGCTTTTGAGTATCATGATGCCCTATCCGCATTTGATGGTTGCCTGCGGTGGCCGTAAATGGTGTCCCAAGAATGAGGGCACGTTTTATCTTCCTCAACATCAATGATCACAAAATCCACGGATAAACGATATTAGCCACCTCAATTAGAACATCCACCGCGATTCCCATGGGGTGGACATAGGTGTGATTAGCTAAGGAAAGTCTAAGATCGGTCTTGCCGGTTTCTCCTTAGTTAACTTATTATAGATTGATAATGTCATTATGTTCACATCATCCCCGATCGGCTAAGGCATTTATATTATCAATATCACCTATGCTACATGGTATCACGAAATTCTCGTGGTGTCTCGCTTTTTTGTTAATGGTTTTTATGACCAACTCATACGGGGTCCCATAGGTAAGGCGTCATACTCTTCTTCCGCTATTTTTCCTTCAAGGGCTTCCCTAAGAACTCATTGTACCTAAATTTGTTTACTTGGTTTGCAATGGTTTTTTTGTTAATTTCGTGCTTATGGTAGTACTCAATGGTCTCAGCTCATCATTAGGCACCTGACCTCCTTCTTGCTTTCCTCGCTTTTCTCATCTCAACCCTTGCATCCTCGCATAATGGAAACGGCGTTAACAAATGAAGTGGAGGACAATCGTTGCTTTTACTAGTACCTTTTCGAACTTTTGTTTTGGTATATTCAATTACCAAATTCATCATTTCCGCCATTTTCGCATTTCATCTCTCTCGCCTATAAACCTCCTCTTCAAATTTGGCTAATCTCTCCGTATGAGCCGCCATGTACTCCTCATTTGCTCCTTGAAGCTCGGTGAAAGTGGTATTGGGAAGTAGAACAAGCGCCTTTCGAATTGGGTTTTGCTCACGACTGGGACTCAAAAAGGTGGGGGTGGTTGGTGGAATTGGCGATTTGACAACTTCTCGAGGAATTTGTACGGGACTCTTCTTTGCCTTTCCATAAGATAATCAATCCCTCTCTTAATGGCACTCATTTGCTCCTCGAGGGTGTCGGAAGATTCAAAAGGAGTTGATATGACATTAACTACGCTAACCGGAGTTTCAGGAGATTCATTTCAATCTTCGTAGCTTTGATCAGCAAGCTCCTCTATAATATCCCAAGATTTCTCTGCATTAATCGGTATGGTCATAGAAGATTTGAATTTGAAGCCAAAGATCAATGCCATGATGGGGAAGTCTACGGAGTAGGTCCTTAAATCGAGTCCATGCTTTGTAGAGAGACTCACCTTGGAGTTGTTGAAACGTCAAGATGTCTTGCCTAAGTTTAGTGGTTCTCCTGGGAAAAATTGAGCAAGGAAGCGAGAGGTAAGATCATCCCAACTTGAGATGGAGCCGGGGAAGTCACCAAGCCAATTACTAGCTTGGTCCCGTGAGAGAATTGGAAGAGACGCAGCGCGTGGTCTCCCGAGTAGTAGCATCAAGGTCGATGGAATCGACAATTTTAAGGAAATCCCTAAGATGTCGATTTGGATCTTGGAACGAAGTCCATGGAATGCACATCCGCTTGCACCAACCGGATGGTGTCGGATCGCAGGTAGTAGTTTGGGCTTGATCGGGAAGCTCAATGGTGTTCCTATAGCCTAAGTGGCTTGGTCTCGAGTATTCACCAAGAGTACGGGCTCTTGGCGGTCATTTGGTGGTGGGTTGATGAGTGGTGGTTGGTTATCACCTTCCATGATGAAAAGTGATGGGATTACGAACAAAGGTCACGAAGAGGGGATGACTAAGAGAAAGCTAAAATGAGAAAATTTACTTGATATGAATCAAGCAAAGAAACCTAAACGAGGTGGACTACTAACTAGCTATTCTATTCCCAAGAGCGCCAAAACTTGATAACGCTACACGCTGCTCGGGGTCAAAGGAACTTCCTATTATTTTCCAAACAAAACATACATACCTATTATTTCAAGGTGAAAAAGCAAGAGAAACTCTCCCATCTCCTTGTGGTGATCGGCCAAGAAGAACAAGAACAAGAAACCATAATTATTTTTCAAGCTCAAGTATTTTTCTAGTTCATTTAGTAATCTATTTCAAGGTTTTGAAATAAAAACCTAAAGATTAATTAAGTTCCTAGTTCCAAAAACTCTTCAATCACTCAAGTAAGTGTTCTAAATAATTTTCCTAATCTTTCATACTATTACTTGATTTATTTTTATGATCTAGTAAGAAAAACATGCAAATATTCTATGAGTCATACCACTTTTTACTTGTTTTTATTACTTATAATGAGTATTAACTATCCTATTAGTATTCCTATGATCCCTGTCATTTTGGTGAAGTCTAGGAATCCATGACACCATAAGAAGGTGTATGGTAGGTTTAGAGTAGCTTTGGTGTTGATTGGAATGTTTTAGAACAAGTTTCAAACAAGAGAAATCGTTTCATTAAATATATATAAGGGCTGTCCAATTTTGTGAAATCTGAAATATCGGTGGGTCAAGGATATTTTGGTTTATATTTTCAGAAAATAGATTTAAAACGAAACCGTGGCCGCTTGAACGGGTTAAAACGGGTTTATAACGAAGAAGTTACGCTAGTTTCAAGTTTAACGACGAAAACTATTTTCTGAAAATGTACATGCTGTCAAAGGTTTTTCTAAGGTCAAAAACGAGTTTTTAACGCAAACTAGAGGAGTCGACTTATCAAAAATATATTAGTTAATATTAACACCAAACCAAGGATATATAAAACGTAGAAAACAAGTTTATAATGACCGAGATACAAGCATTTGAAAACCGACGTTCACTACTTATTTCCATCAGCTTTTACTAAAATATTTCTTAGTGTTGAAACTGTCTTTGTGAGTAACCAGGTTTGGAGCCGTTTTTCTCAATGATCGAGTCCGTTTTGGTAAAATAGTATCTCTGAGTAAAAGTTAGTTCACCCGGCCTATTTTCTAAAATGTCCAACCGTTTGTCAAACGGAGTTATAACGTGTAACTTACGAGCTCTCAAACTTTTCCGAAAATTGCCAAAAACTACATAATCTACACAATCACCTCACTTCACGACTATTTTTATATAGGATGGGGTTCGAATGAGTCGAGGTTCAGTTCTAGTCTTTTGTAAACAATGTTCCACACTATCCAAATTCACCGAGTTTGTTTCCTAACACTCGATATTCACTATTTTACGACTGGCTTTTCAAGACCACTTAACCAATTTTTTCCGAAACTTAACAAAGTGTTTATTTTTTGCCGAAAATCTTTATTTTACAATTAATCACTAGACGATTATCGTACAATGTCGTTACAACATATATACGCGTAAAGTAATTTATAACTTGACAATATGTCATAAACGTATATTTCGACAATAACTTTATTTTCAAAATGCACAAGTGGTATGGATATCGTATGAGTTTGCATGCATAACATTAAATCATGACTTATATTAGATCATAACATTCATAATAGGTTGCAGTTAGAGATTGCGCCTCATTTCAGTGTATCCACTTTTGCCATCATAATCATTGTATCAAGTGATTTTTCATAGCCCCATCTTTCAAGTTTATATTTCATTTCAAGCCTACGGGGGAGAATACATTGCACATCATTTTATTACGATCCCAAGTATATCAAATTCATTTACATTGCTTAAGTTACCTCATTGTCAATTGAATGTCCCTATTTCATAATCATGAATCGTAATTTCGGAAGAAGCGAGGGTGGGTGAATAGATCTATTGAGGGTGACTCCTCCATCCGGGTTGGTGGATTCAAGCGGTCAAACGGATGCATTTCATTTAATATTATAATTTGAGTTGTTTGGCAAAACACTATGTTGGGCTAACATCATGATCGCCTAGCTTCGGTGTCATGTTCTTATAGCAATTGTATCATTTTATGTGACATATTTGTCATACATGACTTATACTTGTGGTGGTCGATAAAATATTTACATAAACTCTATGAACTCACTCAACCTTTGTGTTGACACTTTTAAGAATGTATTTTCGGTATCTAAGGCATATACTTCATGGCATGCATAGGACTTATCATAGAGTCGCGGTGACGACGCTGCCTCATACATGGGTTTTATGCACTTTAAAACATCGTTTGGATTATAACAAACTTATTTCCGCAAATGTTGACTACCTTTTGGGACCTATCTTTGTAAACTCTCAATGTTTTATTATATCAAACGATGTATTTTCAAACGACACTTTTGGTCATTCAATATAATCGAATCGTGATGCTATGGCGATCATCCTCGTAATTCCATTCCGCTGAAAAACAAGTATTTTGAGGGTGTGACATAATGATACTAAACTGAGATACTGTTTTTTTTACTACAAAAAATGATAAGCAATCATACATTTGACATGATATATAAGTAATGAAATATAGGAAATTGTACAATCTCAATATGCTTTACTAACATTCAAGTTATAACATAGTGTTAACATATTCAAATTTATTCTTGACATATCATGTAAGTATATTTCCGATGAAATGAACTTCTATGATCATTTTTATAAAAATAAAATAAAAAAAAAAAAACAAAAAAAAATTGTCTCGTTTAGTTGCCATGTAGCCATACAGTCACTTGAAAACTTGGTTAAACAGAATTGGCCAATTGGGTAGTTGCCCCATGCATTGTGGTCCGTGCCTTAATCCTCAAAATGCTCGCTTAAAAGTTCGCATACAAATTGCATACTTATCTAATTTTACTAATATATTTTAGTAATTGTTTGGCTCCAAAATCAAACAACTGAATCAATTTAGCATAACCATTTACCATGCGATGGGGAGGTAAGTTATAGAGCTATAACGTGTCCTGTAACTTATCTAAGGCCGAGTTGAGTTATATGTGTTAATACAAATAAATTGTAAAAACGTTTATTAATATTTAGCGATCTTTTTGTATTTTGTTGATAACAAATATAAAGTTACCATAAGTAAAATTATAAGGATACATTGAGGCTTCCTCAACTCGCGATGACGGTCTAGTGGTTGAGGGTGATGTTTCATCCCAGAATGTTGTATATGATGGTATTTAGACACCTATTGCAGGTTTCGTTGTATTTATTATTTAGATAGCTAATAATGTTATTATTACTTTCGTTTATATTATTTTAGTGGAATCTATATTTAGATGCCTAATAATGTTATAATTACTTTTGTATTTATATTATTTTATTTTCATTAAAAGTTTTTATTAACATAGTCTTTTCATATGTAGTATTTTAATTTGAGTAAGTTACATAAGTGTTTTGTTGCTTATTTATTTGTGACTTTTGTTATTTGGAATTATATAACTATTTGTACTCTTCAATGGCAAATTTTGAGTTGTTAGAGAATTTGATGAATATTTCAGGATCATCTAAATTGCATGATTGTATGCGTTTGTGGTTTGTCAATGAGCATGTGAAGATGATGCGTTATCAAAGTTGCTTTTTGTGGTTTGTGCAACAGGCATGTGAAGATGATGCATTATCAAAGTTGCTTTTTGATTGGTTACATATGCGTTGCACCGATTGGTTAAGGGTTGAATATATATGTGTTTTTTACGTAATATTGTATGCAAGTAGTTACATGTAAGGTATTGCAATTGATGTTATCATAAGTTTTGTATTTAAAGTAGTTTATTTAATATTGTAATATAAATTATGTATATATTCGTTATTTTGCATATTTATTTGTTGCAATTTATTTCTTGAATGCATGTAACTTATCAATGAACATGAAGAGACCTTATTAAGTACTTATGCTAGATAAATTAAAGTACTGTTAAGATGTGAGTTTAATGCCACACTTATATAATAGGTTAGGCAATTTATGCTCACGTATATAGATATAGATTGTTTATAGAGAAATGAGAAATTTCTTATTCATAGACGATAAGATTACAAAATGGCATCAATACATTTGGCGACACACGCCACATTATTGGACATCAATATCTAATTATTTATCAATACACAAAGATAGCTAAGAAACAGCAACAACTTACAACTCTGTATTACATCAGAAGTTAATCCATTAGTGTATTTGTATGCCACATCTATCATATGTGCAAGATTAACAATAGGAGCAAGCACATCCATTGAAACATCCCTCGGCTTTAGACATCCCTCCTTTATATCTTTCCATGCATTTTCGACCATCTTCTTGACCTCGTCGATAGCTATATTTTCCGAGACGCCAAACTTCTTCATGTATGCATCTACACCAGTGGCCGATAGATATCTTTCACGCTCAAACTTTATAAAGACATTCCATTAATGCGAGAATATATGGCGCTTAAAGTACATTTCTCGAAGAACAATAATGCCTCTTGAATGACATGAAAGCTGCTTCTATGAACTTGACTAATATATTTGTTTGCGTAAGTCCGCCTAATAAAACATTGCAACAGCTTGAAGCGAGGTTGCACCGAGCCATCAAATGTAACCAAGAAGCACCCACGTAATAGAGCAGGATGCCGGTGCATTATTTGCATTCACCACCAAGTGGGTCAAAACACTTATCAACATGCCCATGTCCTTCTTGTATTGCCAAAGACTCGTGTCAAGAACATGAAAGAAAAGGCTAGCGAAACCATCTATTCGGCGGCAAAGAAAGTTCCAGAGCCACCGAGCCTCAAACCATCAAATTGCGAGTCGGTCGTGGCTCGGATGAGAACCAAGTTGAGAAGAGAACCATCACCATCACCGTCGGCCTAGCCTCAAACCAAGAAACCATCACGGTCGTTGGCGGCTCGAAGAGAACCAAATGAAGGAAGAGAGCTATCACGGTCGGTGAGCCCTCAAACCAAGAAATCATCATAGTCGGTGGTGGCTTAAGAGAACCCGGAATGAAAGAATTATAGAACCACCACGGTCGGTACCGAGCACCCAAATGTTCAAACTATCACGATCAACCGCGACTCGAAGAGAACCAAAATGAACAAATCTTGACGAGTTCACATTCAATAATACTATCCGACCATTATTTGACTGAATCTCCCAAAGATCGATGATGATGAGGACCTTGTGGATCCAACGTCAATATACTAATGGTTACGGTGGATATATAAGCGAATAGGCAAAATGGTGGCCCGGCGAGATGGTGGTGTATGGCATATGGGATTGCAGGAGTTCAAACATTCGAGAAGTGTTCAAAATTGCGTTAGAACTTAAATCAATGTTTTTTTTGGCAAGATTTCCATTTTATGATTTGAAGGATATGTTTGATGGATTTTGAAGTTTTGATGTGCATGTTTGGACAGATGCATACAACCGGTTGTTAAAATTGTGATATGAGCAAAGTTTGGTAAAGCAATTAGAATCGAAGTTAGCCGTAGCATTAGATGTGACAACAATTATGAGTTGTGAGTTATCAGTTAATAGTAACATAAATTAAAAAAGCTTCTTTTAACACCAGTTGAAGAAGTAGCGCTTAAAAATCTGCTAATGATAACAGCTTGTGTTGCCGAACAGGCTTTGTATCTTAAATGATACATAAAGTTGTATCTCGATCGGTCTATTTTACTCCATAACTATCAGTCAAAAGGTTAAAAAGAAAAGTAGCATGCATGCAAACTTGCATTCCGTTATTACAGAATTCCTACTAAAGATTTAACAAACCACAGCATGTCAAAGACACATGTGAAAATCAAACGATAGAAGTAGTACAAAGTTGGCATTGAAGAAAATGGTGGGTAGCACCTTCTTACCTGCAAGGAGAAAAACAACATTAAAATTAGATTGTGGTGTCACTCGAACTACTTGCTAATACACAGAAATAAACCTCCATAAACAACTAAAAAGCATAAGCAAAGAACTTCCCTGAAAACTGTGATAATGCATTTCTTATTTATAGTATTGAGATCATTATGTGTAGTAAGTGCAAAGATGGTTCATACACTCGAAACCGCAGCAACAATTCATATTCCGCATCACTTGATATTCCGTATCACTTGATATTCCGCATTAATTCTATAATCATAGATGAATGTTGTAATTGACATAGGTTTTATGTGGCTTAAACGATGTTGTACCGTACATGATTTTGTGCACAACCCCCCTTGCACATTAAATTAAGGGGGATAAGCTTTAAGTATTATAGATGTTATTTTTGTAAAGCATCTACATATATAGTCATTTAATATAAATTGTTGTAATGATTCATTTATTGTAATAGTTTATTAGGATGGGTAAAAACCATAACCCATGACCCATACCCATGGAGCTAACCCATAACTCATTGACTAGATGCATTGCATATTCTAGCTACATTGTATCTACTTGGATACCCATGGTCCACAGTCTAAGACCCATGACCCATGACCCATAACCCATGGATAATGAGGAGCGTCTCACGGATCCCTCAGTTTACACTGGACGGATTCCTCATGTAAGGGATCCGTGCAACAGTAGCAAGATTTTGCCTATAAATAGAGAGCCATTTCTTTATTGTAACTCACCTCTCTTCTTACAAACTCTCTCATATATTCTTTCATTCTTCTAATCTCATATCTCTTGATCTAGATAGTAGTTCTTATTTCTTTTGTTGTGATTCTCATATAGGTCCTTCTCTAAGGCGAGATCACGAGCTTCTACAAGTCATCCAAGCAAGGGGTCCTTGATTGATTTGTTCCTCCACAAGATTTATGTATCAAAGATCTTGTATGTCATATTTCACATATTTGTTGTGTTATAGTAGTGTTGGTTTGGTCCTCCATGTTAAGGACTCGGTATTTAGCTTAGTACCGGAAAAAGTGTAAGCGACGTTGTGAAGGCTTATCCGCCGATTTGAAGGAGTTTGTTGACATAGTGGTTGAACTCTCGAGTAGGTGACTCGGGGAGTGGAGTAGGGCAAGGAAGGTGTCCTTGTAGCCGAACCACTATAAATCGGTTGTATTATTTCTATCACTTATGTTAATACAAATAAGCCGTAAAAACGTTTATTTATATTTTACGATCTTCTAATGTTTTGTCGATAACAAAAGTAAGATCATTTTAAGGAAACAAATAGAGTACGTAAATAGTTTGAGTTAATAGTTTTCTAACACACTTACGCTCTCACATAAAACACTAAAACAAGTATAAGTGATTTTATGATTTAGATACATATGTACAACAACTAGTGTTTACATATTGGGTTAAACATATACTTAAACTAAGTATACTAAAATGGGTAAAAACTAAGTGTATGCTAAATTGGGTAAATACAAGTATATACTAAAAGGGTAAATACTAGCAAATGGTTTGGACCCATAACCCATGGTTTTATATATACCACTTAACCAAGTTCATTGTAGATACATTGTGTCTAGAAAGAAAACCATGGATCAACCCATAACCCATGACCCATGACCCATAACCAAAAATACCCATGGGCAAGAGAGGCGGACCACGGATCCCTAGCTTTGTGCTAGCGGATCCCTTGTGGTAGGGATCCGTGGGATCCGGAAACATGAGGATTTTTCCTCTATAAATAGTGAGCCATTTCTTCATTATACCTCACCCTCTCTAACATACTTCTCCCCGAGTTAAATCTCACTAACCTTAGATCCAAGAGATCTATGTTTGTAGTTATGTCTTTGTGTGATCTTTAGGGTTTCTCTTAAAGGCAAGATCACCACCTTTGAAGTCGAGCAAACTCAAGTCCATGAGTTGCCACGCTTCTCATCATCAAGGCTATTGAAGTCCTCTTGTTGATGATCCCTTTCTTTCTTCAAAGAAGTGTAGTGTTGAAGACATTAGTGAAAGATGTCTCAGTGTCAAGACGAAGATATTAGTGAAGGGTATCTATCGCTCATAGGATAAGCACTTGTGGTAGGTGCTTAGAAGTCAAGACAAGCATTAGTGAAAGGTGCTTAGAAGTGAAGACACAAGACATTAGTGAAAGGTGTCTTGTAGATCTAGTCAAAGGCATTAGTGAAAGGTGCCTTAGATGTATATTCGATATGGTGTGTTTCGATGTACTAGATAGACTAGCATTAGATCCAAGGATATTGATGTCCTTGATGATGTTGTAAAGGAGTAGATCTCCTTTGGGATTAGTCGTTGGTGTAGTGTGGTAGTAGTTCCTCCATTGCAATGGAACTAGGTACTTAGCCTAGTACCCAATAAAGGGTAGGCGACGTTGTGAAGGTGTAGTTCACCTAAGGTATGAAAGAACTCGGTGGTTAGCCTAGCACCGTATAAAGGGTAAGCGACGTTGTGTAGGTGTGGTTCGCCTTGGTGTGAAAGAACTCAAGATTTAGCTTAGTACCGGAAAAAGGTTGCGGCGTTGTGAAGGCTTCTCCGCCTGTTAGGAATCGAAATTCCATAAGTAAAAGAGTCGGTCACCGATCATGTATTATCTAGCAAAACTATATGTTAGCTCATGTAGACTTGTTTCTATTTATGTTAGTTATTAAATAAGTAGTAGCGTAGATTAGTATAGTGCAACACCGTGGAGGAAGGTCGGTCTTTACCCATTGTATCCACGATCCACGAGCCGTCGAGAGTCGTTTAGTCTGTAACCTATAAATACCCTCTACCTTGCAAGGTAGAGGGTTGGATGTTCTTTGGTAATCTAATATTCTACAAGTTTCTCTTACTAGAATATCCCTTTCTCTCTCTAAAATCATCTATAAGCTCATTGTGTTAATGTTATGATATGTAAGTGAAATCAATATCCTACAATTGGTATCAAGAGCCATGGTTAGATCATATCTTGCACATCTTTGGATTTCTAGTGGTTTTAGGTGGTTTTGAGTTTGAAAAGTTTAGTGGTTTGTGCATCATTTGGTTGATTTCTTGTGTTAAAGCTTGGATTTTGTTAGTACTTTTATGTTTAGAATCATCACAAGTGTTTAGGTGTTCATTTGGTAGCTTGAATCATCTTGGTTGGGTTGTTTTGGATTGAAAAGTGAAGTTTATGTTGTTTTTCTTGCTAGCGACTTGACATACGGATTTATTTCTTCGTAGCGACTTGCTTCACAATTTTGTAGCGAGTTGCGGTTTTGGAGCTAGCGACTTAGTCGTAGCGACTTCTAGTACAAGTAGTGGATTCTCCACTACGGGTAGCGACAGTGGTAGCGACTTGGTGCATGCGAGTTGCTATTTAGCGACTTGAGTCTTTAGCGACTTGATTCTTAGCAATTCTCGCCAAAATTTTGCTAGCGACTTAAGGCTTAGCGAGTTACTACTAGCGACTTGCAATTGTTTAGCGACTTGGGACTTTAGCGACTTGGTGGTATAGCTAGAATTAGGTGTTGGCGACTTGGTGTTAGCGACTTGGAATTATTGCTATTTAGTTGCTAGCGAGTTGGTTCAAAATCTCTAGCGACTTGGGGGTTCGTAATTTGATACTAACATCTTAGATACTTGGTATTTTGCTACTGGGATTTCCAATTACTTGGGGAGTAATTCAAAATAACACAATGTCAGTCATCACTGATCTTTTAATCACCAAAGTACTTGCTCTCTATGACACAACACAGAATAGTGAAATAGAATGCTTACCTGAATGCCCTACATTTAATGATTCAGCATCGATTAATCAAAACAACTCAAATGAGTCACTCTTAATGTTTGCAAATGATGCTAAGAATATGGAATGCACCAGTGAGCCCTTTCAACATCTCAGTCAGCTTCTCAAACTACTGTTATCTACAACCATGGATCGAACAAGTTGTGCCATCCTTCGTCGGGATTTTCCCACTTTGACAAGAAATGTTTTACTTAACTTAGAACGGTGAGGATTCAAATTACCAAAGAAAAGTTCTCAATGATGATTCTCATGCCGCTCTTCAAACTATCTTCAATCAATTTCACCACTTATCCGGAAGAATACTCCTCGATTTTGATGATATCATGGTGGAATATCTTTCAAGAAACACACGGAATGGAAATTCATGAGTTCGAAACTCATTTATTCAACTTATGAGTAATATGGAAACATACATCAAGGAAGCGCAAAGAGAATAACAAAATTTGAATGAATTGAATGAGTGCCAAGAGACACCATGGAGCAATTGTGACATGTCATGCAACATTCCAGTTGAACCGGTGAATGACGATTGCGAGAATCTCGGTTGTAATGAAAAGGATGAAGAGAACAACGATCTCAAATTCTCGAGTCGAGAAAAGGTATCAATCGATAAGGTACATAATTGATCACATAAATTCTCATGAAAAGGTACGACTCTTACTCGAACATAACATCGTGGAATCGATCTTTGTTGTGCCTGAATCTAATGCAAATAACATGATTAAAAAAAGGGTATATGATGAGCTTTCAAACAAATTTTCAATTCTTGAAAAACATTGTATCTCATTGCAAATTGAAATACAACAAAAGGATGAAATGTTTTATGCAAAAAAACCGTGTACTAATCAGGAACTTCTAGAATTTCGAGAATTTTTGAAATTAATCGGTTAAAATCCAGTTCGGGACAAAGATTCGACCATTGGCAATCGAAATTACTTCTTCGAAGTCCGAAATATATTTGTCATGAGATGAGTGATACACTAGAATCTAGAAATTACGAACTTGCTCTTTGTGTGTCCAACCTACTAAGAGAAATGAGCATTTAAGAAAGAACCTTGAGGAAACAAATTCTAAGTTAGTCAATCAATCTAACCTCTTGATGAAAGACATTGATGACCTCAAAGCCCAAATTCGGGATAAGAGCTTCAATATTGTTGCCCTAAAAATGAGCTTAGGAAGTCTATTGGAAATAGGATGAACACTAAGTTTGCAAAACCTTCAACTTTGGGAAAGTCAATTGTTCGAACCACTCGAAGCGAGCAGTTATTAAACAACCTAATGCCTTTAGGTGCGAAAGAGTTAAACCATCGAAATCTAAGCTTACCTCCCAAGTTGATAATATATCATTTTGTCAAAACCGGTCACTTCATTGCCTAGTTCGATATGATGAATCCCAAACCTCGGACTTTTGTTCAATACTCTCGGATCGAAATGCAATAAGTACAACTAGCTCTCATGCAAAACAGACATTTGGTGATCAATCCCTAAGAAATACCCTAATCACAAAAGGACAAATAGTCAAAACAAGGCTGTGCACTCATTCAGTTCAACTAATAGTGGTTTCAAATGGATTCCCACTGGCAGATTTTTTAAGTTTACAGGACTTAAACGAACTTACATTCCTAGATCATGCCTCAAGTGGATTCCCACAGGAAAACTCTTCAAGAATGTCGAACCTAATAGGATCCCCATTAATGATACGTCTGTGTTATAATGTGATGCATCCAAATGTGAGATTAAACAGGTCACTAACCCATCTATGTGTAATTCTACATGTGCTTCCAGTACAATGTGCTCTCAGTCTTTTTCAGGTACAATGCTAAACTCAATCAGGAACATCATGACTTGGTTTCCATCAGAAATGAACATGGCTTATTCAGGAGCTATAGCATGCCACAACTAATGAACCTATTACTTTGACTCCTATTCATCTTGAATCAGGACTCGCTCTTTTAATATCTGTGTATAAATTATTTAAAAAATTAATTAAAAATTAAAAATTAAAAATGTTTTTTAAATAAAAGATTTATTATTTGTCATCGATAACATCTACGATCCTAGAAATATCATTCAATAATGATACGGGATCATAGATGAAGTTCGAACAACTAATATTTCTTAAAAAAAAAAAAAAAAAAAAAAAAAAAAAGTTGGTTAATGTCAATCAATGGTCTTTGATGACATTGATTGAGGAGATTTTGTATAAGTTTTCTTGATTATCTATGCCATTGGCTTCATCTTTGGTTATGATGTTTGCTCATTTGTAAGTTGTGGTTGTGTCTTGCTTTTGTGACTAACTGGTTATGCTTTTGTAACTATCTGGTTATGGTGTTTCTCTCAGTTATAGGTTGTGGTCGTATCTTGCTCATGTGATTATCCTTGTGTACCCATGTATTGAGTGCCTTGCATTAAATGCTTATTTGATTAAATGTTTATTTGATTCATGGTTATCATTGTGATTATCTATGCTAGAGACTTAGTCTAAAATCCTTGTTAGCAACTTACCACTCTTGCCTCTAAACCACAAGGACCGAATGTGTCAAATAGCCAAAAGAGTTTTGCACTAGCGACTTACCACACTTCACTCTAAAACCACAGGGACCGAATGTGTCAAATTGCCAAAATTCCTTCCTATACCCTAGCGACTTACTAATTTTTATTTCTTAAATAAGTTTTTTCTTTTTTTTCTCTTTTCTCGTTTTTTTTCCTTCTCATCAAAATAAATAGTTCATCTTAGCGATTTAACGATGGTATGTCTCGAATCTCTCCTTATTTGTTCTCTCTTACGCGATTGTGTTTCGTTTCTAACTTGTCATTTTAACGGATCCCTTGAGCTCGTGAATTGTATTTGTTTGATTCCCACCTAGGTTCGATTTATCATGTAATCATGTTTTGTTGTTATTATGATGTTGCAAGTGTACAAATTGTTTGGTATATCTTATCTTGAGTGCTTGTTAATTTGTTTCCATGTACTGGTGGTGAATGATTGGTGGTTTGGGTCGTTTGTTTGTTGAGATTATAAGTGTTCTTGGTAGCGACTTAGGTAGTGTTATTGATAGCGTTATTGTTCTTGATGGCGACTTAACGTTGTTCTTGGTAGCGACTTGCTTAAATGTTCATCGTGGCGAGTTAGCACTCAACTTAGCGACTAAGTTGCTGTGGCGAATTAGTGTATTATATTCTGGCGACTTGGGTAGCGACTTAGTTGTCAGCGACTTGTCTTTACAAGTTAGCGAATTAGTAACATTAGCGACTTAGTTAACAGATTTGTAGCGATTTGGTTATGTTACTGTTCATGGCGACTTGTCTCTACAAGTTAGCGAATTAGTAACAGTAGCGACTTAGTTAACATTTGTAGCGACTTGGGTATATTCTTGTTCATGGCGACTTGTCTTTACAAGTTAGCGAATTAGCATATATAGCGACTTAAAGAGCTAAACTATTAGCGACTTATGCGTGGTACTAGTGATGGCGACTTGTCTTTACAAGTTAGCGACATTGTTCACTTTCATGTAGCGAATTAGTCGGTTTAACGACTTGTCTATCTATAACTTTAGACATGTTTGGTGGATCTTTTAGGGTCTAGGGTTATTAAAATGTTTAAAGGTTAATTGCTAAAGTTGATCTCATTCTCACAATACTTAGGATCTCTGATTCAACTTGTTGAGTCAACATACTCTATGTAATCTGCTATGACATTTACATTTAGGCAAAGCGGTACTTGGTTTCTCTCACGACAACCAAATGTTACTTTTGCCTCATACATATTGTTATATCACTTATACATTTGTATCTTGGCTCATGACATGATCCTTTGCAATGCACTCTTTAACCTTTTAATCCCTTATCAACTCGTCGTGTGAAAATCTATCTAAAGGATTCTACTTCATTGAAATATCTCACTTATGCCACTCAATCATTCTCTATATGAGTTTTGGGGACTCCTTACGAGTTACTATTTCTATGTGTCTATGTCATAAGGGTGCTCTCAATGTTGTCTCACTTATCATTTATTATCTAACTCGTTCCCAATCATTCTTGTTGATTGTATGTTTACTCGGATCATCAATGGAAAGTTCAAACCACGAAAAGAGCGTTACCCTTGGCATCATCCAAAGTTCTCTCGAGACGAAGAAATCCTTCCCGAGTCAATGGGCGATATTGGAAAAAGTAAGCGTATGTGGACCTACAAAAGCTACAACAAAATCCGATACTCAAAGTGTCTATTGACATCCTCAAGAACACAAACTTCTTGATTGCCATTACCAAGCAATGCTCAATTCCCACCATTTACATTCAACAATTCGGAACACCATTCAATGGGACAAAATCACACTCAATACTCTTGCAAAGCGGATGACGGGGAGTTCACGATTGATTCGCTATTCTTAGCAAGGCTCTTGGAATCACCCATGTAACCCCAACCTTCGTTCGAATCTCCACCGGTCTTGACGATCGATTGTCTTTCTAATTGGGTTGGGTTATCGAGCGACATATTAAGAGCATCCGACATCATCCTTTGGACACATGTATCAACCTGGGAGAGCTATTACAACTATTCTCAACTTGTGCTTATCTGGCAAAACATCAGGGTTCGATAAAGTGAGAATTCCCATCTTGCAAATTCTATGGGGTATTGTCAATAGGGTTGATGTGAATGTCTCAGATCGTATTTGGGAAGAATTTTCTTTATCAATGCACACATTCATATCGATAGAACAAATTTCGAACAAAGCTCAAGGCGAAAGAAAGCAGAACAAGCTTGTGATTCCCGGCATCGATTTTCTAAGCTTGTTATCCGATTCTTGCAACAAACTCACAACTTCAATCCTAGGATTGAATCAACTCTACATAAAGCGAAAGATGAATTTGTTTTAGGAAACACGAAATATGTTCCTAGAGGTATGGATAATGAAATATTTGGATTGCCAATTCACGATATTCTACTCACGGAAGATATCAAGAAGAAGGACTACTTCAAACAATACAAGAAAAGAGCTACGGTTCCTCTGCGATGTCACACCCTCTCCTCCACAACCCAATGCTCCCAAGTCCACTTCACCTCACAAGCATCCTATGCCTCTCTTCCTAAAAGAGACTTGAAAGGTCACAACATTCGGACACCGCATCCAAGAAGCGAGAAAGTAAAAAGAAGAAAGTGGAAAAGGAAATTGGTGAAAATCTTGAGGTATCAAGGAATATTACAAGGTTAGCGATGAAGATGATCTTGATCTACAACTTGGAATCCAACAAAGCCTAGAAAGTCATAATGTGAAAGCACCGATGGGTGGAGTTGTGTTAAGAGAACACGATCAACTACCACGACAAACAACCCCAATAACACAAGACAAAGGAAAAGGGGTTGCTAGTGTTGAAAGCGAACAAGCGCTCACATGCTTTTAACGATCTCATCATCTCCATCAAGCACCACCAATCAATATGAGTGAAGAGAAGAACGGAATCATCTCATGCTAAAGAACAATGGAGTGGACAAAGTGCAAAGCGTTTAAAGAAACTCTTACACTAGTGAGACTCAATCTGGCCAGAATGTTGACGCTCTGTTGCAAAAAGGCTCGCAGGAGAATCTTGAGACAAGATCTGATGAGACCTTGCAGATGGATGAACCAAATCTGTCTACTAATTCTCTCTCCTCACTTAAGGATCTCGATACAGATTTCACTTTCGGAGATCAATACTTAAATGACAAACCCTTAGATACTGCACAATCCATGTTTACTGTCAGCATTCAGCAAGACACATCTACTATTCCTCCGATGTCAGCATCTTCACTATCAACTGCACTTCCACCTCCCATACCTATTCAATCAACTGTACGAACACCACCTACATCGTCACCAACCCCTGAACCTGTCATTACAGTTGCTGATGTGGATGCTCCACCAGCTTCACCACCTCAGATCCTTACCTCAGATCAACTCTTGGACAAAGTCAGAAAAGGATAGAAGCCCTTGAAAGGCAACTTCCTAAATCTGTTGATTCCCTTGTGGATCGTGTCTATAGATTGGAGCACCTCAACTTCAATGAAGGGTTCTTGCCGCCATTGAAGGGAAGTCAAGGATCTTTGTGGAATGGGCAATGGAGCTCCACTTCTCGAGACGATTCAAGGACCTACCTATCACCGATATGAGGCTGCTCTGTTTGAAAAGATGAATGAAGTTGAAGAGGACAAGCATGAGGTTCACAAGAAACTCTATGAGGCACTTGAAGAATCCATTAAGTTCGACAATTATGAGCGTATATGATTGACATCGAGGAAAAGGAAGCTAAAAGAAAAGGAGAGCTATTGTGTTGGAAACATTGAGGAAAGACCGTAAAGATCCTCCTCCACCTCCACCACCAACGGGGTCTGGAACTTCGGGTGGTAAATCTTCTACGACAACCAACACACCTCCACCACAACCACCATCATCACCGCCAAAACCTTCCAATCAATCAAGTCCTACAAAAGAACAGAGTACTAAGAAGAAATCTGCTGCTTGGACAACGGTTGATTCAAGGTTCACATCCACATCCACCTCTATTCCTGATGATCAAATGGTTCACGAAGAGTCGCATGTCATGGCTGATTCAGAACCAGATGAAGATGATGCATCAACAAAGCATATTCCTAAGCCATCAGAAGATTGGTTTGATACTTACATGGCTGGGAATCGCACTAGCACATCCAGAGTAGCACTTTCAAGAGACACAATTCAAAGCCGCATTGTTGAAGATAGACCTCCTTCTCCGAACCCATGGACCATCCAGTCGACTCTATGATTCCCGACAACAATTGGGCATCAATTATCACCAATAATTATGAAGTTCGGTGAAGACTCTCTTACGCACTACTGCGGTGATATGGGAAGTTTTATTAGATGGTTTTGTGAGCGGAAGAGTATCTCATCCATAACTCCAAGAGATCTTGAAGGACAAGCTTATGAAATTGTCAAAGTCTTCCACTCGGATGCAAATCATCTTCAATATCGGATGGAAGAATGCCATAAGATCTTGAATGACCAAGTCGGTGAGCAAATCGATCGCTTCAATGTCAACAAATCTCTCCTCTTGGTGGTGAACACGGTCATATGACCATTCAGTGAATTCTTCTTCAATCATGACTTGGACTATCGTGTGCTCGCTCTGTGAAAGAAGACCACTCTATCAATATCAAAGATGAAAGCGCAACCTACTCGATCGGGGCTTGAGCAAATGGTTCTGATCAATTCTAGGGCGATGAAGAAGGAAAGTATGATATTGCCGCTTCATATGGTATTTCTCACTGGTGGTTCAAAAGAAGAAGTTCTACATCGAAAGACATGGTGTCGATAAAAGGCGCAATGATGTTCGATCAAAGCGCAAATCTTAAGTGTTGTTCGGTGAGATCTTCCCTATCTATGGATATGAGTATTTGAAGAAGATAGTCCTTAAAAGAGTAGACCTCAAAGAGTATACTATTGAGGAAAACGACTTCAAACATCTTACGCCAAATGATTTCAAAGATCTCTATCTCTTGAATCTTCAAGGACACCTTGAGCATTTACTTGTCCGTGAGAAAAAGGCCCTCTGCATTTGTCACTCTTTGGATCGGGGCTTAGTCATTCGAAACGAGTTGAGGACTTTCGACAGGCATGAAAGCTACCAAACCAGGATCAACCTTACAAGTCCACAATGGAATGCAATCGGGCATGAATTTCATCGCGAATACAAAGTTCTTGACACCCTTAGAGCCGTCATCTTCACCGACAAATATGGGTCTCGTATGCTTATGCGACTATGTGAGCTCTACAAGTTTAGTGATGGTACTCTCAAATTGGTTGAAGAAGAACTTGACACCGAGTGAAAGAAATCAAAATTGACATGAAGTCACAGGAAAAGACTACCTTTTGGATGATGATGACAAAAGCGGTGTGAAGATTTCATTCTTTGCAATCGGCGAAGACTCAAGACTCGAAGGATCTTCCAGATCTTGAAAGTTTTGTTGGTGGTAGGCTTGGGTGGTCACTACAAACTTCTTGAGA
Organism: Chrysanthemum lavandulifolium; assembly: GCA_022545495.1. NCBI lineage: Eukaryota > Viridiplantae > Streptophyta > Magnoliopsida > Asterales > Asteraceae > Chrysanthemum > Chrysanthemum lavandulifolium. Next base: position 66,710,943 of record CM040239.1, on the reverse strand, counting down.
ACCGAATGAAGACATCTTGGGAAGCGACTTATGTTGTGTTTTAAATATGTGTAATATGTGGTGTACTAATTGTGAACAAGCGTAATGCATGTAATAGTGCTAGGATATGTCTTGTGGTTTCCCTTGTAAAAATGGAAACATCATGTGTTGTCCACTTCGATCATATAAAACCGGACACATTTTCTCCAACAAATATTTTATCTCATACATATTTAAATCACTTGAGATCCAAAATCTCAAAGGATTTAAGATTTTGATCGGGGAGAAAATGTGATATAAATATGAAAGATGTTAAAAGATAAGATGACCAATTTTTGTGCATACTTCTCTAAATATGTGCTAAACAATTTTCGAATCTCGAAGCATATATTAAGGGGAGAATTTTCTTTGCAAATTCAAGACATCGAGGTACACAACTTTCAATTTTCTAAGGTACCTTGATTGTATGGCTTCTAATCTTTTGGTGATCATGTCGCACTTCTTAAAGGGTTCCTCCAAGTATGTGCAAAACCCTCTTTCAAACTTAGAAGCACATATTGAGGGGAGCAAAATCATGAAAATCTCATCCTTCCCAAAATGCTCTATCTACTTGATTCGAATTGGGAAGTGATGTTGATATCGTTTAGAAAATGGTATTCAAAGAAGTTAATTCTTCCTCTTGCCTCCATGTGCAAAATGATTTCAAATATTTCATGCACATGTTGAGGGGGAGCACTTATTCTAAAAAATATCAAAAACAATTCAGGTACAAAATGTTTTGATAATATATCACAAGTATCTGGATTGATTTTCAAATGGTTTTCAATTGGTTCCAATGGCAGATGAACAATACCAAATAGACCAACCAACTTTACTTTATGTACGGTGATATAAGGATGATAAGGTTAGGTATGTGTTCCCATGATCCGCCAGAACCGGAGGGATCTACCCAGGGACTATCCACTAGTTAGTGTAGAGTTCTTAGGTATGATGATAAAAGGAGAAAAATGAGATATGGGAAGAGTGCGGATGAGGCCGAGCTAGTCTTGGAATAAACCCAACAAGGTTCTAGCTATGAGGTCTCGGTAAGCACTTGAAGGGTTGAAGAATTAAAAGGAATTGAATGAGAAAAGGGTGAAAACAAATAGCCCTCCATTTATTCAACCTTAGGCGTAAACCGGTTCAATTCATATGCTCTTGATGGTAACATCGGTATTGAAGACAAGGCGTCATGGACCCGGTGGACGCACCGCACTTCAACTTTCCAAACCACTCAAGTTCCTCTTAAAAGGACTTGTTTCATTCTCACGGGAACCGACATTATCTATCGACTTTCTCTTAGAGATTGTTGATATTGAAGAAGGAGACCCTCTCCTAGTCTCCCACACAGATCCAAATATGCACAAATTGAGTCTAGAGCCACGAGATCATCAATAAATCTCATTAGGACACTTTCAATGAAGACTCTTTGTTTCACACAATGTGGAAAGAGAGATTATATCTTGAGTCCTCGCATTATCCTTGTGGTTTTGCTCGAACATCCGAGTGATATGTGAACATATTCACAATGAAGATGGAAAACCTTCGGAGCCAACATCAAACAAGCTCTGGTAGGTGGCATGTGAGATCTATTATATAGATCAACCATGTGACAACCGAACAGAAACAATGGGGCGATTCAATCTCTTGAATCAATCACAGTTCGAGTTATGGATTGACGGATACCTTTGAAAACCGGTCTTTGTGCTTAACAACTCTTTTCTTTAGCACATCGACCGTGTACTCATTTTTCAAATCAAAGGTGTTTTATGATTGATAATTGATTTTCAATAAAACCTTCGTTGTATTGCAAAAACAATTTCTATTGAGCAATACACGATTGTTTTTCAAATCACTTTTCATCAATCGGTGGACTTAAATTATTGGTTCACTCACTCCGTGTTGTCTTCTTTGAGATGTTCGGTTTGAGAACAACTAGAGCATTGCGAAACCTTGTCAAGGAGATTCTTAGGAATCCTACGATCACAGCGATGCTTGTCTTGATCAACGGGGAACCGTGGGCGTGTACCTCAATTCAACGAAGTGATCAAAGACACTTTCGTGTGCTTTATTGCTAATCTGTTTTATGCGGTACATCCCACGTTTGCGGTGATCGAATGAAGCGGTCAATCCATAGCCGCATGCTCACACTACACATTCATCTCAAAAGAAATCATGATAAGTGCATCAATGACTCGATATTTTCACTCCATGCTTCGCTACTGCTGCGCCAATATCATGAATCAACAAAGCTTCCGCTACTCGATGAGAAGATATCATGATCAAGAATGTGAGCATGTCGGTCCGAATATCACAACATCACAAAATTCCAACACCACAATGGATATCTCGAGATTTTTATTAGTGATGATCTCAAAAGTGGCTCAAATTTACAATCACGTGGATCGGACACTCTACCTCCACGAATTATTCATTCTGTTGTTCAATATTGCACTCTCCACGGTTGCACTTGATTTGATTACTTTGTTGAAAAGAAGTCTCGAGCTCAAGAATGAAGACTTACTTGAAAGCTAGGATACACAATGTAATTTATGGGTGACCTCCTTGGGGAGATTGTTAGAATCGAAATTCCATAAGTAAAAGAGTCGGTCACCTCATGTATTATCTAGCAAAAGTTAGCTCATGAGACTTGTTTCTATTTATGTTAGTTATTAAATAAGTAGTAGCGTAGATTAGTATAGTGCAACACCGTGGAGGAAGGTCGGGTCTTTACCCATTGTATCCACGATCCACAGCCGTCGGAGGTCGTTTTAGTCTCAGTTTAGTCAGTCTAACCTATAAATACCCTCTCTCTCTAAAATCATCTATAAGCAAGTGTAGTTAGGATTGGATGAAATCTAATATCCTACAATATGTTTGGATAATAACAACATTTTTTTAATATATCTTTTCATTTAATTTTCTCTTACTAGAATATCCCACCAAGCTTTCTCTCTCCTTAAGAAGGTAAAATCATCTATGTCATTTGTAAAGACATTCCTAAGTGCACTCTCATTGTGTTAATGTTATGATATGTAGATTTTGTGAAATCTAATATCCTTTTCTCTCATACGTGTTACATTTCTCGCATAGTCATAGTATATGTTTTATTTCTTTTAATCCTATAATAAAACAAAACACAATTTCAATATTCCTCCTTCCCTATTAATAAACCCACTCGACACCACTTTATTCAATCCTCACTTTTTAAAATTTTTCCAATTTCAAAAATTCCCTCTCATTTAAAAACTTCATCTTCCTCCTCACTCCATCTCATCCGAAACCAAGAAGATCCGTCATCAACATGGTTTACATCGCGCTCGTGCTCATCGCCCTTACACTCATCGCACTTGTGTTCCCTATGATGAAGTTCACATACGGAGACATTTACTTTGCGTTGTTAATCTATATTGGGGTCATATACCCAATCCTTTGTATCATCCTTAGTATTGAAATGCAATATTATTAATCTAGTTTATCTAGGTTACTATTATGTGTTTATCATTCCTTTTGATTTATATGTTTTATATTTTGTGATACATTAGAGATCATGTATGCATGCTAAAAGAAATGTAGGATAAAACATATCTCGTGGTATAAAACTCAGAAACCTTTTATCAAATCCGTGTTCATATTACGCATCCACGGATCCCGAATATATACTAGCGGATCCCTTTTGTAAAGGAACCGTGGGATCCGCCTCATCGGAAAATGATTTTCATGCAAGATTAAAACCACTATCTTTCTAAAAGTAATAATTCACTAGATTTTCAAAACCATGAGTTAATTAAGTATTAAATACCATTGTTAATAAAATCTTGTAAAACGTTAGATTATTATAGGTTTACCATAAACATCTCCTCCTATTAACCCATCACTTATAGGTTCAACTATGACACATGAATATGAGTTTGATTTTTCACTCACTAGCGTCTACACCCGAACATCTCCTCGAGCCCAACACACCGGCAATCATGTCCGTGGGTTCAATAATCTCGAAAACCGTCACTTCCATGAAGGACGACAGTAGACACCTCTCTACAATTCGAAGAAGGTATCAATACCTCCTTCCGAGCCATAGGACTAGAATGTCTTCTTGAAATCAACGAGAAGATATGTCCAAGGTTCATAATGGAATTCTTCCGTCAAGTCGAACTCGCTCGTAACAAGGATCGCTTCTCATCTCTTTGGTTTTACATCAAAACCAAAAGTTCACCCTAACCCTTGGGCATTTTGCTCACATTCTCCGGATTCCCAATCATGGACAAAGTGCCTTCACCAAGATTGGTCTCTTGATTCTCTTTCAACTTTCGTGAAGAAAATAGTCCATATTGTTCACACATACCCTCCTAAGATTTAAATCGCATTATATGCAAACCTCGACCATATTACTCCAATCCAAACATTATCCATACACGTGATATCCGAGAAGAGTACAAGCCTCTTGCTCTCATTCTACGTGAAAATGTTTGGAGTCTTAGGAAATCGAGATATTCTTCCCGCTTGTTGTGCTCACATGTTGTCAATCGCTTGCTAACACAACAACCATACAATCTCGCCTACTTCTTCGCAAGGCGAATTGCAAATCTTCAAGGCTCCAAGAATAAACTCATCCCTTATGGAATGTTCTTGACACGCCTATCATTAAATGTTATGCACTTCCATCCTCAATTTCAAAGTCCGTTGTACGTACTTGTGAACAAGATGATGGAACCGCTAAACATATCTCTCATGAAGACCTTCTTCATTCCTGATTCCACCAATACCAATCAATCACATAATGATCCTCCTAGCGAAGACACTCAAGGAACCTAGAATAGTCAAATAGGATCAATTCTACTCTACTCATTATTTATCAATGTAATCCTATTTCTTTCATGAAATAAAACATCTTACATTTGATATCTTTGTTTTAGAACTCCTTTAAACAAAACTTAGAATATAATGCATTGTCAAGATCATTGCATACCTTTAGTAAAGGTTCGTCTCAGCGATAGACGGATCCCAAATGTTGTACTAAATGGATCCCTACATCTAGGAACCGTGGATCCCAAGAAAAGTAAAATGCAATTACAAGAATTGTATGTCAAACACATCCTTAGAACACATCACACTAAGCTAAACATAGTGTCTTAAGGTAGATTAAGACTTTATCAAGATAGGTTGACCTTTCCTACTGCTCCAACTCACATAGAACACACTCTAAGATATTCATAGATCAATCACTTTGTTTTAATCCATCACTCTTCCGCCTCAAACTCACACTTCATATTTTTACCCTTCACATCTAGGTTAAAAATCTCTTATAACAAAATTGATCATAAATCAAATCTCACCTCAAAATTGATCAAAGTTAATCAAATCCTAGTTTTCCCATCTCAAACCATTAGGATATTTTCCAAAACACAATCCTAAGTCACAACCTCATCTCTTTAAGAAAGCAAGCTAAACAATTTTAGGAAATTGCTTCAGTCTTTTATATCTCAAGGTAAGACAAAATTAGTTTTTCAATTCTTGAAATTTTTAAGAATTTTCTTAATATCACCTCAAGCTAAAACCTCATCTCTAGGATCATTTAGCTTCAATTGACACTCTCCTATTTAGTGTCATCCTTGCTCATTCATTGGTACTCATGAAAGTTTCAAATCCTTCCACAAAAGACAATCATTAGCTACATCACTCACCACCTTCAAGTACTTAAGCACCTCTTCATTTAAAACACTTAGGAAGACTGAAACACTCAAGATGGTATAGGTTTTAAATTTTAGAAACATCATTTCCACTCTTTCATAGCTACTGATAGCCGGATCCCTAGGATTAGTCTAGACGGATCCCTATGAGAAAGGAACCGTCGGATCCGGATGACAGTATAGGTCAAATATTGCTAAAACAATCATTTCAACTTATCTTCCTAACTCAAACACTCCATCTCATCTTAAATGAGTCCCTAGATCAGTCCAACCTCTGAAGTTGACTCTTGTGCATGTCAATCATCACACTCCAATGAATCCTAGTGGCTCAAAGCTTAAATGCACTTGCCAAATCTCTTAGTTTATAAACCACCTTGTTAGGACCTCCATAGTCATCACTCTCACTCTAACTTTCAGCTCTTGAAATCATTTCATCATGAGAAAAACCCCAAGTTGTAACTTATCCAACAAAGAACCACCCATGAAAAAGGCTCGTGTCATACACGAAATCTCCTCAACCGAATCATCTCCGTCAAACCAACAAATGAGAGAATCCTTCATCATCCAATCAAACCAATTCCTAAAAGGATAGTACCCACAAAACTACCTATGCCTAACACCACCATACCTCCTAGGCCAAACAATATCATCTCCACTAAACCATCACCATTGGTTCCTAGAAATATTTCATTTACGTCACCACTATCATCACCACACCTCTACAATTTAGAGGACTTGCCTCCTAGGTTATCTTATCCGCTTCCGCCGACAACATTCTCCTCATTAGGAGGAATAATGTTTCAAAATCAAGGTGTTGAGTCAACACTTGCTCCGCTTCCTTTTCGCTGCCTCCTTCATATAATCCTATATGGATTATGAGAAATCATCAAAGTCAACCACCGACCATATGGAAGTTGACACTTCCTTACCACCACCATCATTCTTGGTCGAGGCATTCTCAAATGCACCTCCACCAATCCTCCATCGCTTGAAGCCCCAAGAAGCCGCTTCACTTGATCCTTCGCATCAAGCTATTTTATTTCCTCCACCACCACCACCTAGCCATGACAAAGATTGCTATCATTGTCAACATGTTGAAAGTTTGATACATGAAGTACGAGAAGACCAACGTTTCATGTTCTATCATCTCCTCGAACGTTTCGACGAGATCAAACCTAAACAAAACTTGAGCTAGAAGATTTTAGTGGTGTCCTAGCATCAAGCGTTAGATAGTCTAGAAATTCCTAGTCATGTATTGTCTATTTTCTTATTTTTAGAGTCATGTATATCATAACTCTTGTTTTATTAAATGGAATTACATGCTACTTGTTATTTTTCCGAGAATATGTATTCATATCTCATTTATGTGATAACATTACGTGTTATATCACCTTTCTCAATTTAGTCATCGACCAGACGGATCCTCAAGATATTGCTTGACGGATCCCTACTAGGAGGGAACCGTGGGATCCGTGAAGTCGAAAAGTTTTGTTTTCTAACTTAAATCACATTTGCAGGAAATTGTGAATTATACTTGTTTTCTAACCCTTGTTTGCGTTATTCAATTAACACATAAAGAATTTGACATCCTAAAGCTGGGGAGCTTGGTGTCAAACGATACGTTGTAAAATTACTTGCAACATTTGATTTAAATTTCATAACTTCACGCTGCAAATATTGCAATAATCTAGGGGAGCACACCACACATTGACGTAATCTTTGCATAAGTTAGTTGCAAATGAACTAGATTAGAATTAGTTTCTTGACGCCTTACTTAGGGATGGACTCGTCGAGGGGAGTAACGACGAGATCCTTTTCCGTTACTTGCTCTCTATCTTTTTCTTCTTTACTTTCACATGTTTTTTTTCTTAAAAAGATGTGTTGCTTTTTCAAACACTTTTGTTTCGACAAAAGGGGAGAAGAAAGTAAAACTACAAATTCAAACTTTACTAATTTTAGCTTTTCCTTAAAATAATCTTATGTTTTGTCATCAACAAAAGGGGAGATTGTTAATACAAATAAGCCGTAAAACGTTTATTTATATTTTACGATCTTCTAATGTTTTGTCGATAACAAAAGTAAGATCATTTTAAGGAAACAAATAGAGTACGTAAATAGTTTGAGTTAATAGTTTTCTAACACACTTACGCCTCACATAAAACACTAAAACAAGTATAAGTGATTTTATGATTTAGATACATATGTACAACAACTAGTGTTTACATATTGGGTTAAACATATACTTAAACTAAGTATAGTAAAATGGGTAAAACTAAGTGTATGCTAAATTGGGTAAATACAAGTATATACTAAAAGGGTAAATACTAGCAAATGGTTTTGACCCATAACCCATGGTTTTATATATACCACTTAACCAAGTTCATTGTATCCTTAAGATACATTGTATCTAGAAAGAAAACCATGGATCAACCCATAACCCATGACCCATGACCCATAACCAAAATACCCATGGGCAAAGAGAGCGGACCACGGATCCCTAGCTTTGTGCTAGCCGGATCCTTGTGGTAGGGATCCGTGGGATCCGGGAAACAGAGAATTTTTCCTCTATAAATAGTGAGCCATTTCTTCATTATACCTCACCCTCTCTAACATACTTCTCCCCGAGTTAAATCTCACTAAGCTTAGATCCAAGAGATCTATGTTTGTAGTTTTGTCTTTGTGTGATCTTTTAGGTTTCTCTTAAAGGCAGTGTTGCAAAACAAGGCCTACAAGGCCGATTAATCGCCGCTTAGGCGCTGCAAGGCCACCAACCTTTCTGATTTATGTAAATCGGTCAAACAAATCGGTCAACCGTGGTCAGTGGTGGTCAATGACGGTTAGTGGTGGTCAAACTTGCAGAAAACCTTCAAATCTTGCCGAAAATACTCAAAACTCGCCATAAAACTGTTTTAATAACTTATGGTCGTTGTTTATATCTATTACAAGTTGTTTTTTTAAGATAAATATTACCGAAAATACCTAAACTTGTCAAAAATACCTAAAATTTGTCGAAAATACCTAAAATTTGCCGAAAATACTAAAAACTTGTCGGAAACACCAATCCGATTAATCACCGATTAATCCCGCCTAGACCGATTACAAGCTACAGGGAGGTCGACCGCCCGACTACCGATTCGCGATTTTTGCAACATTGCTTAAAGGCAATATCACCACCTTTGAAGTCGAGCAAACTCAAGTCCATGAGTTGCCACGCTTCCTCATCATCAAGGCTATTGAAGTCCTCTTGTTGATGATCCCTTTCTTTCTTCAAAGAAGTGTAGTGTTGAAGACATTAGTGAAAGATGTCTCAAGTGTCAAGACGAAGATATTAGTGAAGGGTATCTATCGTCTATAGGATAAGCACTTGTGGTAGGTGCTTAGAAGTCAAGACAAGAAGCATTAGTGAAAGGTGCTTAGAAGTGAAGACACAAGACATTAGTGAAAGGTGTCTTGTAGATCTAGTCAAAGGCATTAGTGAAAGGTGCCTTAGATGTACATTCGATATGGTGTGTTTCGATGTACTAGATAGACTAGCATTAGATCCAAGGATATTGATGTCCTTAATGATGTTGTAAAGGAGTAGATCTCCTTTGGGATTAGTCGTTGGTGTAGTGTGGTAGTAGTTCCTCCATTGCAATGGAACTAGGTACTTAGCCTAGTACCTAATAAAGGGTAGGCGACGCTGTGAAGCGTAGTTCACCTAAGGTGTGAAAGAACTCGGTGGTTAGCCTAGCACCGTATAAAGGGTAGGCGACGTTGTGTAGGTGTGGTTCGCCTTGGTGTGAAAGAACCCCAGATTTAGCTTAGTCTTGGAAAAAGGTTAAGCGACGTTGTGAAGGCTTCTCCGCCATAAGGAGATTGGTGTAGTGTTTACAAACTCTCGAGTAGTTGACTCGGGAGTGGAGTAGGCAAGGAAGGTGTCCTTGTAGCCGAACCACTATAAATACTGCGTTGTGGTTTTGTGCTTCTTACTCTTATCTTTTCATTACATATCTTTATATGCTTGTTTATCACCATCCAACACACACAACCAAATAGATTGACATAAATCGATCTAAATAGTTTAAAAGGAAGTTTTAATTGGTAAAACTATTCAACCCCCCCTTCTAGTTTTCCACAACTTACTTTACTTGTTTTCTTTACTTGCATTACTTATAGATCTATATTCTCTATCCATCCATACGATTTCACATAACATCGAATCTAAAGTTTTTGAAACTAACTTAAAATCGGCAAAATTATTCAAACCCCCTTATAGTTTTCTACAATTGGCATCAAGAGCTAAGTTTACAAAAGTTTTAAAGTAAATAGTATTTTAAAAACTTTTCGATCACTATGGATTCTGAAAATTATAAAGAATGGCAATCTATGCAACGACCTCCACTACTTGAAACTAATAGTTTTATTTATTGGAAAAATATATTTGAAACGTATGTGAAGTCAAAAGATATTGATCTTTGGTACATCATTGTTGAAGGCGATTTTGAAGCCACTACAAAAGATGAAACCGGAAATTTAGTAAACACACCTCATGATCAACTCATCGATAATCATAAGAAAAAGCTTTCCAAAAATAGTGAAGCTAAAATGGTTTCATACAATGTTTTACCCAAAAGGTATTTCGAAATAATTTTTATGCTTAAAACCTCTAAAGAAATTTGGAATTCTTTAGTTGTAACACATCAAGGAAATCAACAAGTTAAAAACAATAAAATAGATTTGTTTGTTCAACAATATGAACAATTTTCAATATCTGATGAGGATATTATAGATAATTCTTTTGCTAATTTTAATACTATAATTACATCATTACAAGCACTTGATGAGTCTTTCTCTAATCGTAATCATGTTAGGAGATATCTAAGGGCACTTCCATCCAAGTGGGGATCTAAGGTGACGGCCATCGAAGAATCAAAAGACTTGTCATTCTTCACCTTCGATGAACTCATAGGCAATCTAAAGGTCTATGAGCTTGTCCTCGCTAAAGATTCAAGCCTCAACTCTTTGCCTTAAAACCAAGAAGGTCTCAGCGATGAAGAAAATTCTTCTTCGGATAGATGATCTATGGCGGTATTTCAAGAATTCTTTAGAGAAAGGAAGATATGTCAAGAAATCATATGGACAATAAGGGGTTCTCAAAGACGATCGTTAGCCTTAATAGTTTTATTAGAAGTGATGGTCATTCACGCTTAGGAACTTTGCGCGTGTTAGATATCGTGATAGAATAGTCAACGGGCTCGTGGATTGGGCTTAATTGGTTAGAAGTTATGTTAAGCTAGCCTTATATCAATCCATGTCCAATCCAATCCAAACGACCCCATGCCAAGCCCATTAGGGCATCTTCTACTTGTACTATATAAACCCCTCAAAGTCTCATTTGAGGGGTGTGCTTGAAAGTGTGTGTGTGTGTTTTCCTTTGAAGCAATATAACATCTTATTGTTTTCTTTCTTCTCTCTATCTCTCTAAACATACATACGAATATCATTCAAGTCACCACTTTCTAACCTTCATCTTTCTTATACGCATAACATACATCTGTTTGTTATACGTGTTTGTGTTGGGTTTGCTTAATGTAGTGATAAGGTATATGTGATAAAAAGGGGTTTTACAATTGGTATCAATCGCCTAACAATGGTTTAGGAGTGTTTGGGTTTGTTTTGAAGGGTTACGCATACTGCTCACGTTAGTCATGTTTGTCACGCTTAAAGCTTTAATTTTTGCACTTAAAAATTCAAGATTCTTGTGGTTTAAGGTTTATTTGGTGCTAAAGTTTCAGTTTTTTGCAAAAAGTTCGAAGCTTTACGTGTTTTTCTTCATTTTTAAACTCGTGTTTGGTTCATTGGTCATTTCTACTCGTAAGCTATACAAGCACTTTGGGTGAAAAAGGTCAACATTTTTGTGTTATTCGATTGTTTTTAAGGCTATCTATGCAAGAGAAATCATTTGAATCACTGGAAATTTTTTACGCGTAGGTCAAAACCCTAGTTCTACGCATAAGAAAGTCAAACTACGCATAAGTTTCTACGCATAAGCTTTTGGTGCAGATTCTTCGAGCTTCAATGATTACTCAGTGCTTCCCTCACTTGGATAAGTTTGTGGAACACTTCGACTTTGGATATCCCTTACACTGTGATAGTGTAAAGGATTTTTGGGCAAAACCCTAATCTTACGCATAAGCTTAGACTTACGCGTAGAACACTTTACGCATAAGCATTTTTCTTACGCATAAGCATTTGTCTTACGCATAAGCTAAATCTTACGCATAAGTTTTTCTACGCCTAACTTTAAACTTACGCATAAGCATTTCCTACGCCTAAGGAATCCTACGCCTAAGCCATCCTACTCGTAACCATTTCCTACTCGTAACTTCTTCTCTCTACGCCTAAGCTCTTCATTTAAATTTAAATTTTTGATGAAATTCTGAGTAAAATTTAAATTTTTGAGGAGACTAAACGTTCAATTTTTACGCGAGATTCAAATTTTGGTATAACTTGAAAAATTTTGGTCAAAAATTTTGGGCCTAAATTCAAAAATTTTCGGTAAAATTTGGCGTCAAAATTGTCAAAACTCAAATTTTTCATACAACCTTATAATTGATTTTTACTAAGAATTTCAAATTTTGGAAGAGAAAAATTTTACGACTTTGAACAGGCTTACGAGTAAGATTCACCGAAAAACATCAAACGTCCATATCTTTTCAAACACAACTCCTTTATCGTTGAATCGATCCTACATCAACTTTATCATTACATACCTTCATCAATGGCAACTATGCAAGATCATTATACAATCGGCATCACAAATGCTATTGTCGCATTCGCCAATAATGCATTAAACATCGGTGGTTACTACACCGGATAACAACAACCAATGGATTTCATCGTATAATCCGCAGCTTGCTCAACCGAGTATGCATATGGGTCAAGGAGGACAAATGGTTGATGTTATTGGGAATCGAATGGATTTGCTACGGGTATACAAATGGGAAATCGATGCAATATGCAGGCGCTTTGTTGGACATCACAGGGTCGATTGTGAATGAGAATATGGGATATCAAAATGGGAATAACTGCTTTATGACTTCGCTCGTAATGCTACTTCCGAACCTCAAAGCCATGATTCGGATATTCAAAATGCAAGGTCAAACCAAGGATATCGTCTGAAAAGCTCAAGTACATGCTAATGTTAGCACCGAAGAAGAATCGGAATAGAGTTGATCACGAGGAATACGAATTCGTGCATCCAGACGGCGAGATAAAGCAATTGATATTGCAAGCTCCAAATATACAACCTACCAAATAGGACACAACATCAAGCGATACTTGTGACACAACCCCGCTCTACGACACAAATTCACTCAATGAGGTACCAAATTATAGTAATGTTGCTAATCGCTTTACTCATGAGAAGCCACAATATGTCTCCGAACCTTATTATGACACATATGTGGGAGAGCAAGTTAATAGCAATGTTAACTCGAAACTCCATATATGGATCCTAATGGAGGTCAAGGTGAATGAATGGTGCTAACGATGAGGAAACTCGTGCTTATTTTGAAACATTAATTAATAATTGTGGTATTGAAATCGAGAAAGTTAGAACGGTCAATCGCGGTTAAGGCCGCGAATGCTAAATTGACCACCGAGCTTGAGAGTTACAAAGAGAACGCCAGAGCCTATGAATTTCATATAAACAAAATATCGAATTAGAAATTGGTTACCGGATTCTGCTTTAAGAGAAAACAATTGCAAATCAAGTACGATACACTTGATGTGAATCAACTTGAAAATAAAATCTTTAAACAAGGAAATTTCGAACTAAATTATCAACTTTCTAAACAAAAACACTGCTTTTCGATCTTGGAAAAGAGAAGAAACAGTTGATTGTCGATTTTCAAAACGAGAAGATTCTCTTCTTGATGAAACTCGATAAAATGAAACTATCAAAAATTGGATAATTTACTTCTTACAACGGGTCATTCCGCTAAAACAAACAAGATGCTTTCTAATCAAGTAAACCGATTTTTCATACTACACATAAAATTGCTCTTGGTAACTCACCTCCTTGTTTCCTCAAGAAAGCTCGAAACAACGGAATGTGTTGAACAATGGAAAACCTTTGCATGAACCTATAATTGTGCATGATTCTCTTGAAACGTTGGAGCTATCTCGAGGAGAGTAGATCAAGAATGAAACAAAACATCCGAAATCAAACCAATTGATTATAACAAATGGAACAAAATTAATGGTATTTCGTTTGTTTCACATAAAGAACAATCAAAGTTTTCCATCACACCGCTTTCAAAACCGGTTGCAACTCCCGTAGTTGTCTCAAAATCCTTTTCGAAAATCGAACAAATGTCTTCAAACAATCCTTTTAACACAAGTGATGCCGAAGCATTTTAGACGATGTTAAAACTAGAATTGGGAGACTTCAAGAGACCGTTAAAACTAAAACTCATAATACAACCAACATCCGGTTTAATAGTTTTGATATTGAACAAAAAGTTTTTGAAACTCAAATTGCCCTCACCGAATAACATCAACTCGGGTAATTTATTTTGAACAAGCCTTTTGAAAGAAACAGCTGACTTTGTCAAGGACCATAAATCCCTGGTAAAGCAAGCTAATGAAAGTGTTGAACACATCAAAGTTTTGGAAAATCTAAATGATTCACTCTTCGAAGATGTTCTGACTACCGATATCATGTCCATTATCTTACAAACATATTCTGTTGAAGATCATGAAAGACTCCAGTCTGAGACCTCCGCAATTGTTTCAAAATATGAAAATGCTCTTGAAAAAATTGAAAAAGAAAACGTGTCCTATTTTAAACAACTTGATCGAAAAACCGAGGAATGCAAGTATGACAAACTGTCGTATGAGCGTGCCTACAAGGACATGAAAGAGCAAAATGATCTTTTGAGAGCTCAGCTGGGAAGTCAAAAAGGAAAGGCTGTGGATACTAAGTTTGCAAAACCATTGACTGAGGAGAACACAAATGTTCCCAAACCGGTTTTCAAACCAAAATGTCTATTTCTCGCTTGCTCCAAAAGTCAATGAGAAAATGATTTGTCAAAAACAATACCCACAACCGCGCCTATTAAAAAGAGAATTATCAAAGGTTTTGAAAATGAAAAAGCGCTTTTTTGAAAAACCTACAAGTGATTACACCGCATTTCTAGGAATAGTACACGGAATGTGATCAAAAATCCGCTTAAAGAATCATGCTTGTTCTAACGACATGGTCAACAATCAATATCTAGAAGAAGCTAGGAAAAGGCACAAACTCGAAAAGACGGAATTTTAGGTGCAACATCTAGGGTGATGAATTCTACAAGATTTCAAGGCACCGCTAGTAGTAGTAAACCATTACCTAGGAACACTCTACAAAAGACTAGGGATTGGCTTGCATCTAAGAGTAGTTGCAAAAGAAAATGCTATGCCCTTAGAAAACAACACTAGGAATTCTAAGTCTTTTTCGAACAAGATTCAATTTCCAAAAGATTGTAGTGACAAAGTTAAAGTTGTTGCTTTAAACAAGAATATTGAATTTGTCTGTACTACATGTAAAAATGTGTCTTTTCGCCTAATCATGATGCATGTGTCTCACAATATCTCAAGAAAGATAATTCTCGTGCAAGGCACAATCCACTAAGACACCAAATAGAAACAAGCCCGTTGATAAAAGACAAACAAAAGACACCTAATAGGACGATCTCTTCAGACGTAGTTTTTCTAAAATGAGTTTTCCACGATCCGATAAGAAAACAACTCCTAGATCTTACCTCGGTGGATTCCCACGGCAAAGTTTTCAACAAAGTAGGTCTTAGATGGATTCCCACAGAAAGATTTTTGATACTTGCACCAACACAGATAATAGTGACAATCATTCGGATAAGGAAGTCAGATCCACTACAACCGTTGATAGTGATCACCCTCACCGTGAGGAATCATGTACTTCTAACACTGTTATTTGTGAAAATTCTTCTTCTGTGGATGCAGGTACTTGTAAAAGTGTTGAAGATTCATATACTCCATATGGTAAAGAAGAACTTTATGCCTATTTCGCATGTGGAAATCCTTTTCTAGTTCCTCTCTTGACTCCACTTTTACTTGTCCCAACTTAATTTCTCTTTCTTCAAATCTTCTTTGTAAATATTTTTGAAAAACCAAATACAAAATTTGAAAACCAACAAAAGCAAAATACAAAATAGAAAACTTTCAAAAAAAAATACAAAACAATAGAAAATCAAAATCCAAAATATTCTTCTCACGACATGTCTCTCAGATAATCGATATTCAGACGCTTCTAGAAATGTCATTCAACAATGATACGGTATGTACAGATGCTTGAGCGAGAGTTCTTTAATGTTTTCCAAAACATGTCGCTTCTCAAAATTTCTTAAAATCATAATGGCTTTCGATACTTCAAGACGAAACCCGGACTTCAACATAACGGCTTCGGACACATCGGCTCAGACCCGCTCAAAGAAAGGAAAGTGCTTAACCCAATCAAAGGTTTTAAATATATTTCAAGCACTATTCCTAAAAACATAATGGCTTGCAATTACTTCAGATCAGAACCCGATCTTTAAAGAAAGGAAAGTGCTACGCAAAATCGATTTTCATAAATATCGAACACTTATCCTAAAACAAATGAAGATAATTCTTCTTCAATATCTTCAAAAGATTTTTAAAATCTTCATCATCTTCTGCACCATTGATTCGAAATTTTCAACATTTTTTCTTCAAAATCTCTCACATTTGGTACCAAGATAACTCCTCTAAACCCTTAATTGACTATAACTTTTATGTATGAAAAATATGCTTTCGTTAAGGGGAGTATTAAACCAAAATTGTTCCAAAATTCATGCTAAATCGCTTTCTCCAAATGCTTTTCAAAAACATATCTTTTAATCATTTTGTTTCAAAACATCATAGATATGCTATTTTTGAGGGGAGAAACGTGATTAAAATGTGATCAAAAAGTTTAATGATCGTTGTTTGAATCTCAAAATGAGCTCGACTCGACCGTAACCATTGAATTGACGAAGAATAATGTACCATCTCGAGAAACTTTCTATGGACTTGACCAGACGGGTAATAATTTCAAGCTAGTTCTCTAGTGATGTAAACGTGTCTCGAATCGGTCTAGCTCATTTAAAGTCGATAAATTCAAAAGTGCGAACTCTACCCTCTATGTGCGATTTCACAAAACTTATAAGCACATATGAAGGGGAGTGTTTCGAAAATATAAAACTCTCGAGTGTTTCAAACATGTTTTCTATCATAAACACTATGTGAGATTTTCAAGAAAAATGGTTTTATGGCAACAATAGGACAATCATGGAGTTATAAGGTGACTAAGGATAGGTAAATCCATCTTATGATCCGCCAGAGTCGGAGGGATCTACCCAAGGACATCACAAATAGTTAGTATTAGAAGTCCTTAGGAATGATTGAAAAAAGGAGTAATGTGAGAAAGGAGAAAGAAGGGTTGAAGAATTAAAAGAAAAGTAAAAGAAAGGGTGAAAAGAAATAGCCCTCCATAATCAACCTTAGGGTAAACCGGGTTCAATTCATCTGCTCTTGGTTGTCACTAGATGACACCGGTATTGAAGACAAAGACGTCATGGACCCAAAGGACGCACCGCACTAAACCTTCTAGCCACTCAATTCCTCTTAAAAGGATTTGTTTCATTCTCACAGAAACCCTACATAATCTATCGACTTTCTCTTAGAGATTGTTGGTATTGAAGAAGGAGACCCTCTCCTAGTCTCCACTCAGAAAACCAAAATGCACCATTGAGTCTAGAGCCACGAGATTCATCAAAAGATCTCATAGGAACACATGGCATGACATCGCTTGTTGTTCATCAATAAGGACACAAGTGATATATTCTAGAGTCCTACGCAGATCTTAGCAATCGCCAAAACATTTATGAGAAGTTTCACATCCGTGATCTTCATGATTGAATGGAAACTCCCGCCGTGGTCAACATCAAGCAAGCCCGACAACAGTCACTTGGTAACTCCCGTGGATTACGCTTAGTGTGTCTCAAACGGTCTACAATCAGAGTGATGCTTCGTGTACTTCAATGACTCATCCGAATCAGAGGTGTACTTCGGTATATCGCGTTATCTCACTTGTGGGACTCTAGTTCAGGAACGGCCTCTGTGAGAATTAGAGACGTGTTTTCACACTATGTTGTTAACACCCTCGAAATTCAAACTTGTAAGTGCCGGAATCCGCTTATTACTAACCTGTTTTTATGTTTTCTTCTTATGGAAGCTCCGGAGCGGATTGATCGTGCAGATTCTCCACATGCTCATACCAAAAACACATGAAAGTTCTCATCATAATCAAAGGCTACACAAAGTTAAAGATGATTCTTCGTCAATGTCAAAGAATCTACAAAGTGTAAAGACTCGAGAACTACATCATTGGTAACCAAAAGACAAATAGAAGTGTGAGCATGGTGGAGAAAGACGTGGAGATACCTAACCAACGAAGTTGACAATGGCGAAAACCACATTAATCGATCACAAAGCATGAAGGAACAAAGAATCAAGACTATTCTATATCTACACACAAAGTTCAAGCTCAAGAAAAGTAAAGATCTTATCAAGTGGAGCATCTTTTGAATGACCACCCTGTGGGGAGATTGTTAGCCTTAATAGTTTTTATTAGAAGTGATGGTCATTCACGTTTAGGAACTTTGTAACGCGTGTTAGATATCGTGATAGAATAGTCAACGGCTCGTGGATTGGGCTAAGCTAATTGGTTAGAAGTTATGTTAAGCTAGCCTTATATCAATCCATGTCCAATCCAATCCAAACGAGCACATGCCAAGCCCATTAGGGCATCTTCTACTTGTACTATATAAACCCTCAAAGTCTCATTTGAGGGTGTGCTTGAAAGTGTGTGTGTGTGTTTTCCTTTGAAGCAATATAACATCTTATTGTTTTCTTTCTTTCTATATCTCTAAACATACATACGAATATCATTCAAGTCACCACTTTCTAACATTCATCTTTCTTATACGCATAACATACATCCGCTTTGTTATACGTGTTTGTGTTGGGTTTGCTTAACGTAGTGATAAGGTATATGTGATAAAAGGGTTTTACGAAAGCAAGGGATGAATGCGCATGTTTTAAATGTGGGACCCTAATCACTTCATTAGTGAGTGTCCCAAACGCGACGAACAAAAAACGTTCGTGAGTGGTTCGTGGTGAATGAGCGAGGAGGAGGACGAAGAAATTTGTATCATGGCAAATGACTCAAACGAGGTGTGCTTAGAGGTCGACCTAGATCCGGATGAATGGATCAAGGATAGCGGGTGCACAAGGCACATGACCGGTAATAAAGACTTATTTTCCACATACGAATCCTTCAATGGAGGAAATGTGGTATTTGGTAATAGCAAGAGCAAAATCATCGGTAAATGTACAATTTCTCACAAATCTTTAACCATTAACGATGTGTGTCACGTAGAAAACCTAAACTTCAACCTTCTAAGTATATGACAAATATGTGATAAAAAGTGTAACGTACTTTTTAGTGAAACCGGTAGTAAAATATTGAAAAATGGTATTACTATATGAAGAGACATTAGAAAACATGGAGTATATGTCATTAAAATCGGTAATAAACCTAAAGACAAACTTTGTCTTACTTCTATTGATGATATTTCGACCTTATGGCATCGAAGATTGGGTCACGCCAATATGCGACTTCTTCAATCGCTATCATCTAAAGAACTAGTAAGAGATCTACCAAATTAAAACACGAACATCATTTCTGTGATGCTTGTAACGTAGGAAAGCAAGTCCATGCTAGTCACAAAGCTAAAAATATGGTCTCTAGTACTAAGTGTCTAGAACTACTTTACATGGATTTATTTGGTCCATCCGCTATTCAAAGTTATGGAGGTAATAAAAGAAAAAGAAAAAATCTCACTTGATAGGAATCAAGTGAGTAGACTTGAACGAAATAGAAATCAAAACCAAAAGTATTCCCCGGCAGCGGCGCAAAAAACTTGATGGGATATTGTAAACACACTAAGTTTTACAATCCTCCTAGGCAGTGTACCTAACCGTTGTAGTATAATATAGGTAAGATATGGGGGATTGATCATTCTTTAGGGGAATAATGTTGTGAAGGCCGAAGTGTATGTCGATTAAGTCTAGAGGTTGTAGGAAGATTATTTTAGTATTTTTATATTTTATTTAAAGCAAATAAAATCTCGGGGTTGAAGAGTTTGGTTTTTAAACTACTAATTAAACTAAATTATACTAAATTAAACTAATGTGCGAAAAAGTAAATTGGTGAACTCGTATGATGAGAAGACGCATTTACTTAGAATATTCTTACTCCCTAGTTATCTACTATTGATTAGTTGAATTTTCACGTCCTTGTTTTAATTAGTGCATTATATACCGTAATTATTGGTCGTAGGGTGGTTCCAAAGTCCCTAACTCTATGAATGTATAGAACTCGTTAAGAACCCTAAGTCTATAGGTATCCTTAAGTCTGCGATCGTAATTCATGCAATAAATACAACGTATCAACCATCTATTGCACTATAGTGGGGCATTTAGTTATACATGCTTCGCGAGAATCCTAAGATAATGCTTGTTTTCTAACTCCTAACGCTACAAAAACCGCTTAAACAAGAGACGACAATATGTTAATACAAATAATTCATAAAACGTTTATTTATATTATACGATCTTCTAATGTTTTGTCGATAACAAACGTAAAATCATTTTAACAAAACAAATAAAATACGTAAAAGGTTTGAGCCAATAGTTTACTAACACACTTATACTAAACATATTAAAACCATATCAAAACATGTTTAGTAAATAAGTTATATAAAACCAATGACATTTTCATATAAACACTAAACAAGTAATATTGTTTATATCTTATAGAAATGCATATGTATAACAACTAGTGTTTACATAATATGGAAATGTACATGTATATTTTGTATATATTGTAGTGGGTAATGTAATGGGTAAAAACCAAAGTCCATGATTCATGACCCATAACCCATGAACCATTGACTATGTACAATGAATGTTGTTGGGTAAAACCCAAAGTCCATAACCCATACCCATGGAGCATGATCCATAACCCATTACCCATTGCATGACATCATGCATGAAGTCATATTGGGTATTATCCATGATCCATGACTCAAAGTCCATGACCCACAAGATCCATAACCCAATGTCTAGGTACATTGCATCTTGTTGGGTATCCATAATCTATTATCCATAACCCATAACCCGGTTTGCAACCCGAAATCCGGACTTAAGTTGACCCAGTAGCCGGATCCCAAGGATTGATTAGCCGGATCCTCCTGGGAGGATCCGTGGGAACCGTGGACAAGAGACAATTTTGTCTATAAATAGTGAGCTATTTCTCTCTTCTCACCACCACTTTTACATATACTCTCTTTAGTATTTTAACATCTCTAACCTCTCGATCCAAATGATCATTCTATGTAGTTTTATGTTTGTATGATTCTATAGGTTCCTCTTAGCGAGATCACCACCTCTTGAAGACGCAAGCTCAAGGTCATGAGTTGCTAAGCCGTCATCATCAAGACCACTAAAGCGTATCTTGTTGATAGTTCTTTTCTCCCTCCATAGAAGTGTTGTGTTGAAGGCATTAGTGAAAGGTGTCGAAGGGTCGTGTCGAAGGCATTAGTGAAAGGTGCCAAGGGTGTACATTCGATATGTTGCATCAATGTACAAGATAGGTAGTTTGGGTTAAAGGACATTGATATTCTTATGGTATTGTAATAAGGAGTGTGTCTCCTTTGGGGTAGTCGTGTAGTGGTGTTGTGTTGGGTAGTAGTTCCTTCTTTGTAATGGAACTCGGTATCTAGCCTTGTACAAGATAAAGTGTAGGCGACGTTGTGATAAGGTGTGGTTTTACCTCGTGGAAGAACTCGGTTTCTAGCCTATTACCGGATAAAGAGTAGGCGACGTTGTGAAGGCTTCTCCGCCACTTTAAGGAGCTTGTGTTGTGTAATGCTTACTTAACCATCGAGTGGGTACTCGGGAGTGGAGTAGGGCGAGGAAGGTGTCCTCAGAATGAACCACTATAGATACTCGTCCGTGGTTTTGTGTTTCCTTACTCATTATCTTTACATTACTTACTTATATGATTATCTATCATTATCCAACACGCATAACAAATAGATTGACATAAGTCGATCTAAATAGTTTAAAACGAAGTTTTAATTGGTAAAACTATTCAACCTCCCCTTCAAGTTTTCCACACAATCAATATTCAATAACCATGTTTCATGCAATCATAAGTAAACACTTATTAATTTAGCCTAGCATGTTAATTAAAAGAAAAGATAAACAAGTAATCAAACAACACATATACATATTGAATGATTAAATGGATAACTTATCTTTAATAAAACGTGAAGTTTGGGGGCTGAAAAACCCTTACAAAACTGCAGAAATTCTTGCACCAAAATCTTCCCAATATGTGTTACACCTAATGAAAAATCCTACGAAAAGTATATATATATATATATATATATATATATATATATATATATATATATATATTACAATCGTGACGTGTCACTTTATGGGTGTGTGTCACCGCCGCCGTAATTAGGGTTTCTAAAATCGCACCGACTTAATTGTGACAACGCTGTTGTAAGTTGTGACGCCGTCACCCTTCATGGATCCGTAGTGACGCCGCCGATCAAGGCCATCATTAAAGGTCGAACCGCCACTTGGAAAATCTTGTAACTTTTATAACCGTAATTAATGAGTGATTGGCCAGTTGTAATTGTGACACAAGCCCTTTTCCACCTTGTTTTCGCGACTTTGTCATTTTATGTGTTTTCTTGTCAAATCGAGCCCAAAACACGTGTTATAGCAAAAAGACGCATATTATAGCAAATAGTATTGTCATATTAACTTCTTCCCCTATAACTTGAAACCTATAAATTAAACAAAAAAACTCTCCATCTATCACTCAAGTTGTAAGAGGCCGCATGACCCACACTTTAACCCAATAAAGAAAAATAAAATAAAAAGAAACCATATAACTCAATTGTGATTGAAAATGTGTAGTGTCAAGTCATAAAGTTGAGTTGAGTTATAAGGCTATAACATATCCTATAACTTGCCATACTGAATGCTCTAAATCTCTAACAACGTGAAATTGAACACGATGTAACATAACATGTAGTTACATAAGTTACTTATAACATGATCTGCTCGTATAGTCGTATTACATTTAGTTAGAATAGATTGTAGTATAACATGAAATTGAGCAAGTTATAATGTATAGTGTATACTGTATAGTAACATTAGGCCCAAGCTGTACCCAAGCCCAAACATTTTATCACAAGCCATCTAAATAAAAACAATCCGCACCTTCACAAATCAACCAATCACACCACTCTTTTCACCCTCACACGGATCACAATCCAACGTTCCACATCCTTTCCCAACCTCCAAATCCAACGAACCAAAACACACCAACCTCACACAAACAAACACAAAAACCACTATAAAAACACACCCACTCCACCCACCACCACAAATCACACCCATCTTTCATAAACCAAAATAAAAAGTTATAAAAAAATGTCAGGAAGAGGCAAAGGAGGCAAGGGACTAGGCAAAGGAGGAGCAAAACGACACCGTAAAGTGCTTCGTGACAATATCCAGGGGATCACTAAGCCTGCTATCAGAAGGCTAGCGAGAAGAGGCGGAGTGAAGAGGATAAGCGGGTTGATTTACGAAGAGACGAGGGGTGTTTTGAAGATATTTTTGGAGAATGTGATTAGAGATGCTGTGACTTACACTGAGCATGCGAGGAGGAAGACTGTCACTGCTATGGATGTTGTTTATGCTTTGAAGAGACAAGGAAGGACTTTGTATGGTTTTGGGGGTTAGGTTAATTAGGTGGATTAGATCTGGTTTATTGTGTTGAGTTTGTTATGGTTGTGTAGTTGAATTGAAGATGTGTTTAATGAATGAAATTTAATTACTGTTTCGGTTGTTTTATTTTCTGACCTTTTGTTTGTTGTGTTGATTATATGTGAGGTCAAGAGGTTGTTTGTTTAGGCTTATATATGTGAGCTTATTTGATTTTGGTTTATATAAGCTTGTTACTCATAACAAGCTTTAATAAGTGTCAAAATTAGGTTAATATTAGGGCTTATGAATTATAAGCTCATAAGTGTCAAAATAAGCTTAAAATTGGGGCTTATGAAATATAGGCCAAAATCAAATTAAGTTAATAAGGCCACATATCAACTTAATACAAACACCTCTTACAGTTTTTTTTTTTTTTTTCCTCTGGCTTATGAGCTTATGTGGTTCCTGCAAATCTATAAGCTAAAATTTTCTGGCTTAGTTTGAAACATATAAGTTGACACAAGGTTACTATGTCATATGAGTAATAAGTTAAGCTAAAAAAAAATTGGTATATGAAACATAATCTGAAATCACTTCCAACTCATAAGCCAAAAAGTAAGCTTAAACAAACACCCCTGATTGCTACTTGGTTGTGCTTTATCAGTAAAAGTAACTTTTATAAATGCTAAAATCGTAACCAGAATAGAGAACTAGTCTGCTTTGACCTCCAATGTGACTACATTCATGTCTAACTGTACTATCAGCAAAGTTGTGACTAAACTTTGTATGTTTTGAAAGGAACCTTGGTAAGTTGGTATTAAATGTTTGTTTAAAAAGATGTATCTTGAGTTTTAGCTACAAGCTGCCTTCTGCTGCTACATTATTTCATCAACTTAAGAACATGAAATTCTTGGTTTTAGGAGCACATCCGTGATTTACCGAACTTGAAATCGACCATTTTTTAAGAATTGGTTCGTTTAGTAATATGAGAATATTTCATTGTTAGAGCTCCACGCAACGCAACTACTGTGATTAAGTATAAGATCAGGTGCGCCAGCAATATCACAAATTGCTGTAATGCTGTTAACTGCAGCATGTTGGTCACTAGAGCTTGAGATAGGGTGTTTAAGAAGCCTACATTATAGTATTGGTTTATTTTGAAGCAAGTACACTCAACGACATTATTAGAAATATTATACGGACGTCCTCACTTATATTGGTTGCTGCTGCCTGCTGCGTGGATTCATAGGGAGAAGCAATACGTTCCAAACAATACTCTTTCTTTGGCACTGCAGTATATACGCATTCCTAAAAGCTCGAATAGTTGCAATTACATCCCTGCCTAAAGCCTTTATTTTACAGATTTCATGGTCAAGCACTTAAGCCGGCTCTGAGTTTATGGAAGTCCTCCAATTGTCATGCTAATTGATTGTTTGTATGTATGAGAAAACAATTTGATCTCATTTTTTTATAACGGGTTTTATTTTGTTTTCTATGCATAAACATTTTATCATCCAACTAATGATTGTGACTTTGTGAGTAACTATGTCGATACAAATAATATACAAAAGTAATACGGAGTAGTTTGTTTTTGAACTATAATAACTGTAATCGCTAACTAATGACTAGTTCAACACTTGCCATTTTGTAGACAACTGTTAATTTTTGGAAATAACATTCATGGTCATTGTCTGACCTTCATTTACCATCAACATCACTAATAAAATTAATAACAGATTTGTTAAAAACAAAACACTCATATTCACAGGAGTTAATGTTTAATTGTTCCATGGGTAAATACTACGAGTAGAAAGGTTAGATAAAATGGAAACTAGGCATGTAGCATCACGTGGAGGTCGATCAAGAGTCCAAACATCATTTCAATGTCTCTCTGATAATGATGTTGCATGATTTACCACATACATGTTGATCATGAGAGCGGTCGGTTTGAGACCGTCGACGCCAATGAGTCTCTTACCATAGTTATATATAAGATGTCATATATAGTAAGAAAACCATTTTTTTTTAACTAGAGTGCACTTTGTTGCATCTGATTTTCCTTATTTGTAAATAACATTCACAAGTCACCAAATGTGTTTATTAATGTCATTTTTTGGCATCATCATAAAGAGTAGTGTTAGAATCCACATATGCAAATACAAAATCACTACATTTGAATTTTAAAGTACAACTAATTTAGCCGGCTTCATGTGACTGACTATTTCTAAATTTACAAAGAAAAAAAGAGAGAAACACAGCATTTTCTTTAATCAATGGTTGACTGAGTTGAGTGTTGCAGGCTAAACCTTACAAATCCAACATAGTCAGTATATGGTGCATGCCATTAGTACTCTAAACCTTCTTCCAAACATGGCTATGCTTTATTTACTCATTACCACCATCATACTCCTTCATACACTTCCTTATGCCGCTTCGTTATCATTTCAGAAAAATGGTTTCAGCCCAAATGACGGAGATATAATATATGAACGAGATGCGTACCCTTCAAACAATGCAATCCAACTCACTACAAACCAACGTGATGTTAGTGCATCAGTTAGCATTGGTCGAGCCACTTATTCTGAACCTTTTCATCTTTGGGACCATGGTTCACGTAACCTCAGCGACTTCTCAACCAGGTTTACTTTCACTATCAATTCTCTTAATAGTTCTAAGTATGGTGATGGACTTGCTTTCTTTCTTGCACCAAACGGGTCCAGAATTTCTGATAATGTCACACGTAGTGGAACATTAGGACTCACTAGTGATGACCAGGCGTTGAACTCTAGCGGAAACCCGTTTGTTGCTGTTGAATTTGATGTTTTTAAGAATAAGTGGGATCCGTCAAAAGAGCATGTTGGGATTGATATTAGTTCTATGGAGTCGGTAAAGAATTTGACATGGCGGAGTAGGATTGAAGAAGGGAAATATACATCTGCGGTAATAAGGTATGATGCTAGTTTGAATAACCTTAGTGTCGTGTTCACGGGCTTTAGTCGAAAAAGAAGTCTTCACCAGCGGGTTTCCTACATCGTTGATCTAAGGGAGCATTTGCCTGAGTGGGTTACGTTTGGGTTTTCGGGAGCAACCGGGGATACTACGGTTATAAATAGTATATACAAATGGGCTTTTAGTTCAAATTTAGGCATCAATGAGGGCACAATGGACCCGGAACCAGGGACTGCTGCTAGCCCTAGACCCGAGCCCAAACCGGAAAAAAGTAAAAGTGGACAAGTAATCGGTTTGGTGGTTGGGATTGTTTTGTTTATAGGGTTGGGTTTGGGCTTGTTTATGTTAAGGAGGAGGAAAAGATTTGAAACTAAAGATGATATTTTGTGTTGGATACTGAATTCGAAAAAGGTACAGGCGCAAAAAAGTTTTCATACAAAGAACTGGCCCGAGCCACAAGTAATTTTGCAGAGCGAGAAAAGCTCGGCGAAGGTGGGTTTGGTGGGGTTTATAAAGGATTCGTGAAAGAGATGGACTCCTACGTTGCAGTCAAAAGGGTGTCACGTGAATCTCACCAAGGCATAAAAGAGTATGCATCAGAAGTTAAAACCATTAGCCAATTACGTCACAGAAACTTAGTACAGCTAGTCGGTTGGTGCCACGAAAAGAAAGAGTTACTCCTTGTATACGAATTCATGCTAAACGGTAGCTTGGACTCCCATTTGTTTTACAACAAAAGCATGTTAAAATGGCCTGTGAGGTACAATATAGCTAAAGGTTTAGGGTCAGCTCTGCTTTACCTTCATGCAGAATGGGAAAAATGTGTGGTACATCGTGACATCAAGTCAAGCAATGTTATGTTGGATTCAAATTTTAATGCTAAACTTGGTGACTTTGGTCTGGCTAGATTTGTTGACCATGACAAGGGTTCACAAACCACGGTCATCGCTGGGACCATGGGTTACATGGCTCCAGAGTGTGTCATGACCGGTCAAGCCAGTAGGGAAACAGATGTCTACAGTTTTGGAGTTGTGGCTTTGGAAATTGCGTGTGGAAGGAAGCCAATGGAGCTTAAGGCAGAGAAAGGTCAGATAAGAATAGTGGAATGGGTTTGGGATCTTTATGGACAACAGAGGGTTCTAGAAGCAGCTGACAGTAGACTCGAAGGAGACTACAATCAGAATGAAATGGAACGTTTGATGATTGTCGGGTTGTGGTGTGCACATCCTGACAGTGGTATTAGGCCATCGATTAGGGAAGCACTTAGTGTTCTTAATTTTCAATCTCCACTACCCAATTTGCCGGTAAAGATGCCTGTGCCAACTTACTTCACACCATTTTCAAACCTTCAAGTATCTTCAGTTTCACAAAGTAGTCATACACAGAGCTCTATCTATGGCTACACCACCGACTCCACAAAGTGACTGATTGTTTATTCTATGATATCATCTGTATTTCTTTTTATTTAGGAAATATATGCTGAAAGAGGTTATGTTATTTACTTCATTATCAAGTTGTGTAAATCATCATGATCGAGTTCTTTTAGACTTTATATTTTTTTACTTGGATATCATGTTAATAACAAGTGGGTTGTCAATTTATTTTTAGGGAGATGCAGCATTTTAAAGTAAGGGTATGCAATTTAGACCCATTTGCATATGAATAAGTTATTGTTACTTGGGTTATTACCGAGTGATTCTTATGGCAGGCTTCAATCCTAATAACACTTCATTTAATTTACCAAAACGCAGCAGTTGCAAATAAAGGTAGACAATTTCGACCCGTCTGCTAACAAAAAGGTTGTTGGAGATTATGTCATGTCTAGCAAATCAAACAGTCAGATAAAATTTTAAAGAAACATTTCAAATGAGAGGAATTTAAGAGGGTAGAAAGTCACCCAAGTGAATATGAGGGGATATGACCTTTACATGTCTTTATTTAGACGGTAGACCCAAGGATATAATTACCACGAATAACTATTTGTGATTTTCAACATTGTTTTCGATCCAATCCGATCAAATCAGTTTCCAAGCTACCATTTTTACCCATTCCCAAACCCGCCTGTCTTGCCAATCTATGTATGAGTATGAGACAGTAGCAAACATACAAGGAAGATGTTCTGGTGCAAAAAACATCTACCAAATTAAATATTCGAAAAGTATTGTTTTTCTACATATTCATGTTGCAATAGCCACTTGAAACAATTGAAAGCAGAATCACAATAAGCTTGAGCTCTACAGAGATCAAACATGATTTACGACTCTAAACATGCACTAAATCAACAAAAAAGCTTGATGGCAGCATCAGATTTATTGAATGGTTTAGAACTACAAAATGTGGATTCATTTTCTTACTTGTAAAGCTCCTTGAATCTCCTACAGGCTTCCAACACATTGTCCCGGTGACCAAAGGCGCTGACCCTAACAAACCCTTCGCCAGCAGGCCCAAACCCGCTACCAGGTGTGGTCACAACATGAGTCTTCTCAAGAATCTCACTGAAAACGTCCCAGGAGCTTTGGCCTGGGAAGTGAACCCAGACATATGGGGCATGTACTCCTCCATATACTTTAAAACCTAGTGAAGTAAATGTATCCACTATAATCTGTGTATTTTCTTTGTAGAAACCAACCACTTGATGCATAGCCTGCAAAAATAACAAACAGATTTAT
The DNA here is from genome assembly GCA_022545495.1 of Chrysanthemum lavandulifolium. Lineage (NCBI taxonomy): Eukaryota > Viridiplantae > Streptophyta > Magnoliopsida > Asterales > Asteraceae > Chrysanthemum > Chrysanthemum lavandulifolium. The sequence goes on along the minus strand of CM040239.1, from coordinate 66,681,698 downwards.
GATATAAATTTATAAACCACCAACGAAAGATACAGTGTTAGTTGCTAAGAGTATAAAGTATTAACGAACCTGAAGACCTTCGGGAGAACAGCATGCTAGACCACCAGCTTGAGCGATGTTTGACGCACCATTAAAGCCGGTACAAACAATGCGATTGAAGTCTTTAGCCACTGGAAATCCATCAGAAAACTTAAGTTCTTTTGGGACTACGGTCCAACCTAAACGAACTCCTGTAAATCCAGCGTACTTGGAGAAAGATGCAGTTTCAATTGCAACCTGCCACACACACACAAACAGATGAAAAAGACATATTTGTGAGTGTTGGTTAAACAAAATCCAATCAATGCATCGTTAGTGCGAGTAAATAATTATGTCCAAAGGGGTAAATTTTTTTTTTTTTGGATGTTAAGTGTATTTATGGATTTGAGAATAATTTGGTGATGCCTATCTGACCCGTCAAACCATGTAAACTGTTCATGTTTTAGCAAAACTATTCAATATCACCAATATGACACGTTGGAAATCAAAAGCAACCCAAATTAGAGTGAATGAGGGTCAAATTGCATCCTCTAATGAAATCCGTTTATGAAATTCTAATCTGTATGTTAATAGGTCTTGTTTGTACCTCTTTGGCTCCAGGGATTTCAAAGATTGATTTAGGGGTGTCGCCTGACACATACATAGCATAGGCTGAATCGTAAACTATGATGGACCCATTGTCTTTGGCAAACTTCACTAACTGAATCAGTTGCTCCCTTGATGCAGCAGAACCCGTTGGATTGTTTGGTGAACAGAAAAATATGACGTCGGTACGAGCAACTTTAGATAAATCAGGAAAGAAATCATTCTCTGGAGTACATTTCATGTATTCAATTTTCGCGAATTTTTCAACATCTTTTTGGTACTCCCCTGTTTGACCCATAATCACACTTGAATCTACATAAGCCTGCAAAAGACAAGGATGATGAAACTAAGTGTAAGCGCAAATGGTCTTGCAACAATTAGCTTTTCAGTAGTCAACGTTCTTCCCTCTTAAATTTTAAAAACAGCCAAAAGTTCATATGATAATATGTCGTTTTACACACTTTTGGTGACATTGGACCCATTCGACTCATGACCTGTTCCCTTTTAAGCTAATTTTGGTGATTGCACGTTTGACACATTAGAGATAAAACAAAAACTGAGTTAACCTATGAGTGGATGGGTCCAAATTCCCAAAGCAAAAATAACCGACGTAGAATCATATATTGGTTACCGGGTATGATGGATCTTGCACCGCCATTGTAACATTAGAGCCAAATAAGACCTGCCATAAGGATAAATAAGAGTAAAGATCAGCTGCAAAATGATGCTATCTTCTTTTCTTGTAATGAACTATGGGTGAATATATGTTAACACGGATGATTCTACAAAAAGTAAAAAAGAACAATAAGATGCACAATACAAACAAGCTTATGAGCACAAACGCTAACCTGAAGACGGGAAATGTCAGATTTTGCACCATCAGATACAAATATGTCATCTTCCTCTATGCCGAGGTTTGCATAAAACGTTGAAGCAAGTCGCGCCCTTAGTTCCTATCATACATATGACATGTAAATAACTATACACTAAACCAGTTCATATACGTACAGTTGATATATTAAACCTATTCAAACAAGTATACTCAACAGCCATAAAGTCGTAATTATAATCAGCAACGATTATCACCTAGACATACCTTTTCACCTTGTTCAGCTCCATATCCACTGTAACCCTCAACAGTCGATAACCCAAGTGCTCTCTGCCAAAAATAGAATTTAAGTAAAAAACAAAATCTGCAAAAAATACGGACAAGAAAATGAAAAAGAGTGAAATCACACCTTAGCCATAGCAGAAGTAATGACTTCTGGAATGGGTTCAGTAGTATCACCAATTCCAAGGCTTATCACTTTCGCATCAGGATATTTCAGCATATGTGCAGCCTTCCTTCTGCCAATCTGTGATTCAGCACATAAAAAAGATGAGGATCAGAGTGTAACATTCACATTTCGAAGTATATGTAACATATAATAGTGATTAAGTACCTCTGGAAAGAGGTAACCGGCTTGAAGTTTCGCAATGTTACCATTACGGGAGACTTGCGTCTTGTAAGCTGCAGAAATAGCAATACATAGCTAAAAGTTTGGCCAATCAAATCGCAATACAAAAATAGTACGATAGACAGAAGTTTATAATTTTGAATTTTCCTTGAAAAAGATGGGCAAAACTTAAAAAGAACTACAAGCATCGTGATTTAAGCACATGAGTTTATCAAATTATAGGTAGATTAAGATTGTCAAGGATTTTAGTATTATAACGGAGACTCCTCGGGTGCTGCTGCATTTTAATCCCAACCAATCTAAGGGATACGCTTAATATGAGACAGGTATAAGAAACTGGTGGCGCATGCATTTGAAATAACTGAAGAATAGACACTACATCAGTCTCACACTCATTCAAAGGGCGCATCTAGGCGCAACACCTTAGATGCAAATTGTGGCCCTTATTAGGTATGCCAAGGAAATGTTTTTGGCCTTTGACTTCTGTTCATATTTTGACTTTATCATAACTTGAATCTTATTAGAGTTTAATGCTAGTCATCAATATAGATTGAAAAAAAAACCTAGATAAGATAATTGAAGTACTGATGTCGGGATGCTCCTTTTCTGACGCTCCATGAAGTAGCATTTAGGAGCTGTTTTACACATTATGATTACACTTACAGCTACATTACCAAACGTTTTTATAGAAAATGTTACTGCTACTAGTCCTTACTACTACTGCTTACAGCTACTTATGCCAAACACACCCAGAAATTCACTCGAGCTCTGCTTAGTGTAATCAAATTTAGAGCTAGACAATTTTTTATACATCTTCTGTGTTTTAAGTTCGTCGGATGACATAAATGTACATTGGACTACATACGGGACCAAGTGCGCCTTACTTATTTTGCAGGTTTATACGGCACTTTCAACCTTTTCTCCAATTAGTTTTCCCCAAATAACTTCATATAATTACATCCATACAAATTTCGGCACGGTTTCGCCAATTCACAATGTCGATAACTTGCTCAAGCTATTAAAAAGTAAAAACCAGTCAATTATAAAAAACAACATTAATTACCAGTTTGTTCAGCAGGGGAAGTAGCTACACATTTACAAACCCCAACTTTCTTACGAGGCACACTCACAACTTGACTCCTGCAACATAAATTAACATTTTCAATACCTAACATCAAATTAAGTAAATAAATAATTAATTAATACCTGACAACATCGAAAGTGTTTTGAGCAAAGAACGAAGAAGTTGATGATGAGAGTGAAGTTGTTGTCAAGTGGCTGTGGTTAATAGCTGACATGTTTTTTGGTTTCGGGAAATGATTGGGTTCAAAATGGATACTACTAGTGTTATAAGCTCAGCGCAGCCAGTTGTTTGTGTTTTTGTTGGAATGTGAAGCCCTAGTTGGTATGCTCTTTGTTGGATTTCTACCAATGGTCCTTACACTAAATAGGAAAATGATTTGCATAACTAGACTTCATGCCTAAAAATATGCCTAACTTTAAGATGATGACACATGACAAGATTAATGATGGGTATTATGAAAGAGAAAATATACATTTCACATGTCATATGATGAATTGTTTAGGCATAAATTTAGTCAAATGAGTTACGTCTCCCTATCATTACTCATTTTCTTATGAATGAACCGATTTTTTAGAGTAAATTACACCATTGGTCCCCAAACTGTGCCTAATTTTTTATTTGGTCCTTTTTCCTCAAAAATCGCACTTTTAGTCCAACATTCTTCGTTAAATTGCACCTGGTCCTTTGGGGCTAACGGCCATTAGCCTTTCTCGTTAGCCAACACACTTAACTATATGAGTGATGGGTATTTTAGTAATTGCAACATACATCTCTTTTCTATACTCATTAATAGCACATCTCATCCTCAATCACATATCACTCTCGCCTATTCTTATACACTCTACTCACTTCCCACCCCCTATTTTCTCTTTGAGTACTGTTTCTCTTTTCTCTATGTTAGTTCATCACTTCATCGCCATTGTTTCACTGACCTTTCACAAAACGTTCGGCTTTTATGATCCGTTAACATAATGGGTCGAATCCCAGGGAAAAAAACGTGAAGTATTAGTACCGCAAACAGAGAATGAGTTGTATGATGAACTCCAACGGATGTATTGTAAGTATTTTGAAACATTACATGTTTTGTTGTTTTTTAGGTTAAAAATTAATTTTTCTAAGACTTGTTTGTTTGTTGTTTTCAGATTATTCACCAAACTGGTTTTTCATCCGTATTCACCATGGTGGAAGCTTTAGGAGGTTTCCAAGATGACAATATGTAGGAGGTAATACTGTTATATTCAATAGGGGTGGATATAGATGATTTTTCAGCTCATGAGCTAGATAAGATGGTGTTACAGTTAGGTTATAATGGTGTAGAGGAGCCTATGTATTAACATTAAATGAATCATGGGACTGACTTGGATGTTGGATTGTTAGCTCCTGGTAATGAAGAGGATGTACTTGGTTTAGCTAGGGTTGTTTTGAGTTTTAAACTTATTGAAGTCTATATTGAACATGGAATTACGAAGCTTAATTGTTACTATATATCAAACTCCCAAAAAAGAGCAACTATAGAGGAATACCAAGAGGACATGGGTAATGAAGTTTGTATTATTACACCTAAGCCAAAAGAAGGTATGTTTATGCTTTAGTGGTATGATGATAGTCCACCAGCTAAGGCTAGTTCCAGTAGTGGGTCTGTGACACCAAAGTCAATTCCTAAAGGGTTTTTTATCCACTCTTGTTCTGAAACCATGGTCCCATACACTCAGCTGAGTGGTGTGGATTTAGGTGAAATACAATCAATGAACTACCTGTTATAGACTTTCAATTTTGTTGTATAACAAAGTTATTTGCTAGCCAAGAAAAAACTGTGACTGATGTAATTGGGGAAGTGATTAGGAAACTAAACTTTTATGTTATGGAGCTAGATGAGCACCTAGAGGTAGGTAATGTTGATGCTATGCATTTTGATGGTTCAGGTCAAGAGGGGTTAAGCCATGATGAAACATTTAGAACTGGTGACTTAGACCAACCTATTAATCTTAATGTTCCATTAGAGGTAGGTGAAGAAGGTCTTGTCATTCCATTCTTAGACATGGTAGATGAACGCGTTGAGAGTGAACATGTAGCAATTCAAGATAAGGTAAATGAACACGTTGATAGTGCGCTGGAAGTTGTTCGAGATTGGTTAGATGAAGGGTTAGATACTGAGCATGAAGTTGCTCAAAATAGGGTAGATGAACACTTACATAATGATGATCCCTTAGATTTTGAGACTGACTATGATGGAGACCATAGTGATAACAATGAGCTTGATCACAATATCATGTTAGATGTAGAGAATTAGATAAATGAACCTGATGTTGAAGTCCATTTGTTTGGTCTTAATCATAATAATCAGGAGTTCACCAACATAAGGGGTAACAAGTATGGTCCCTGAACATGCTATTATGGGAGAGATATATATGTGGGTGAACCTGATGAGTTTGAAAGTGATACAGGGTCTGAGAATGATGATGGTGCATTTGATAGGGGAAGGGAACTTATAAAATTAAGAAAGGCTGCCATGCAAGGTCAAAGAGAAGGAAATATAAACGCTTTCTATTGCGGGGAGGTTTTTGCTAGTTCTAAGGAAGTCAAAGATAAGGTGTATTTGCATTCAATTAATACTAAGGGATATAAAATTGATAAGAAATGACAAGCTGAGGGTCAGAGCTAGATGTTTTAGAAAAACATATGCGTATACATCAAAACTAAATGCGAGTCAAATGAGAGGCTTTCTGGGTAAAAAGGCCCATCAAATAGGGGCAAAAAAGGGAAATTTTAGGGACTGTGGGTGAGAGTCAAGCTAGTAGTTCAGTTGGTAGAGAAATAAATGATGCAAATATATCTTCTCCATGGCTTTTGTATTCTGCCAAAGATAAATAGAAACCGGGAGATAAGATCACATAACAGCACACACATGCCTTCAATGCAGACAGATTAAGGCCTATACATATAACTTTTTGGCCGATATCAATAGAAGATAAGACATTTGAGTCCCTTATAAGCTTGAAGTTATAGCCTACGAGATCCTTCCACTAAGGTTTTTAGTTGAGACCGAAAGGATTCATTCACTTTAGGGGTGTTACAAATGGTTCAACCATCCGTTACTACATGCATCTCCTTGGTATTCTATAGGCATGACGAGGAAGTTAGGAATAAAAGCGAGGGAGTTTGTAATAAATCCTTGTTGGAATTTAATACTCATAACAATTATATATAAATCAAATAACATCATCAAAGCATGCAGCGGAAGTAAATAGGAATAATATATGTAAATAATTAACCAAACAAGAAAGTGCGTACCTTTTAGCAATTCAAGAATCAAACGTTGATTTAACAAGAACAAAACCCAAAACCCTAATAATTAGGGTTTATAAATTCGACCCAAACACAAGTCGACCACCAAGATTATACAAGCTCAAGCGTGCTTGTCCTTCGTTCTTGTACACACGTACTAATAGCGATTTGATGTGGAAAAGCTAGTTCCTTGAATCACAAATAAAACCCAATACTTGTTTCTTTAGCTTGGAAAATCGAAACCCTTATGGTGAGGGTGGAACCGATCGGCCAAACAAAGAAGGAGGAGAGGAGAGGAGAAATTAGGTTATTGGTAATCCAAGATTAAGTTGTGAATGAATACAATGAATTGTATTTATAGTTAACTTAACTTGGTGACCAAGTTTGAGAGGGTATGGGTTTGGGAACCCAACCGATCGGCCAAAGCCCTCCAAAGGGGATTCTAGAACTTTCCCGACTTTGTAATTTCATCTCTAGTCCTTCTAGTTAATATTTAACGACCGTTAACCAAACCTCGTTAATCATTTAACTATCGTTATGTTTTTTTTCATGACTAATAATTAATAATAATAACGTTTTATTTATATTAATTATTTACATCAATTCTCATACGTAATGTGTGCAATCCGAAGTCTCGAGTTCGAATCCGGACATACTATTATTTAAATATCCATAAAACCTTTCATTCCCCACTGGATATTACTAAATATAGTAATGACATTGGTTAGTCTAGCTTTCACACGCCAACGCCCCGGATCAAATCGAGTATGGTCTCCTGGAAAAACCATTTAATGATTTATCATTTTACTTATCCTTTGTTACTAATACTACATTAACTATGAATATGGATCAAGTCATTTCATAAGTTAACATTCTGCTCTCGTTGTATATGATTGAACAAGATTACCAAATCATCGAACGTATTCCGGATAGATCTTGGGTATGGCCATACAAACATCTTGTCAACCCTACGAGGGCCAAAATATAGTATTATGCTTTGAAACAAATTCAAAGGAACAAATTCTCTTGACTACAAACATAACTCATGAATTTTGCAACACTTCCGAAAATAACCCTTATAACTACCGATTCACGGATAGCGTTAGACTATCTTACACAAATGCACTACATTCATATCGGTTATCCGGTATATCAAGTCGAGGATAAACACTTCATGATATACTTAATGACAAAGATCCAAAAGTATCATCATGTAAAGTTGGGATGAGTCCTATATTCAATTCATTGAATATCATGTGAATCTGGTATGTCCCACGCATCAATATACCTTTAAAGTATATTCTACCAAAACTCAGATTTGTCTTAATTCAATGACATTCCCACATCATTGATTGACAACGGACTATTTAGAATAACATAAGTTATTCATGGATTTAAACATGCAAATATAGGATATAATATTAAGAAAATGAAAATAAACATAAACAACTATTTTATTTCATTAAAATAATATTTGTTCATAACATCCTTTATCCAAATACTAATCACGATCCGCATGAAACTACTAGCTAAACGAAGTCTTATCCCATCAAGATGGTCAGAAGTTTTCTTTTGGCAAAGGCTTCGTAAAGGGATCAACTAGATTATCATCCGTATGAACTTTGAGTAGATTGATTTCACCTATGTCGACTTGTTCTCGAACATAGTGATATCGACGAGGAAAATGTCTGCGCCTTCATGACTCCGGGCTCATTGGCAAATGTTATTGCAGCAGAGTTGTCACAATACACATTTAAAGGTAATTCGATTGAGGCATTACTCCGAGTCCCGAAATGAATTTCCTAATCCAAACACTTCCATCGCAGCACAAGCGACTATGTACTCACTTCAGAATAGACATCGCAACCGTTGTTTGCTTCTTGCTCTTCCAAATCATTGCTCCTCCATTAATGACAAAGACATAACCCGTCTGAGACTTCGTATCATCTTTATCGGTTTGGAATGACGATCGCAAAACCCAGTAACATCAAGTTCGCATCCGGATTTCCTCCATACACTAGAAACATTTCTTTAGTAGCCCTTAGATACTTAAGAATGTTCTTAACGACTGCCGATGTTTCACACCGGTTCTCATTGATACCGATCGGTGATATTTTGTGCAAACGCCACATCGGGCCTTGTACATCTCACAACATACATAATAGATCCTACACCAAGCATAAGGAACTTTCTTTATATTACTTAAGCCATGTTCAACTTGCATCGGCAAATATCCCTTCTTGGAATTTTGCATCTTGAATCTCTTCAATATTTTATCAATGTAAGCACTTTGGCTTAATCCAATTAACCGCCTTGATCTATCTCGGTAGATCTTGATTCCCAGAATAAATGTTGCTTCCCTAAGTCCTTTATAGAAAAGCATTCTCCAAGATAAGACTTTACATCTTGCATACTTGGAATGTCTTTCCCATGATCAATATGTCATCGACATATAAGACAAGGAAAATAACATTACTCCCACTAGCTTTGTGATACACATGGCTCATCAAGATTTTGAGTGAAACCAAATTTCTTGATTTCTTCATCAAACTTCTTGTTCCATTGCCTTGATGCTTGCTTCAATCCATAAATGGATCTTTGAAGTTTGCATACACGCTTGTAAACTTTGGATTCATAAACCCTTCAGTGCGCCATATAGATGTCCTCATCTAGGCGACCGCTTAAAGGCGCTTTGACATCCATTTGCCATATCTCATAGTCATAGTACGTAGCTATAGCTATAAGAATCCTAATAGCTTTAATGTCTCGCTACAAGAGAAAATGTCTCTCGTAGTCTACCCCATAGGTTTGAGTATACCCTTGGGCTACAAGACGAGCTTTATAGGTGTGTGCATTGCCATCCATGTCGGTCTTTATCTTAAAGAGCCACTTACTTCCAACTACCTTAGCATTTGGAGGTAAGTCAACCTCTATCCGAACTTCGTTATCTTTCATGGATTGCATTTCCCATTCATTGCAACTCGCCATTTTTCCTTTTCGGGACTCATCATGGCAACTTTATAGTTAGCGAGTTCACCAAGATCCCTAACATATTTTCCTCGGCTTCTACGTTGAGACATAGACGCCAGTGCACGCATAGCCCTTGCGGATCTCGAATGGGAACCACTTCAATCTCGTGGAACGCCCGGAGGTTATACTTGAGGTTGGCTAGTGTTTCGAAGGTGTTGTATCTTCTTGATCATCTTCCGATCATAAACTCTCCCACTGAATTCATGAGATATGAGATCCTTTTCAAGAAAGTCTCCACACCTAGCAACAATTACTTTGTTTTCGTGTGAAAGTAGAAGTAGTAACCCATAGTTTCCTTTGGGTATCCTACGAAGACACACTTAATGATCTTTGTTGCGGTGATAAGGTTTTAAAAGGTACCATTTTGAGGGTCGTTTTAGCCCTTATTTGATCACTTTTGTATCCGTTATTGCTTAATATCGTTCCTTTTCACTTTTAGGTCTCTTGAAGGCAAAATCTTTGGAATGGCACTTATTTGGACGAAAAGGCGAATATCTGAAGAAAATGGCCAAAGTCAAAATCGAGACACTCAAAGTCTGCTTGAAAATAGAAGCGACGACGCCATCGCTTAATCTGCGACACCGTCGTGGGATTTTGTGATGGGTCGAAGACAAAACTCGTATTTTCAAGAGGCGGCGTCGGGCTTTAAAGGAGTAGACCGTCTCAACTCGGGCGGCCTAGATGTGACCCGACGCGGCGTCGGAAGGCGAAGAGGACGGCGTCACAAGCATAAGGTGGCGCCGTCGCAAGGTTAACGTGGCCAAGCGAAACCCTAATGACGGCGACACGGCGGCGTCACGAAACATAAGGTGGCGCGTCGCATATGTAATCTTATATATAGAATCCGAATTTTTCGGTTTTAAGAGAGTCTTTTGGGTGAAAACCTAAAACCGAACCTAAGGTGTCTTGTACAGTATTTTAGGGTTCTAAACCTATTTTACATCAAGATAAGTATTTACTTCATCAATTCAATTATGTCTTTGATTATTTGTGTGTATGCTTGCATGTTCTCCATGTCCGGCTAATTTATTTGTGTGTTTGCTTAGGAAGTATGAAACTTAATTATTGAATATTGATTGGTTGTTTCTTATCTTAGTTGATTAATGATCTAGTAGTGCAATAGGTCATTCGTTGTGTACTTAATGCTTGATTCATCTTTGTGAACCTTAGAATATGATTACCTGAGTAGTCGTAGGCTAAACCATCCGAAGAGTGCCTTAGAGTAAGAGTTTATCATCCATAGTGGGTTTTGTAGACGAGACCCTTTGGTAAGTTCAAAGAGTTAGGGAGAAACGCATACCCTACAACTTTAGACACACAACGCAACTAAGAATAAGGACGTGACAACTCAACCATCAATAGGAGATAATTAAGGAGTAGTAAAACCTAAGTAAACACATCTTTAAACTATCATACAGTACACATAATTTAGACATAGACTCCCACAACCTTAGTTTAGATAATTAGATAATAGTAGAGTAATCGGTGAAATACCAACCCCAAATCCAATACCGAGATTCGTACCTTTCAATTTCATAAAATATAAAAATACAAAAATAATCTTCCTCAACCTCAACCTTAGCGTAGTAACTTCTCACTAGCATTCCTATTCCCTAGAGAACGATATCAATACCCGTGGCTTACCCTAATTACTACACTACAACGATTAGGTTCACTTGCCTAGGGTGTTATAAAACTTGCTCGAAGAAAGGAAGTTTCCTTGACCCCGAACGACGCGTGTGGCGTTATCAAGTTTTAGGCGCACGCGGGGAATAGAATAGCTAGTTAGTAGTCCACCTCGTTTAGGTTCTTTGCTTGATTCCTATCAAGTAAATTTTTCTCATTTTTAGCTTTCTCTTAGTCTATCCCCTTCTTCGTGACCTTTGTTCGTAACCCCATCACTTTTCATCATGGAGGATGATAACCAACCACCACTCATCAACCCACCACCAAACGACCCGCCAAGAGCCCGTACTCTTGGTGAATACTCAAGACCAAGCCACCTAGGCTATAGGAACACCATTGAGCTTCCGACCAAGCCCAAACTACGGCCTGCGATCCGACACCATCCGGTTGGTGCAAAGCGGATGTGCATTTCATGGACTTCGTTCCAAGATCCAAATCGACATCCGAGGATTTCCTCAAAATTGTCGATTCCATCGACCTTGATGCTACTACTCGGGAGACCACGCGCTGCGTCTCTTCCAATTCTCTCTACGGGACCAAGCTAGTAATTGGCTTGAGCGACTTCCACGACTCCATCTCAAGTTGGGATGATCTTACCTCTCGCTTCCTTGCTCAATTTTTCCCACGGGAGAACCACTAAGCTTAGGAATGACATCTTGATGTTCCAACAACGTCAAGGTGAATCTCTCTCTGAAGCATGGACCCGATTCAAGGACTTACTTCATAAAGTCCTCATCACGGCATTGATCTTTGGCTCCAAGTCCAAATCTTTTATGATCATGTCAACTTCCCACTAAGCGATCCATTGACCAAGCGGCGGTGGAAAACTTAGTGATCTCACCGCGGAAGAGTCATGGGGTATCATAGAGGACCTTGCCTCTATGATAACGAAAGTTGGGATGACCCCCGTGAGCTACCTAAAACCGTCAAGGCAATCTCCTTGCCTTCCATCAACTCACAACCTTCCGACCGTAGGATGATCGAACTTGAAGATCAAGTTAACTTCCTCATGAGTTCTTACGAAAATCCTAAGTCTGCACACCATATGAACAAAGTTTCTTCCTCGTGCGAGCCGTTTGTGATCCTCATAACACGCGCACTAGCACCCGATCCCGAACATGCTTCCGTTGACTCGCATCCTCGTATTAATGGAGCGGGAGGAAGATTCCTACAATACCGGACCTAGGAATTTCAATGAAACCCGTGAGGCATGGAAAAGCAAGCCGACTTTTACGGGGACAAACCAAAGAATTCACCTCCAATGATTTCTCATGGCCCCCACCTAACGGTCCTAACCAACAAAATGTCGAAGGGATGTTGCAAAACCTAGTTACATCCCAAGAAACCCAAATGGCTAAGCTCTCGGACCGCTTTAACCATCAACAAGCCGAGATGGATAGGAAAATAGACAACCTTTTGAAAGCCATAACTAATAGTGATAAGAAGGTTAGTGCTATCTCAACTCCCGAGCCTTCAGGTATAGAGATTAAGGATCCAAGCAAGCTAATTAAGCACGTCCAATTCGTCAATACCATCGCCTTAGTGAAACCGGATAGAAACGGATGACGAAGAAGACCAAACACTTGTGGATGATGAAACACCGAGGAAGTAGATGAAGTAGACATTGACTATTTCAACAAATTTCCTACGGAAGAAGAACTATCCGCCACCCTCACTTAGTGCGTGACCTCCGTCACATGTATGTTAGGAAAAGCCCTAGAATCAAGTTTGGGAACCCTTGGAATCTTAACATACCATGTTGCATAGGACACCTTTTTGTGGCAAAGGCCTACATTGATCGCAAATCCCAATTAACATAATGACTAGCACCTACTACAATTGGATAATGAAGAAGCCTATCCCAACTAGGCAAGACCCCGATAATCCTAGTGATAAGTGCAATTTTCTTGGTAGAGTTAAGGGATTGCCCGTCTATGTAGGTAGTTTCACGTTCCCTACGGACTTCATAATTGTGGATGATATTAGCACAGCCATAGACCCTAGCTTGTCCCACGTTATTCTAGGAAAACCTTTCATAGAAAGCACCGGGATGACCTATGACCCCTCGTTAGGAGTAGTGCGATTCAAGGATGAGACCGACGACATAGCTTACCAAATGCCGTTTAAGATTGAGAAGTTTTCATCACTCTCTAATGATGAAAAGGAACTTAAACTGTCGGTCTATTACGAGAATGATGAGGATAGGGAAAAGGAGTAGATTATGTTATGGCTAAGATTTTCGGGTTCTATAAAGATTGTTTGAACTTAGGACCAAAATATAGGACCGAGTGGGAGAGGACGAACTCTTAGAGAGGTGCATCGTGGGACACTTCTACAACATGGAATCCCAGATAGAGACCGTCGAGAGGCGGTGATGCAAAAGCGTAGGAGCACGACTTGAGTCTAGCTACAAGACTCTTAAATAAAGAAAAGCGCTTTGTGGGAGGCAACCCATGCTTAATTGTTTGCTTGTTAGTGTCATGTATCTTTTATTAATTGTTTATCCTCATGTTTAAATTTGTAAAATGCTTTATTTTGTTTTAACCTCGTCTTAATTACATATAAAGGTATTTTACATAAGGGATAAGTGTAGGGAGGATTACACACGTTTTCAAAAGAAACGTAAACATGAGAATAACAATTAACTAAAAGATATATATGTTTGTTTGTTCGAGTCAAATGCTTGTATCGAGTCATAATGGATGTTTTGCGAAATTTTCCGATTCTAAAGATGTAAATTTTCCGAATTTTTCCCGAAAATCGCGAGACCGGTTTTGTCGGGATAACTTTGGGCGTCGAGATTGCAACTGACGGCGTCGGGAAGGAGTAAAACATCGATTACTTTTTCTCGTTTTCGAGCTACTTATAAATTTTGGAATTTTCGGTCTTAATTTTCTTAGAAATTGTAAACATCCATTCCACAAGCATTATATCCTAGTTTAAATCGAGTCTTATATATATTATTACCGCCGATTTTATGCGAAGGTTTCGTTTGTTTTCTTCAAGTGTGCGGTTTAGTTTGTCAAGAAGAAGTTACATAAGATTGGAAGGAGCTTTTCACGCAATAATTCTTCTTGAAAAGGATTTAACCACCACTTTACGGATCTTACCGAGCTAATCGGGGAGTATTAGTTTCTTTCGTTTTAATTACCTTCCATTATCATAACTTTGATACTTTCGGGAACATTGGGGACAATGTTCGGTTTAAGTGTAGGGAGGGAAAATAAAGCGGGAACTTTGAAACTATGCTTATCCTTGACTATTTGCTTTGTCCAATTGTGATTGTGTAATAAACCATGAGAAAATGTCGGTTTGGGTAATTTTGGCACCAAATTTAAAATTTTTCATGACATATAGGAGTGGGCCATTAGTCTTAACAAAAGCGTCTCACGGATAGGAAGTTATATGACTAGCACAAAACCCTTTACCACTTAAATTCCACCCAAAATGTGAGGATCACCCTTAGATTAGTAGGAATTGAAGCATTCATCTTCAATGCTTAGAGTGTGAACCGGTAGTATATTAGATTCTAGAACTTGTTTTGTGATGCATTTCGAGATCGCAAGTGAGGCTACACTTGTGTAGTTAGGAATAACTAAATGATAAGAGGCATTAGGATAAACCCTTGTTTGATACCCGTAATATAATTACTTCTTCCACATCAGTTGAGTAATTCCCCCACACCCTTTGCGTTGTACTCATCTTTAGTACACGATACCCCTAGTTAACCCTCGAGCCTATCCTTTTCGCGGTTCTCGTGATGTTTCGGTTTTCGGAATATCAATGAAGAGCATTGTTTACACCCCCCCCAAATATACACCCAAATCGCCTTAGCCTACCCTATATGCACTCACTTTTAGTGCATTATTTTATCACCAAAACCCTTAGTTCAATTATCCGGTTGCTTGCATGAGTTGCTAAGTCGAGTCATATCCTTTGTATCTGATTTTGGGACGATTGGGATTCATGGGAAAAGTTAAAGTTTGTGAAATGACGGAAGGAGCGTTAAATTCAAATTCCTTTGTTTGCATAATAATGTACCCCAAGTGTTTTGATCTTTTCAATTCGGGTCAAATTAGTGTTAGAGTAATAAAAACTCAAGTGTAGGGATGTGCCTATAAATCCCTATCATTTTGATGTTACCGTAGAGGATGGTAGAGTAAAAGTGTATGGAAAAAAAAAAAAAAAAAAAAGAAAAGAGAAAAAAAAAAAAAAAAACATACGGGCTACCATCCTACATCTATCCTTTAAATTTATGTTTGTTTATTTCCGTTACCTAGAGTTTTAGAGTGTCGAGTCTTGGCTTAGCAACGCCATTCTTCGTATGCTTGTAACATAGAGATTTTTGACTTGCCACCACTAAAAAGCCTATCCCACCAAACCCTTTATTTCCCTACCGTAAGCCTAACATTACAACCCTTTAAAAGACCTCTTTGATAGTCTTTCCTAGGTGCTTACGCCAAAGCGATGGAGATTTGATCTATTCTCAAGCCTATGGTAATCTATGTACTAGGACCGGTTAATGAGTGTTTATCTTCCATTTCCTATTTGTTATATTTCATATATACACCCGAGAGAGATGTGAGTATCCAAACACCCCATGTGAGGTGCTAGTATGTAATTTCCGTGCTTGTTATGACTTTCTTGAGGCTTATATGTGTTGTGGACCGTTTTGAATCAATGCTTCATGACCCCAACTTATAAATTAATTGGCTAAAAGCACATTTGCTTGAGGACAAGCAAATAACAAGTGTAGGGATATTTGATAAGGTTTTAAAAGGTACCATTTGAGGGTCGTTTTAGCCCTTATTTGATCACTTTTGTATCCGTTATTGCTTAATATCGTTCCTTTTCACTTTTAGGTCTCTTGAAGGCAAAATCTTTGGAATGGCACTTATTTGGACGAAAAGGCGCGAATATCTGAAGAAAATGGCCAAAGTCAAAATCGAGACACTCAAAGTCTGCTTGAAAATAGAAGCGACAGGCGTCCTTTGCTTCTCTGCGACGCCGTCGTAGGATTTTGTGACGGTCGAAGACAAAACTCGTATTTTCAAGAGGCGGCGTCGGGCTTTAAAGGAGTAGACCGTCGCAACTCGGGCGGCCTAGATGTGACCCGAGACGGCGTCGAAAGCTGAAGAGGGCGTCACGGGCATAAGGTGGCGCCGTCGCAAGGTTAACGTGGCCAAGGCGAAACCCTAATGGCGGCGACACGGCGGCGTCACGAAACATAAGGTGGCCGTCGCATATGTAATCTTATATATAGAATCCAAATTTTTCGGTTTAAGGAGAGTCTTTTGGGTGAAAACCTAAAACCGAACCTAAGGTGTCTTGTACGATATTTTAGGGTTCTAAACCCTATTTTACATCAAGATAAGTATTTACTTCATCAATTCAATTATGTCTTTGATTATTTGTGTGTATGCTTGCATGTTCTCCATGTCCAAGCTAATTTATTTGTGTGTTTGCTTAGGAAGTATGAAACTTAATTATTGAATATTGATTGGTTGTTTCTTATCTTAGTTGATTAATGATCTAGTAGTGCAATAGGTCATTCGTTGTGTACTAATGCTTGATTCATCTTTGTGAACCTTAGAATATGATTACGAGTAGTCGTAGGCTAAACCATCCGAAGAGTGCCTTAGAGTAAGAGTTTATCATCCCTAGTGGGTTTTGTAGGCGAGACCCTTTGGTAAGTTCAAAGAGTTAGGGAGAAACGCATACCCTACAACTTTAGACACACAACGCAACTAAGAATAAGGGCGTGACAACTCAACCATCAATAGGAGATAATTAAGGAGTAGTAAAACCTAAGTAAACACATCTTTAAACTATCATACGAGTACACATAATTTAGACATAGACTCCCACAACCTTAGTTTAGATAATTAGATAATAGTAGAGTAATCGGTGAAATACCAACCCCAAATCCAATACCGAGATTCGTACCTTTCAATTTCATAAAATATAAAAATACAAAAATAATCTTCCTCAACCTCAACCTTAGCGTAGTAACTTCTCACTAGCATTCCTATTCCCTAGAGAGCGATATCAATACCGTGGCTTACCCTAATTACTACACTACAACGATTAGGTTCACTTGCCTAGGGTGTTATAAAACTTGCTCGAAGAAAGGAAGTTTCCTTGACCCCGAGCGAGCGTGTGGCGTTATCATGCTGTGGAGTATATGGAGATGTGAGTTCTTGGACAATACCACACTCGACTAGATAATCTTTAAACTCTTGGCTTAAATATTCACCACCTCTGTCAGTTGAAGAGCTTTAATCTTCTTTCCTAGTTGCGGTTCTACTTCACTCTTAAAACCTTAAATGTTTCAAAGACTTCATGTTTATGTTTAAGTAAATAAACATAACCATAACGACCAAATCATCACTAAAGGTTAAGTAGCTAGCACCCTTTCTTGACACATGTCTTAGTGGTCCACATACATCGGTATGTATCACACCAAGAAGATCGAAGCCCTTTCAAAATTATTTGTAAAGGTTTCTTGGTCATATTCCTAGATATGCAAGATTCGCATTTATCAAATGATTCATCATTGATGTCTTGCAAAAGCCCATCGTGTTGCAAATTTGTTGCATGCGTTTCTTGCCTATATGAGCAAGTCTACAATGCCAAAGAAATGAAGAATCCAAATCACCTTTGATTCTTTTATTATTGATGCTAAAGACATAATTATTTTTATCAATCACATTATCATGCAAATCAATTTCAAACACACCATTCTTGGAATAACATTAAAGTAAAAACATCATTTAAAGAAATCGAAATTCCATAATCGGTAAATGTATGAGCGAAACCAATATCTTTTAACAAGGAAATGTAAACGACACCCCAACAATGGAAGGTGCGTAATGACAATCGTTTAATGACATTACTAAACCCGAAGGTAAAACTAAATCAAACGTTCCTATAGCTTCAACATTGCATGTGCTCCATTACCCACGTGTAGGTATTCTTTGTCCATAGGCAAGCTTCCTTGCTCCTCTAAGTCCCTGCGGTGTATTACATATGTGAATACCACATCGGTATCATATACCCGAGAATTTATTTTATGAGGAAAAGCAAATAATTCTATCATCAAAAGAGTACACAATCATCGCCAGGTGCGATATTTTTATACCTCTTATTGCGCAACTCATCAAGGTATAGTGGACAATTCCTCTTCCGATGTCCAACCTCGGTGCAATGATGACAAGCCATATCCTTCTTGATTCTCACGCTTTTTGGGAGGGTACTTCTTGGGTTCTTGTTGATAAGTCATAACTTGTTTTCCTTATCAACTTTACCCTTACCTTTCCTTTCTTGTTCACTAGCGGCTTATTAGGCTTAGAAATTCTACCCTTACGGATGGTCAAAACCGCGGTGTAGAGGCCTTCTTGGGCAAACCTTTCTCGTAATCAATGAGCATTGCATGTACCTCATTGTTGTCTTCCCGTGCAATGCATATTATAATTGCGCACGAAACCATCAAATTCCTTGTTAAGGGATCCATTGATCGAGCCAATTTGTATGTCATTAGGGTAGACATAGTTAAGGCGCCCAACCATAACTCATCATTTCGAGCGTTGGGCGCTTACGGGTTTCCTTCTCCTTGCTTGCAACTATGAAGAGCATCAATCAAGTCATACAACTCTACGATCACATGGGCTTTTCAAACAACCTTTGCAATTCTTCCAAGCATGAGATTAGGAAGTAATTCTCAAATTGCTTTTGCAAGCTTGAGTTCATACTCCCGAGCATAATGCGACGACCTCATTATACTTGTCATACTCAGTTGCCATGCGGCTCGTGCTTGGCGGTAGCATCACCGCGAGTTCGAGAGGACAAGGCGTGGTCAAATAATTGAGTCTTTTGGCAGCCCTCAAGACAATTACGAGTTGCCGATACCAATCATTGAAATTGCGCTACGGTCAATTTCTCTCGATCAAACATAGATTTGAACAGCGAGGCTAGTGCGATAGATTCAACTTGAGCCATTTCTCTGAAATAAAAGTTCAAAAGTTAGTACTTTCGATAAGAAAACATTCAAGAAAATAAAATACCCTTTGGTCAATATTCATATTAACCATAGAATTTTCCTTGAATTTTGGATCCTCATTATCATAGTTCCACCACATCGGTTGATGCGCTAGTGGTGAAAGTATAGAATAGGTAATCGTTGAAAAACGATAATTGACAAACAAGTTTTCAATTCCAAAAAATTATGGGATTTACAATTTTGCCAAAACAATTAATGCAAAACGTAAGCATGTTTTATCCCATATTATGCCTTAAGTTATAGGTCTCACTAACTAACTTAATTAAGTTGTCTAATTTAGAAACTGCAAATCCTAAAGCTGAGGTCTCACACAACAAAATAATTCACCTCGTTATTGTAATCTAGATCAAGGTCTCACATAACTAAATTACAACTTCAAGTGCAATCTGGGAATCTAATTTAGCAGCTCGCTCTTCGGCTAACAAAACTTCCATTGATTTTTCATTTGGATTATGGGATGACATAGCCGACTCCTCCTTAAGTTCTTTTAATAACTCCGAGTCTTGATGAAGATCCGTCGTAGTTTCATGAGGAGTCACTTGAATCATTTGGTGCTGTGGAGTTTGGTCATTATCTGAAGATTCGTAATTGTTACAAGGAATTGGGTTCCTGTTTGACAATCCGAGCTAGAGTGAGGACCTCCACAATACTCACAACAAGACAAGCGATGTGGTGTGAGTGGTATGTGTTGTAGTCATAATTGTTATCGGGAACACGCTCATAGACAAGCGTGTTTCCCGATTGACAATCGAGGCTGGAGTGTGAACCACCACAGGTACTCACAACAGATAAAAGCTGCTGAGTATCACGGTGTGGTGGTGATGGAATAAATCGGTTGTGTTATGGTAGGAATAGGGATCTTGGTTATAGACGGACCCGTTTCCCGATTCCACCATGCAACAAGCCGGGGCAATTGCCACCATTATAAGGACCACCACACCATTGACAACCAAGAGGGTGAGGATAAGACATAGAAAGAATCAAAGGTTATCGGAGGGTAAGAAATGAAGAATCAAAAAGGTAAGAGGTAAAGAGGAATATTTTTGGTGTTTTGAAAAACATGACGATAAAAACAAAGAATGAAAATATTTTTGGCGTTTTTAACACTTTAGGAAAAGTGTTGATGAACTTTTGGATTTTGAAAACTTTACAAAAACTTTTACAAAGGATGGGATATGTGCAAGAATGGATCGAAAAAGGCTAAACACACGCTAAAGCCTCCCGGCGGTGGCGCTAAAATTTTGATCGGTGCTAAGCGATCAGTCTAAAAGACTAAAAGCGCTCAACAACCAATGCAATTAAGATGCGAGAATCGAGAGTTCCGGGTCGTTATGTCCCACGGAGACTCAATGGTGTGTACAACAACGATTCGAGACGGTAGAAGGATCACTAAGGATAATGATCCGAAAGGATTTGGAATTGAATATTACACTCTTGAAAAGATAATATAGCCGTAACGAGACTTAAAGCGACAAGCACGAAATCAATGAAGATCGAGGAGTCAAGTGTTTCCCAGGTCGTTATGTCCCAGTAGTGTGCAATGGATTATCAAGCGTTTAGTGATCGAGGAATTTGAGCGGAAAAGGATCGATTATGATTATAACTACGGAAAAAGCCAACAAATTAAAAGCGGCTTAAATGCAAATTAAAGGAAATTCAAAAGATAAAAACTATTAAATAAGCGCTATCACTATTTTTACAATGATGTTTTGTTGATTTTATAAAACAAAATATCTTAAATAAACTATTTTAACTAAAACATAAATTTAAATTACCTAAAACGTTACTTAAAACTAAAGCGAGCGTTATTTACAAAAATATATTTGAGCGCAAGATAAAACGTAAATTTTAAGAAATAAAAGGCCTACGAATGTAAAACTAATTTTATTACGTACTATATGATAAAAGAAAATTTTAGGAAAAAGCCGGGTATTTTTTCGACTTTTAAATTATTTATTATGATTTAAAAACTAATTTAATCTAATTAATTAATTAAAAATACTAAATGATTTTGGAAAAATCTGAAATTTTCTCAGAAAATACTATAAGTTGTACTGGATTTAAGAAAAATAAAAAAGTGGGACACTACTTTTGGAAATAAGCCACTAAAAGCTTAAATAAGCTACTAGCTTAAAACTGTTAAGGGTGGTTAAATATAAAGTAGTGCAAAGCTAAACATGAAAACACCCTAGGGCAGATGGTTAATGAGGTGTGGTGTTGAGTTTGTGTGCAAGAGGTCAGGGGGTCGAATCCACCCCCAGCCTTTTGCAAAATATATTTTTTCAAATTTTCTTTTCAAACTTTTAAATAAGATCAAATTAAGAACTTTTGTGAAAACAACTTTTACCAAAATCAAGGAATAAGCGGTTTACTACGCTTATGTACAATGATTATAAATGGAAGCTAAAACAAACACCCTTTTCAGTTTTTCGAGGCAAAATGAGCCATGAATAAGTACAAGGTAATGGAAATAAGCAATTGCATAATGGAAATAAGCTAGATTTACGAATATAAGCACTAAAATAAGGGAGTGATAAGCGGTTTAAGGATGATAAGCTAAACTAAAAGAAACTTATGCTAAAAGGAAAATGGCATAAAAGGAATTGATAAGCTATGCTAAGTAACTAAATAAGCACTAATAAGCAAACTAACTTAACCTATGGGACTAATAAGCACTAGAGTACACCTAAATAAGCTAAAGGAGTACTAAAATAAGCTAAAAAATGAAAATAGCATTTGCTTTCTGATACTTGGTATCTTTGTGGGTTTTGTGAGACTTTTAGAGCAAGATTAAACTAACCTAAAGTTATTCTAGAGGCAAATAAGCTATTGAAATATTGAGAGGGTATGTGGAGATATAAGAAAAGCAGTTTGGAAAAGTTTTGATGCCAAATAAGCTTGGAAAAAGGCATTCAAACAATGATGCAAAATTTTTGTTTGGACGATAAAACAAAAAGCGATTTACACTTTTCTTTGTTTTCAAAACTTGCAAACTTGTAATATAGACTAAACTTGCTTTAAAAAAACTTACTCGATCCTAAAACCACTTTGACTTTGAGAGTCAAAGTGAGTAAAATGGTTTGACCGAATCAAAGCTTAAACCAAACACCCTTATAACTACAAAATGCATTAAAACACCAAATTATAATGAAGCCGAGCTCAATCTTAATCCAACTACACAAAACACATTTAAACTCATCAATTTAACAAATTAAAACCGATTAACATGAAATAGGGTGACTTTTGATTTTTGACTTTTGTTTGACTTTTGTTGACTTTTTACTACATTGTTTGAAAGCGTAATAAGAGCTTATAGAAAGCTTTAATAAGCTAACATAAGCTTGTGAGGTAGAAATTGAGCTTTACAAGCTTGCAAGTAAGAGTTTGAAGCTGAATAATACAACAGTAACATCAAATTTAGAACTTATATAAAAACTTGAGATTGGTGCTTAACAATACATTAAAAGGATAATTTAACTTAAAAGTGATACAAAGAAGCGAGATTACAATATTTTTATTAATCTAAGACATAAATAAAAAAAGCGACATAAAGAAAGTTTTTATAAAACTAGCTACCACACTAAACTGCTTCTCTCTTCTCCTTTTTATATGCCAACTGCTTCTCCTCCTTGACTTTAGCATTTCCCACCAAGAATTGAGACCATTGGATGAGTTGGACAAATTATAGCCGTTTGATCTATTTTTGGCGCCAAAGTGGACTTTAGCAGTGAGGTTGAGTGAAATGGGTAAAGGGTGTAATTAATGGCTTTTGGAGTTGTATTGAGGTGGGGGGGACAAGGATGTTGAAGGAGTGAGCTGTGGGTATGGTTGTGGTTGATAGTAGCAGAGAAAGCGATTGGGAGGGAGAAAAAGTGGCGCGAGGGTTGTGTTTATTTGACTTGGGGATTGGTTGACCGGTGTAATATCAAGGGTAGCGAATTCGAGGGTTTGGGCGGATGGGTTGTTGGGCTTGGATTTGGCTTTGATAAATGATATTGGATCCGTTTGGCTTAAATGGAATCTGAGGACCAAGTATGTAATTTTACCAAACTCAAGGACTGAAAATGCCACATTTCAAACTTCTTACAAGGATCAAACATGACAAACATTGATAGAACAAGGATCCTTTTGTATAAAATCCATTTTAAAACTTAAAGGACCTTAATTGTCAATTTTGGATTTTGAGGACTAAAGTGTAATTTTCTCAAAACTTTTAGATTTTTCACCAAAGGACTAAATATGACAATTTGTGATTTTAAAAGACCTTTGGTGACTTTTCTTTTGAAATTTTGCTCGAGGACTGTTTTTGACAATTTTAGAAACTTGGGGATAAAGCGCAATTTTGCAAATTTGATCGTTTTCATCGATTTTGATATTTTTGCATTTAAAACACACAAAACGATTTGTGATATTTTCATCATTTTGATGCGTTTTGAGTGTTTTGAGATGATTTTGCGATCTAGATAGTACAAAATGATGAGTATTTAGAGACTCATCATTCCATGTCCGTATCGATGATGCACCTACGATATGACTCTAGGGCGATGAGTGATGTTACGCCACGTCCCTTATCATATCTGTTATGAGCTCAGTATATGTTATGGCCAATATTTGTGCGTAGGTATGGATGCATCCTAGATCGATCACATTATCAGATATGATTTGTGCGGTGAATGATGTAGGTATGCAATCTGCGTCTTCACAACTTCAAGGAGCTAGCTACTCCAATGGTTACTTATGATATGTTATGATCGATATGTTTACGGGCTCGTGGTAGTTGACTAAATCTTTATCTGTTATACGTGTTAAGTATTACGTATGATTCGGTATTTAGTGTTTATATTATGTATTCGATATGATATGTTAGAGAATGTGCTTATAGCGTATTTGTTCAAGTGATTACTAGTTGCCATGATAGGATCTGATTAATATGTTTAAATATGATTCGCATCTTGCCATCGATTGTCGATAACTTATTGTTATGTGAACTTTTGATCGAGTGATGACTACATTAGTGATAATCAATTGTTACGAAAGTTTAGTAAGTATAATTGTTCAGATTAATCGATAAACTTTACTTATCGTTAGGGTATTTATCCGTTTATGATTTGGTCTGCCATGATTGTTTGCTACTTCCGCTGCTATAATATTGAATTGAGTGCTTTAAATGTTTCTTCATTGATTTGTATGAATGCCATGTTTATTTTCTAGGACAGTTTCCGTTAGTCTCTAGACATTCCGTTGGGCTTATATGTAATCTGTTATCTTGATATGTTGTATGTTTGGTTGTCCTGATGTGTTTGTGTTTGTGTCTTTAATGTGCTATGTGATGTCTATTGTTATGTTCTATTTGGATTTCTGTATATTTGTGCTTCCGCAGAATCCTGAAAGATCCTTCGTCATTATTTCATTTATTTTGTTATTCGTTATATTTGTTTTGCTTTTGTTTCGTTATATTCGTTCACTAGGCTTTGTAAGCTCACCAGACTTTTCTTTTCTGCGGCGGTATTTAGCATTCAAGATGAGCTTATGGGATAGGTGATCCGGGTTTGAGAGTAGTGAGAGCAAGACTTTACCATAGAGATCTTAGATTTATTTTGAAGTTTTAGCTATTTATGTTTTATTTTTGAATATTTTGTAAAGGCTTCCGCTATTGTACATTAGTTAAAGTTACGATATGAAACCGTATTGTGATATCTTTACCCTTGTCGGATCGGGGTGTTACAATTTATGGTATCGAGCTCTAGGTTTTAGGACCATAGAGCTTAGGCTATGACACGTGAGAGTGGGTAGACATTAGGTTTCCGTCTGTTCGGATATTTTTCGATTCCTTTTGATGGTCGTTCGATTTGACTTGATATCCTTTTGCCTTCACCGAATTGGCCTCCTTTGTTCGTGTCGAATTTGTTATTTTGTTTTCGCTCGTCCGTTTGTCGATCGTTAGATGGAGACTAACCGTGGAGCCAAAGAAGATAGTCTTGAAACCTGCGTTCTTTGCAGCGGTTCTGTCTTGGAGAGGTTCGTGAGCGAAGCCGCACTCATTGCCGTCTTTGTTGGAGACATCGGGATCTTTGTTGGAGGAAGTTGGATGGACCAACCAAAGGCGCAAGAGGCGGAGACAAGATTCAACCGGTGGTGAGAAGATTCATCTACTTCATATGATTTGGGCGCGACTTATGTCACTCGATTCGTTTGTCATGCGTTTCAAGGCGGTTTGATATTCGATAAGTGATTACGATCGTATTGCTTTTCTCGATTTGTTGAACTCGGTGTGAATCGTGAAGTTTTATCGTTTAGCATTACGGTATATCTCGACTTTTCTTTACGGATCGTTAGTAATAAGTCATGAGGAAGAATACGAGGTGGACTCGGATTTAGGGTCTACGGCTACTAGTAGGTTCAATCCGACACGAGAATAGGAGTTTCGTTTATGATTTGTTACCCTCTTTATGAGAATTTTCTGACATTTGATTTTGAGTTAGGTTCTTTTGTTTTCATTTTGACGTTTGAATATGGGATTTTTAGGTTTTGTTTTGGAAGTTCATCTTATGACGATTCTGCAAATTTTGTTTGATTAATGGAATAAACAAATTTGATAATATAGTTCATGTTCGTTGTTTTCTTTCTGATAGATTCGTTAAGTTTACGTTAGTCCTCATAAGTTTCGTCAGCTATTCGTTTTCTTAGTAATGTTGTTTGATTACCGCTTGGATGAAGTATGGCCATCATGATGGTATACTCATGTGTCCTGGTTTGTTATAGTGTGTTACTTGCTATCTGTATGTTATCGTATGTGGTATGCTTTGTTATGATATTAGTTATGTGTTTTGTCATGACCCGAGACCGAATATAATGACAATAAGAACTTGTTATGTGATGCAAGTATTATGGCCTTTGATCAACTTAATAATACCGAGATCATATAATCGAACTTATTGAAGGTATCTGACGTCCGGGAAATGCACGTGATTGATGTGTGATTAGACTATTTGACTTGTATCATTATCGGTGCTTCTCATTCGTTTGGAATTCGTACCTATTTGTGAGATTTTCGTCGATATCTGTTTCGTATAAGTTTTATGCGTTTGGAATCCGAAGTTGTTATGATCATGCACGAACCTATAGATTGCTATGACCACCTTAACCTTATATGTCTCCCCATATTTCTGCGACTATTGAGGCCGATAGGATTTATTTCGTCTAGGCATATGATGTCCTCATCATTAGATATCTGGATAAGTTAGAAATTGTCGTTTGATTTTCTGCGTCTCATCATTCTCGCCATTACTTGATAAGTATATAATTATCTATTATAAGTATTTGACTATTGATTTAATTTACGAATAAATATGAGTTCAACTATTACGATAAGAAATTCATTGTTCGTGATAAGATTTATGTTCGTTATATTCCTAGAAATTACGAAATCCGATTCGTTTTACGTTCTATTCCGTCTTGTCCAATTTCGAGGACGAAATTTTCTTTTAGAGGAATAATTGTAATACACGGAATTTCTAAAGTTCACAAAAGACCAAAATACCTACAATCAAAGGTATGAATAATTAAATTATAAGAATACCAAAATAAGCTATGTAAATTCGGAGAATTTTAAGAAATATCCACATGATCTAAATAAATATTAAACACTTTGTAAAGGTAATTTTATAGTTTATGATTTTATAAAATTAGTTTTGTATTTTACATATTAGTAGAAAATATTTAAAATAGTTTATAAAAGAAATTAATTAGTAAAAGCCCAATATAAATTTAGATTAGTAAGAGATCATTTAATTTAAGTCCAATACATTATAAAGCCCATAATAAAAATAATAAATCAAGTATATATATAAAATTCGGTTCCCATAAAATTCCTTATTGCCGATAACCCTAAAGCTGACTTCAAAACCCTTCATAAATCAATTCCGGTTTCGAGCTTGAGACCATTTTTCTTAGACAAGTTTGAAGGTAAAGAAGGTGGGAAAAATAGTGTTCGAAGTCCTAAGTTCTTTGTGGTGATCGTGGTGAGTTTTGAGTGAATTAGGGTTTCGACAGTGAGGTTTTTGTGCTTCTTTTGTTTAACGATCCAAGATCATCAAGGGTATGTTTCTAATGTTGAATTCAGTCCTATAAGTCGTATATAACACATAAAAATTAGCCATGCATGATTTATATGTCGTATGGAATTATTTGAAATCCAAAACCCTAAAAGCGTCGAATATAACGAATGAGCTTATAATATCTTTAGAGATTATGAAACTATTTTTCAGAAGTTAGTATATGATATACAACCTGAATAAAATACATGTCCAAGGATTTGAAGCTTGTGTAAATTGTTTTGGGGTTTTCTTGATTCGAAAAGCATAAAAGGAAAAGTTTTAAAAGGCGATTAGGGTTTTGTATAAACTAGGGTTTCCTTATAATCATGGAAGGTAATTAATGAAGTAGTAATGATAAGCTAATGATTGGTGAAACCTAGGTTTAGGGCTTGTACTTGAAATTATACTTATTCGGGTTTTAAATAAAGGTTTGGGTTGGTTTTGTAAATATTGAAACTTAAAGGTTATTTTTGTAAACAGTAAAATAAAGGTCTTAAACGTATAAAAATAAGTGTGGGGTTAAACATGTAATATTGGATATTTAAAGGGCCATACAATTGTATTTAATTTATTAGGGTACATTTGTAAATTCTAAAACCTTTGGGTTAAAAGGGTAAAATCGATAAAGTAAGGTGAGATTGTGAACTTAAAGATGTCAAGGGTGTAATTTGTAATTACGAGCAATTATGGGTTCAACAAGTGTAAATTGATTTTGTAGAGACACGCAAGAGTTTAAATTAATTTCGTTTGTTATCATTTACGTTCTAGGTTAAATTGGGAAATCATTAAAAGAAGTAATAGGTGAATTTAATGTGTATTTAGTAACATTTAAAGAGTAAGGGGAAACCCTAGAACCTAAATAGAAAGTTGGTGAATTAATGAGGTATACCCTAAAATGTTGTAATTAAATGCATCACAAAATGGGAATGATCGACAACTCTAAAAGTATTAATGAGATTAATCCGTTATACTAATAAGTATTAAATAAATCATAATCCGTGTAGATTCGTTGGAGGAGAGCGACGTTACTTCTTCATATTCCTACATTCGTTTCTTTTCTCTCATTGCTTTAAAGTGCGGATATTCGACCTTTTCGATAAAGGTCCTCGTGTTTCCCTTCTTTGTCATTCTCTTATGCTTATTAGGATTTCCTATGCCATTGCTATGAACCACATTACGAATGTTTGATTTGTTACTTATTTGAACTTATGATCTAGTGAACTATGCCATATCGATGTGAACTTTATGTTAAGAAGACTTTGATATGTGTAATTGATGAACTTTGCTATATTTGAATATGAACTTTATGATATGATGTTATCGATAAGTTATATGAGATCTTTATGATGATTTATGATCATGTCATTTATGACAATTTGTTTGACCTAAGTTAGTTTGACACCGAGCCAAATAATAACTAGTCATGGGGTTCCATGTCCGTATCGATGATGCACCTCGATATGACTCTAGGCGATAGAGTGATGTTACGCCACGTCCACTTATCTCATGTCTGTTATGAGCTCAAGTATATGTTATGGCCAATATTTGTCGTAGGCGTATGGATGCATCCTAGATCGATCATTATCCGATATGATTTGTGCGGTGAATGATGTCGTGTATGCAATCGGCGTCTTCACAACAAGACTAGCTACTCAATGGTTACTTATGATATGTTATGATCGATATGTTTCGGGCTCGTGGTAGTTGACTAAATCTTTATCTGTTATACGTGTTAAGTATTACGTATGATTCGGTATTTCAGTGTTTATATTATGTATTCGATATGATATGTTAGAGAATGTGCTTATAGCGTATTTGTTCAAGTGATTACTAGTTGCCATGATAGGATACGATTAATATGTTTAAATATGATTCGCATCTTGCCATCGATTGTCGATAACTTATTGTTATGTGAACTTTTGATCCGAGTGATGACTACATTAGTGATAATCAATTGTTCGAAAGTTTAGTAAGTATAATTGTTCCGTTAATCGATAAACTTTACTTATCGTTAGGTATTTATCCGTTTATGATTTGATCTCGCCATGATTGTTTGCTACTTCATTGCTATAATATTGAATTGAGTGCTTTAAATGTTTCTTCATTGATTTGTATGAATGCCATGTTTATTTTCTAGGACAGTTTCCGTTAGTCTCTAGACATTCCGTTGGGCTTATATGTAATCTGTTATCTTGATATGTTGTATGTTTGGTTGTCCTGATGTGTTTGTGTTTGTGTCTTTAATGTGCTATGTGATGTCTATTGTTATGTTCTATTTGGATTTCTGTATATTTGTGCTTCCGCAGAATCCTGAAAGATCCTTCGTCATTATTTCATTTTATTTTGTTATTCGTATATTTGTTTTGCTTTTGTTTCGTTATATTCGTTCACTGGGCTTTGTAAGCTCACCGCACTTTCTTTTCTGCGGCGGTATTTAGCATTCAAGATGAGCTTATGGGATAGGCGATCTGGGTTTGAGAGTAGAGCTGAGAGCAAGACTTTACCATAGAGATCTTAGATTTATTTTGAAGTTTTAGCTATTTATGTTTTTATTTTTGAATATTTTGTAAAGGCTTCCGCTATTGTACATTAGTTAAAGTTCTGATATGAAACCGTATTGTGATATCTTTACCCTTGTCGGGTCGGGGTGTTACAAAGGTGGCACGTATGAAGAAGGTTCCATATGCTTCGGCTGTTGGATCTATCATATGTGTAATGAGATACTGATGTGGCGTTTGCTCAAAATATGACAAGCCGTTATCAACAGGATCCATGTGATATTCACTGGACTGCTGTTAAAAACATTCTCAAGTACTTAAGGGCTACTCAAGATATGTTTTAGTGTATGGTGGGAATCCAGAGGCAGAACATAATGTTACAGGTTACTACGATGCATCCTGGCTAACTGAAAGATGATATGAAGTATCAGACGGGATATATCTTTGTAGTCAATAGGAGGAGTTGTGGATTGGAAGAGCACAAAGGAAAGTAAAATTACGATCCCACAACAGAAGCTGAGTACATAACTACGATGGAAGCTGTTTGGATAATGAAGTTCAGTTCAGGCCTTGGTGTTATGCACTAAAATGTATTGCCAAAATACTGGAGCAATTACATTCGTCTATGAACCAGGAGTCATGAAAGGTTCCAGGCATTCTCCTCGACGATATCACTATGTTCGAGAACAAGTCAAAATAGGTGAAGTCAATCTACTCAAGGTTCACACAGATGAAAAAGTTTACTCAACATGCGAAGAGCATTGGACTTCATTTAGCTAGTAGTTTCATGTAAATCTTTGGTTTGTATTTGGATAAAGGATGTATTAAATAATAAATATTTTTAATGAATTAAAATACTTAGTATGTTTGTTTTTATTTATAATAAATTGTATCATATATTTTCATGTTTAAATCTTTGAATAACTTATGTTATTCTAAATGTCAATTGTCAATCAATCATATGGGAATATGATTGAATTAAGACAAATTTGAGGTGTTGGATAAAAATATACTTTGTATATTAAAGAAGGTCATGCCAAACTCACATGATATTCATACGATGAATATCAGAATTATCCCCACTAACATGATTGTACTTTATGGATCTTTGTCATCGAGTAAATCATGTAATTTTATCCTTAGACTTGAGATGCAAGACGGAAGGGACGTGGGTGGAGCCCATTTCTGTGAAGCAGTTTAACGCTATCCATAACTGGTAGTAATAATGACTGTTTTAAGAATATAATTTGTTTCCTTTGAATTTGTTTTGAGTATAATACTACTAGGCCCCTCGTAGGGTTGACAAGATGTTTATATGGCCATACCCAAGATCGATATGGATTATGGCCTGATGATTTGGTAATTTTGTTCAATCAAAATATAACAAGAAACAAAATATTCAGGTTATGGAATGACTTAGATTCACATCCATATTTAACATGGTATTAGAAACAAAAAGATAAGATAATGATAAATCATTAAAGTGCTTCGTTGAACCACACTCAAGTTGTTATGGGGGCATTGGCGTGTTTCTAGACGCTAACCAATGTCATTACGTATATTAAGATATGTCCAAGTGGGAGCTGTAAGTTTATGGACTATATTTAATAGACGTATGTACGGATCGAACTCGAGACTATGGGATTGCACGCATTACGTATGAGATTCAATGATGATAATTAATAAATAAAATGTTATGTTTTTATTATTAAATCACAATAAACGCTAACGGTCGTTAGTACTTAACGGTGGATAGCCTAACGATCGTTAAATAATTAATTGAAGGACTAGAAGAGAAAATAAGCCAAGAGAAGGTTTCAGAACCTCTCTTGGGCTTAAGATCGACCGGCCAAGGGTTTCCTATGGGGAATCCTTGTTCAATTTGGCCTCTAAATGACCACACTATTTATACAACCCCTTGTATCATTAGTTGGCAATATTTGGAATCTCTAATTGGCCAAACTTCTCTTCTTCTTCTTCCTATTTTTACACGTAACCGATCGGTCATTTATCCCTTAAGGGTATTCGCTTTTGAGTAATAACAAAGTGTTTGGTTAATTACTGTGATCAAGAAACTAGCATTCGCGTTGAATCGCTATCAATACGCGTGTACAAAACCGTAGTAAAAATCCAAATTGGATTTTTGTGAAGAAACCCTAATAGACTAAGGAGTAATCGATTTGCCCTGAAGCCTAATTTTAGGGTTTGTGATTTTGGTGTTTCGTGTTATACGCATTAACTAAAAGGTACGAATTCTATTGATGTTTAAATTAATTAATTACACGTATTTGATCTTATGCTTCCGTTGCATGCTTTGTGATCACTTGTTTAATTATATGAATGTCATGGTATTTAAATTCCAACAAGTTACGGGTGTAAGCAGGTGATTATAACTCCCTTATGAAGTTATCCGACATTAGGATTTCACTGTGTTGAATTCTTTTGTTCCTAGCTCATGTTTTGTGATTATCTTGGTCTATGTTGGTAATTAATTTTGTTTAACTCCACCATTGCCTTGGATGCAACATATGTAGATCATGCTCGATATCATTTTGGAACTAAATATATAAAAATTAAATAAAGAGGTACTTGTTTTGTGAACATCAAGCAGCAACAATGATATAGGGGCATAATTATTTCAAGTTTTGCTACTATATGTGATAGTTAGATTATTACACTTTAACTCTTTTTTATTTATACCCCTTTAAAGTAAAGTCACATGCAGAAATGGAGGAATGTAGAATCTTCAAAACTAAATAAAGACCTAAAAATCAGTTTATGTCTAATTTTGGGATCTTAGATAATGTGAAATATGGCAGCTTAATATTACTTCTGATGAAATGCAGCGTGGTGGAGAGGGATATATCAATACTTAATTAATTTTGTTACACTTTCACACTACAATGGCCATTTGAAACAATCACAACAACATTAAGATCCATAGAAATCAAGCCTTTCCAACGATTAAGAAATTACAATAACTAGAAACACTTTATGGCATTGCCGACGACTTCAATCACGAAGCACTTATTGAAATTGTTTTGTTACTAAGAAAGGTTGTCTCAAGCTTCTTTTGTTGGTAACTTGTACAACTTTTTGAACCTCTGACAGGCTTCCAAAACATTGCTCCTATGACCAAAACCACTTACTCTAATGAACCCTTCACCACCCGGTCCGAAACCATTACCAGGCAAGGTGACCACGTGTGTCTTCTCGAGAATGTCATTGAACACGTCCCATGAACTTTGTCCTGGGAAGTGAACCCAAACGTATGGGCAATCTTTTCCACCGTAGACTTTAAAACCTAGTGATTTAAATGTATTCAATATAATTTGTGTGTTTTCTTTGTAGAATCCAGCCATTTCATGCATAGCCTACAATAATTAGAATAACATTTGTGGTCAAATCCACCAGCAAAATAGCAAATCTACATATACTTACACATATTACCAAACCATCTCATTGGTGCAGTTTTAATTAACAAACTAGACCATTTTGCAAAGTATATTACTACCATTACAAGCTAATTACCTCAAGACCTTCAGGGGAAAGGCAAGCAAGGCCACCAGCTTGGGCGATGTTTGATGCACCATTGAAACTAGTACAAACAATGCGGTTATAGTCTGTAGCAACAGAAAACCCATTTGAATACTTAAGTTCTTTTGGTACTACAGTCCAACCAAGACGAACTCCAGTAAATCCAGCATATTTGGAGAAAGATGCTATTTCAATTGCAACCTGTCACACTCAAAAACGTAAAAATGCTTGAACAAAGTCCAATAAATGCTTATTTGGCTCTAGAAATTTTAAAAAAAATCAACTTTTGTACGGAAAACTACAGAAATTTTCCACAACGTCTGATAAAAAATACTGAAAATTGTTCCTGTCGACGCTATTTGCATAATGAACCTGTTTTCAGTGTTTGTTCACATTAAATCATTAGTCCCTTACCCTTTAGAGACCAAAAATAAATATCAATTTTTTTGAAATAAAATACGTAATCTACGTTTTACATGCTCAAT
Source organism: Chrysanthemum lavandulifolium (assembly GCA_022545495.1). Taxonomy (NCBI): domain Eukaryota; kingdom Viridiplantae; phylum Streptophyta; class Magnoliopsida; order Asterales; family Asteraceae; genus Chrysanthemum; species Chrysanthemum lavandulifolium. The sequence goes on along the minus strand of CM040239.1, from coordinate 66,647,857 downwards.
GAACCCATGGTACATCATCATCAAGAACATGTTAGTGGTGTACAAGTCACCTTTGATTTTATGTGTTTATAGTTTGAACCTACCTCTTTGGCTCCAGGGATTTCAAAGATCGATCTAGGAGTGTCGTCTGACGCATACATGGCATATGCTGAATCATAAACTAGGATGGATCCATTGTTCTTAGCAAACTTTACTAACTGAATGAGTTGTTCCCTTGAAGCAGCATAACCTGTTGGATTGTTTGGTGAACAGAAAAAAATTACGTCTGTCCGAGAAACTTTAGAGAAATCAGGAAAGAAATCATTCTCTGGAGTACATTCCATGTACTCGATAGTCGCATATTTCTTAACATCCTTTTGGAACTCCCCTGTTTGGCCCATAATCACACTTGAATCTACATAAGCCTGAAAGGGGAAATGAAAATAGAAATAAAAATAAAACTTGGTCTTTGAATTAACTGTGAAAATAGTCGATGCAGAAATATTATTTCTGCATGAGCAGAATAATGAAATGGTTACCGGATACGCTGGACTTTGTACTGCCATTGTAACATTAGGCCCGAATAAGGCCTGCCACAAAGATTGATAAAAATGTTGATATCGGAGATGATTTTACTAAAATGTAGTAAAATAATGATAAATATTACACAGAACCACAAACCTGAATGCGAGAAATGCCACATTTTGCACCATCAGATACAAATATATCATCTTCATCTATGCCAAGGCTTGAATAAAACGTTGAAGCAAGTCGTGCTCTTAGTTGCTGTACATATAAATGGCACATAAATATTATTAATTTGGATTTTAGATATATAGTGTCTTAAAAATAGCTGAAATTCATGAATATAGATGACCACTTTAAAATAATCATACATGATAGCTTTTAGAATTATGATGTAACTATAATTAACAAAGACTACAATTTATGCGTACCCTTTCACCTTTTTCAGCTCCATATCCACTGTAACCCTCAAGAGTCGATAAGGCCAATGCTCTCTACAATGTAGACATATGAAACCATCAAACTTTGTGCGAATGTATGCATAAGTATGACACAAATTTTCCTAGTGAGATTCTATAAGAATCAAGAAGAATAGTGGTAGAAAGTTTGTTATCATCAATTTTGGGTACACTTTTATAATAAATTGTAGACTCATATATTATTTGGTCATGTACGTGAGTAATTTAGTAATTTTGTTCATGCCGTTGTACCATGGTAAACACATGGTGAATCTGTTTTAAAGAACCATGCATGTCAAGTAAAAACAAGCCTCGTTATCCCCTGTTTACGATTATGCTTCATCTTGACGATTATGCTTTTGTTTCTTTTTTTTTTGTACTAGTAGCGCAATTCGATCTGTTTTCTTTCGTGGTATTTGTAAGTCTATTTTTCAGTCAAATATATTCCTTACGAATACTTTTTCTACAAAGAAAGACTACGTGGGAAAAATAATAGCTTGGCAAAATGTTATATGATTTCTAAGGGAACAAGGTTAAGGTTGGTCGTGTTCTCGATACACCATTATAAACTAATATAAAACGGACAAGCAACACATGGAAGAAATATACGGAAAAGTGTGATCATACCTTTGCCATGGCAGAACTAATAACTTCGGGAATGGGCTGAGTGGTATCGCCAAGGCCAAGGCTTATCATTTTTGCATCAGGGTATTTCAACTTATGTGCACCAACCCTTTTACGAATCTGTAACTCAACACATGAAATGTATCTTAGTCTCATTTCCAAATAAATAATAACAAGAGATTTTATATCCACACTACTCTGAAACTATCAGCAATGTTCGACAATGATAGTAGATACCTCCGGAAAGAGGTAACCAGCTTGAAGTTTAGCAATATTCTCATTGCGAGAGACTTGTGTCTTATAAGCTGCAGAAACAAAATAATAATATATATATGAGATCAATGTTTGCTATTTTTCAATAATAAAATGTCGTTAAAAAAACTGTAAGTATAAATTAATAAGTTTAACTACTCGGTTAATCTACTGCATACATAGAAAAATGGTGTACGCTTAATGTCCTCATAGAATTAGACGAAAATAAACGTGTAAGAGTGAATTATAATTACCAGTCTTATCTTTTTTTGCATCTTCTACAGAAGTAGATACAGATTTCGAAATCCCCACCATTTTATGATACACACCAGTAGATAGATATATACCTTAAGTTATTTTGCTGGAAGAGAGTGTTATTGGTACGTTTATGGTGAAAATGAGCAGGACTTTATAGGACAAGGCCTAGAAGCTAACAGTAGTTGAAAGGATTAAATAAATATGGAATTAATAAGGTAAAATATAAGGATTATATTGTGACAGATATGAAGAATCATTATAATTAGAATATCAGTTTAACAATCATATACAGTATACGTCATTACATCCTATTCTTGAAGTCCTTAAAAATTGTTTATTATTTCATTATAAGACCATTATTCCTCTTTCTATTAGCTTGCCAAAAGACATTAGGGGATTTATATATCTTCAAGGACTTGTTTTAAAGTTGTGTTGTTGGAGTAGCGCTTTGCTGCATGCTTTTACTATCCAGTTAACTAGTTGCAAACAACATAAATTTGTATCCGGTGATATGAACTTAGTTATATGATTATTGGCATGTAATCATAAAAAAAAAATTCATAAAAAAAAAATTGATTCATTGATTGCATAAATTTCTCCGTTGTATATATACAACTAAATTTTCAAATCATAAACCAGATACTGTATGTCTCTTAGTATTGTACTTTATAATAATGTTTTCTTCATAAATAGAAGCATGATATCATTCATATGAATAAAAACAAAAAAAATTAAGATATCATAACCCAAAAGAAAAGTTTTAAATACGGGAATGGATATGCATTTGGATTAAACAAAAATATCAAGATGATAACATATATAAAAAAGGAGAAGGAATCAAACGGGGCCCTTAACTGAAAGGCAAAATCCTTGCCATTTTAGCCATTATGAGTTTTCGCTACTTATCTAATTGATATATGGTTTAGTTATACATATTTTTTTTTATTGATATGTATACATAATGTCTTTATTTGCAACACATATAATTAACTGAAAACGACATTTCTACCTATACCTATTTTCTCAATTTTTCTTCATTTTGTCCTGCTTTTGATCTTCAAAAATCCTCAATACATGAAACCATCTCGATCATTATTTACTCAGGTTACATGAGAGCCATAGAACAATATTATATTCTTCTTTATTTTAAATTTCAAACTCACGTGTAAGTTCATTGTTAACACATTCTACCACCATAAAGTTCATTATTACGAGTAATAACGTTCAGCCACCAATAATATAAGAGTTTTGCTAAAATCACAAAAAAACTCCCACAAAAATATCCACAAAATAAGTTGTCTTGTTTTCATTGGTGAATTTTACTATATTTTCTTTCTCTTCTCTTTCATTCAACCAATCACACATGAACAAATCAATTTTGTGGATTTTTGTGGTTCTAGCAAACCTCATAATATAATGTATGATTTCATTTTTACGGGCACGAATTTCATAGGTATTTGAATTTTTCTATCTTTAAGTGACTAGACAAAGTGAAAAGCAGTGGAACAAAACTTTGCTAAAACAAGTTTAATTGCTACTGATTTGTTAATCATCAATTTAAATTGTTTCCTTTTTAAAACTATACTGTGATGAGCTCATAGGCACTCTATTATTTTAGAAATCTTGAAAGAACTTTGCTCGTTCTTTTTATTCATAATTGCTACTGATGTGTTAATCATCAATTTGAATTGCTTCCGTTTAGAGACTATATTATGATGGACTGACAGGTACTCTTTTATTTACAAACTTTGAAAGAACTTTGCTCGTTCCTTTTATTCATAATTGCTACTGATTTGTTAATCATCAATTTGAATTGCTTCCGTTTTGAGACTATATTATGATGGACTGATAGGTACTTTTCTATTTTACAAATTTTGAAAGAACTTTGCTCGTTCCTTTTATTCATAATTGCTATTAATTTGTTAATCGTCAATTTGAATTGCTTCCGATTGAGATTATATTGTGATGGACTGATGGGTACTCTTTTATTTTACAAATTTTGAAAGAACTTTGCTCGTTCCTTTTATGCAAAATTGCTACTGATTTGTTAATCATCAATTTGAATTGCTTCCATTTTGAGACTATATTGTGATAGACTGATAGGTACTCTTTTATTTTACAAATTTTGAAAGAACTTTGCTCGTTCATTTTATTCATAATTGCTACTGACTTGTTAATCATCAATTTGAATTGCTTCCGTTTTGAGATTATATTGTGATGGACTTATAGGTACTCTTTTATTTTACAAATTTTGAAAGAACTTTGCTCTTTCCTTTTATTCATAATTGCTACTAATTTGTTAATCATCAATTTGAATTGCTTGCGTTTTGAGACTATATTATGATGGACTGATAGGTATTCTTTTATTTTACAAATTTTGAAAGAACTTTGCTCATTTCTTTTATTCATAATATCTACTGATTTGTTAACCATCAATTTGAATTGCTTCCGTTTTGAGACTATATTGTGACGGACTTATAGGTACTCTTTTATTTTACAAATTTTGAAAGAACTTTGCTCTTTCCTTTTATTCATAATTGCTACTAATTTGTTAATCATCAATTTGAATTGCTTTCGTTTTGAGACTATATTATGATGGACTGATAGGTATTCTTTTATTTTACAAATTTTGAAAGAACTTTGCTCATTTCTTTTATTCATAATATCTACTGATTTGTTAATCATCAATTTGAACTGCTTCCGTTTTGAGACTATATTGTGATGAACTGATAGGTAAATTTTATTTTACAAATTTTGAAAGAACTTTGCTCGTTCCTTTTATTCATAATTTTATGTCAGTTTTGATTGGAGAAGTTTGCGATTGTGATTAGAGTAAAAGTTATAATTTAAATTGAAATATGAAGCTTTTAACTCTTTCAAAAAGTTTAACTCTTTATGAATATAGGAAGAACACACCAGGAAAGCGTCGACAAACAAGCAAAAATTTTTGGTTTCATTTTTTGTTTTTATTAATATTTTGTTGGAATATAAGCATATTAGACATGTAATAACCATGAGTAAACGCAACAGATAATATGATCAAATATAACATACAATTAATTAACACAAACACAAGAAACTACTTTATTTACCCTTTCTTGTTGTGGATTGAACGATGAATGGATTCAAGAACATGGGTACTAATTTCCCCAATAAACCACACGATTAACTATAGAGATTCTAAAGTAAGAATCCTCTATGGTCTCATACACAACACGTTAATAACAATACAATTAGAATGCCAGTTCTTGTAAATGATAAGCAAAAGGAATCACTTTGATTCTTTAAACCAAAATTGAAACCTTGCCTTGAGAGAGGGGGTGTTTGATCGGCTCAAGAAGGAAAGGAGAAGAGAAGAAGAAAAGATTTGCTTACGGTTTCCAAAAGATACCACAAGGGTGTGATTGTTTGTTTAATGGGCTAACGAGCCCATAAGCTTTTATAATGGTGCGTTTGTTTTTTCATAGTACGCCGAGCCCACACATTGATAAAAGAGTGTGTTTGGTGTTAGTGTAAAGAATATGTATTATTTTTATTTTTGACATTCATATTTAACTTGTATTATATGTTTCGGGTTACTGAATATGTGACTAACGTAACTTTGTTGTTTTGACTTTTGTATTCATGGTACGTTTCGGATAATTCTTTGCAACTTGAAACTTGACATTGGATTATATAATTTCATAGTGACTATATACTTTGGACTGGACATAAGTTGCTTGGACTATAATGGACTTATAACAATTGGACAATTTGACTCACTTTGGACGTATTGGACTATTGTACTTGAGACAAATGTAATATATTAGACTCACGATGAATTTAATATATTAGACTCGTATCGGACATACTAATCTAATACTTATTAAACTGATAACTAATTATAAAAACAATAACCAATAAATACTCTAAAATTGGAATTATTTACGAATACTAAATTGTTTTAATCTATTATGAACAAACACGAACACATGTTAAATTATAAACTTGTCGGGAAATATTGTTTTGAGAAAACAGAGTTTTATTAAAGTTACGATGACTTAAAAATGTTGTATAAACGGACACGTCATGCCGAAAGTTATAAAACTTTCTAAACTCATTTATTATTGGATCAAAAGTGTAGATTGGCAGGGACACCTCAAGCATGTGTACCATAATGGTACCCATCAATCCTACCCAGCAAATGTTTGATGCCTGTGAAATACCTCCACCGAATACCCAACCATGTTGCGGAACGGATTCGAACTCGTGTTCTTTGTTGGATCAAGACATCACATGGCTACCCAGGCTTCTAAGGTAGCTGGTGGCCAACTGCGCTAGACAGCTGGTTAAACTCATTTATTATTATAAAAACAAGAATAGAAACATATAGTTGTATTAAACCCCTATTATTAACTAGAGTTTTCTTATAAAACATAAGTGACTTTTCTAAACTAAATTGACTTTTTCAAACTCTTTGGAATTACCAGTGTTAATTAAACTTACCATTGGCTTATTATTTTTTTTATTCTTTTACCTACCTTCCTTTATCCTTTTCTCGTTGTTTATTCTTTATTTTTCCATAATACATATCATAAATACTATATTTTGGCGTGAGTTATATTTTGAGTCTATACTTTCTTACCACCATATGAAACGTTGATACTGAATCTTTCTTACAATGATATTAAACTTTCTTACGACATTAATAATGAACTTTTTATAAACAATGATACGACTATTCCACGAAAACTAAAATACTTTATCTTTTGACACCTTATATACTTTATACTGTTTTTACGGGACATATTCTGAGATATACTATATACTTATTAGGTTGTGCCGAGTCTGTACCGGTGTGCCTTACAACTACTTGATACTTGTGATACTTTGATTCTTCTTTTGCCGAGGTGAGTTTATAGCCCCACTTTTACTCTTATTGCTAAATGACCCCTTAAAAACGTATAAAATTACACCTCATCAATGGGTCGGAATTTTCCTTACAAAGAAAAGTAACCAGTTATTATTTCCCTTCACATGAGTGAGCCAAAAATAAAAGAATATGAAGAACTATAATAACTGTGTTGAGAAAAATTTTAAATAATTTTTTTTCAACCTAATTAGTGTTTAAAAAATTCCGAGTTATTACAAATAAAAAGTAAAGTATTAATTGTTTGTCGATAATGATGGTTCGAATAACATGTTGTCCCAAATCACGTACACTACTAGAAAAAGGGCCTTTACCTACGACAAATTCCCTATGAAATCTGTCACAGAAGGCCCTCAGTGACTAATTTTCGACTGAAAAAATCCCTAAGGAAAACCATGCTTAGAAACCCTTAGCGACGAAGCTTTCCGATGGATTTTACAAGTTTATGACGAAATACGATCCCTAGGAAATGTCTCATTGAAGACCCAAACAAAGTGATTGATTTCCTACCAATTTCCCACGAACTTTAGGATTGGTTTACTAAGAATTTCCTATGGAATTTGACTTTCATTTCCTAGTGATATCCTACAAAATAATATAATGCATATAATGAAATATCGGACAAATTATAAAGTCCACCAATAACTTTCATATCATAAAACTACGTAGCAAACTCAAAGTTCGCTAGCATCCAAGCTTATACAATTATATCCAAAAAAGCTCAAAAGTGGAAACTCTTTGTTGAGTTTCTATCAAGTTAGCAAAAGATTTAAATTAAGTTTGTATCTAAATATCCAAGTTTGAATTTTCCATAAACACAATCTAACTTTGTTGATATCCAACGGGTACCTAACTCGAAGGTGGAGAAGGTGGTGGTTTTAGTGTTACCAACATTTTAGTGATCTCTTTTACTCGCTCTTTACCTTTAACATTACCTGATGATGTTCGGTTTGACATAATATACCTAAAACATGAAAGAATGAAACAAAAGTATTTATAAATACTTAAGTATACACATTATATGATATCTAAACATACACTTGTTATGAACAAATTAATAGATTATACATGTGGAAAAGTAAAGAATACATATTTTATACTACATAGTCACCATCACAAAAACAATAAGAATGAAATGTATGTTTCACCATGTGACATCTAAGTTGTATAGCCGACCATTAATACACAAGGGAAACCATTTTAGTTGACATGTTATGTCCATTTTAACAACTACAACAATTTAGTTTTAATCCCTTTTTAGTATAAAATATGTATTTTTAACTACCATTTTACTTGGCAAGGAGTATGACCTCTTCCACATCACATTTATTTTGAGTTTAACTCCTAGCCTATAACTTTTCTATGCTAAAAATAGTCAAAATAATCAATTTTAGTGATTTCAACCTAAATATACATACGAGTGATGTTGAAACAAAAACAAAATCAATCATTAATTTAAGTACATTTGTTTCATAGCTACCATCAAACTTGCAAAAAAATTATATAGATAAACATAGAAATCAAAAGATACAACCAATAATTTATGAAGTAAACAACTATTGTTCTATGAAATATAAATCTTAGAACTAGGTCAAAATTGGGTTTGACTTAAAAAAAATGTTCCATAAGTATGTAAGAAAGGTGAAAGAGCACACACTAACTAACATTTAGAAGAGTAGCCAAGGTAGTCACAGTCGAACTTGAGGTCAAGGCATGAGCAAATAGGTCGGGTTTTGGGGGAGAAGATAAGGTGAGAATATGAGCTCTGGTTTTTAGGGGGAGATGGAAAAGTGAGATTGGGTTTTAGGGAGAAATGAAAAGTGAAATTGGATTTTGGAGGTAAAATGAATTTTCAGGTATGAAGAGACTGTTCTGCAATTTTTGATTGATATTGGGTATGACGAAGCTTAAGGGGTTATTAATAAGCATTCTCACGTGGATCTAAAGAACATTCCTCACTTGGAGAACCCTTTATATCATCATCACAAAACTGCTTTCGGTCGTGACAACAAGCATGAGCATCCCAAGCTCGTAGAATCGCAAATCTTTGGGCTCGATCAACATGAAACACATCGAAATTGAAGCTCGATATGGGATGACATGATGATATTCTCAAAAACTTGGCTCAAAGATTCCTTATATCGATATACAAAACTTTTGATCCAAAGAGCACTTGGATATAACCCGATATCCCAAGAGAATAAATGCTCCCGATAATCTCGACATGTTGTCCGAACCCACTCTAATGATCGATTAAGGAGTCAACTACCAAGAAACAAGGTCTTGTGTTGCGGACCACCTTCTCTCGGATGAACTAAAAAGCTCAACTCTTACAAAAGGTATCCGAAAGTCGTGCAAGAGAACAAAGTTGGTTTTCTAGATGAAAATCTTCTAGCACACCTACCAGAAAACCAGACGAGGAGTGCAGGCGGTCATGCACCGAGAGTCAACGAAAGTTCCCAAGAGGAAACCTCCAAGCAAAAGGAGAGTTCCATCTAAGGAAGTCGCTTTATTCCTATTCCCAAGTCCGAACCGCAAAAAGCTAGTGGATGAAAGCTCGATGAAACCAAATCGACGATGAGGTTTTCTACTCTGAAACTGCAACCGATGTTACTCCATCAGTAGCTAAACCTCCTAGTCCACCAGCTGTCATAGGAAAAGGAAAAACCCCAGTGATTGAGCACGAAGAAGAAAGTTCTGATGAAGAGCCTCCGGATACTGATTACAGGAGGAAATTCAAATTCGTTAGACTTCAACACGTTGCGAAAGAGTTTGCAAAAGATCAAATGGGTGGCCCCGGAGGGTCAAGTGGTGATGTTCAATCCACACCAATTCCTGATGCGGTTAATCAACCCGATAAGGGAGCTGGTGCCACCACTCTTGAGCAACAACAAAAGCGCGTGGAAGATTCTATTGATTATGAATTTGAGGAACCGAAACGGAAAGATCGAGAAAACAAGCTGCGATGATACAAAGATTGATGAAACGGACGATTATGATCGTCTTCTTCAGACAAGTCCGTCTGCTCCAAGGAGAAAATTTCGAGCCACCAAAGGACCCGTAGTCTCCCCACATCTCATCATCATCGATTCATCTTCTCATTCTTCACCACCACCATCAAAAGGATCAACCAAATCAACAACCAAATCGTGAAGAAGCCAACAAAGATCTTGGATTTCTCAAGCAAAGACCGTAATGAGAGAAAGATATTACAAAGAAGAAGTTAGATTTTCTTGCGACCGGATACAATATCTTCATGATGAGAAAGACAAGATGCAAGTTGAAAGGGAGTATGTACTCAAGCTCATGAAAGATGATCTTCAAGGAAAATGGACGAGATGATCAAAGGATACACTCACAAGTTCCTTCTTGACATCGCTCTCGGAATTACAAAGGAGATGTTCACCAAACAACTCTATCCGAATCTCTTACATCCGCCAAGCAAACCATGAAATCAACACCAATGCATGTAAACATCAATCCAGATGATCCCATAATCTTCTCGGATGTTGAATTGGTTAACCGGTGGGTGGCTCAAATGTCGAAATGCTCTACAACATTTGCCTCCTACGAAGGTAAATTGTTTGAAGCATTGTTGGAATACCAACTCAAGTCAAGATGCGTGAGAAGAAGTTTGAAGGCCTAAACGTCCGAGAGACGATGAAGATAAAGACAAGGATAAGGATAACGAGCCCAAACGTCCAAGAAGTCCGGTGAATCATCTTCATGCAGCCTCCACCCCAACGAACTCCAAACAACAAAGATCTCCTCCTCGTTCTTCTACGGATAAACCTCAGATTTAGAGAGTTACCACCATGCACTCGTAAACCGGTGATTACTTTGAGTATACGGGTGGTGACGATGAGGAAGTCTCGAGCCCCAACAACAACCCATCTCTCCCGACACAGCCAAGAAACCGTAATCCTCTTCTAGGCCAAAGAAAAGAAGAAGAAGGCCCTATGACCGACGCCTTATCATGGTCGGATGAGGATAACATCAATTGATGTTGGTTCTCGAAGCTTGTTGATTCTACACCACCCACCAAGGTCAAGATGCGGTGAAGGTCGTACATTGGAGCATGCTAAGTTCTTGCAAGAAAATTCCGTGAAAAGATGACGAAACCGAGTTGAAGCGAATCAAGAATGAAGCATTTCAATCGCTCAAAGACACCGGAAAGTGCTATTGAAGTTGAGTATCACCTTGATAATATAGCACGAGCTATGTCTAACAACATGGATTGGCTCAACCTCAAGCAAACATCGACTTCACCAAACGGACAACCCTCCATATTACACCAACCGGTCTAAACCTCTACCAATAATTGGCCAACCGGATCGACCTAGGATTCCATTCCGATATTTCTTCAACAAAGACTTGGAATTTCTTCTTCACGGTGGCGATGGTTCAAGGAAATACGCTACGTCACCGACACTTTCGCTCCCTGCACCATATACTCTAACGCATAGCCATCAAGGAAAGAGCTAACCACATGTTCTCCAACAATATGGAAGAGTATGACCGTGATGCATTGTATGGGATTCACCATTGGCCGAACGCCGACGAATCTACTACGAGTCGCTGTGTTCAAGTCTCAACATGAAGTGTTCAAGACTAAAGGAATCGTTGCTATTAAACATGTTGATCTTTCGTCTAAATGGGACTACACTTTCCTCAAGAATATTGTGGTCAAAAGGCAAGACAAAAGGGATTATGCATTCTCTGAAGCGGACTTTGAGAATTTGTCTCAACGACATTGAAGACATGTACCTTGCCAAAGTATGTGGTCGCATGAGACAATTCTCGATCAAGTACAACGTGAATACATCAAGTCCTTGCTTATCTTCATCGAAGCATAGTAATCAAAGAACGTGTAGAAGATCTCCAAATTTGCGGTTGAATCATATCGCACCCTTTGTCAACTTCACCAGCACCTCAGCTAGAACTTCCCGATATCAACCAGCTTCCACAATACACCCTAGTCAGCAAACCATTCGGTGTAATTTACCGTAGTGAACTACAACAAAACTGCTTGATGGCGTGTCGAGATCTTCACAAGTTTGGGGATTACACATTGAAGAAGGTTAGGGATGGCTTTGCTTATCGGTTGAAGGCGATACATGAAGGCATTGGGTCTCCAAAGCGATGGAATTCTCAAGACAGAAGGGATGTGAAGAGGATCATCACCATGATTGATGAAAGGTTGTATCGACGGGACCGCCTCGTAACTCGAGAGCTTTGTAGGTGGTCGTCCGTGATTGCTCTCGCCGCCATCAACGCCTGCTCGCATTCCTAGCAAGATTGATGGACTTCCGTACCCTTTGAACCGCTTCTATTTCATAATATTTTGGATGTGTGATTTAATTATGACTATGGCTTGTGCTCACATAACAAGTGTACAACCCGTTTTGTCAAGAAAGGACCACGTGGTATGCTTCACACAATCCTTTAAAAGGAGCGAAAGCTTCTTACTTTTGAGTAAAACCTATCAAACCTTTCATTTTTCAAGGTTTTGCTCAAAAGAACAAGTACTTCCCCTTATGATTTTCAAAACCTCAACCGTTTATATCACCCGTTGAGGGGGAGTATTTGACTTATAAACTTTGTTCACAAATTGTTCACAGTGGTCATCTTCCCATAAAACTCAAAATGGTAATATTTATTCTCAACATTTCTTCAAAAATACCATATATATGCCATTTTTGAGGGGGAGAAATTTATGTGATAAGAAATATGTTGTGATATTGCTATTGAATCATCGTGTGAAAAGACTTCAACCCATGAATTGACGGGATATGAACAGTCTTACATTGAAAAGATTTGTCTTCCAAAGACTTATCCAAATAAATTGTACCTATTCAAGAAGCTCTTGATAGACATGAACTTTGACGGGTTTGACAACCTTCGAGGTTTGTCCACACCTTCAAGGTAGTTATTAGAGCTAGTTGTCACCTAAAAGTCGACAATGTATCTCTTTAACTATGCAACGAATCGTGTCCCTGGGAATTGTCTATCTTGAGTCGATCAATTCAAAAGTGCGAGCTCTTTCCTCATCGTGCAAATTCAGAAAACTCTTAAGCACATGTGGGGGAGTATTTCGAAAATCTAAAACTCTTGAAGTGTTCAAACATGTTTTCATTCACAAACACTTTGAGAGATTTTCATGAAAAATGGTTTTATGGCAATGGAGTTATAAGGTGATTAAGGTTAGGAATAACTGTCCTATGATCCGCCAGAGTCGGAAGGATCTACCCAAGGACAATACCAATAGTTTGAATTAGAAGTCCTTAGGTATGATTATAAAAAGGAGAAATGAGAATCGAGAAAGAAGGAGTTGAAGAATTAAAAAGAAATGCAAAGAAAAGGGTGAAAAGAAATAGCCCTCCATTATTCAACTTAGGGCGCATACAAGGGTTCAATTCATATACTCTTTGGTTGTCACTTGATGACGCCGGTATTGAAGATTAAAAGTCGTCATGGACCCAAGGACGCATGCACTAAACCTTCTTAACCACTCAAGTTTCTCTCAAAGAAGCTTGTTTCATTCTCACAGGAACCCTACATAATCTATCGGCTTTCTCTTAGAGATAGCCGGTATTGAAGAAGGAGACCCTCTCCTAGTCTCCGCTCAGAAAACCAAAACGCACTATTGAGTCTAGAGCCACGAGATTCATCAAAAGATCTCTTAGGTACACTTGACATTTTATCACTTGATGTTCAACAATAAGAACATCGGTGGTACGTTATCGAGTCCTTCACGGATCTTAGCAACTGTCGAGAACATTTATGAGAGGTTCACAACCGTGATCCTCGGTGATTGAATGGAAACTCCGCCGGGTCAACATCAAACACTGACAAAGCAGTCGCTTCGGTAACTCCCGTGGATTACGCTTAGTGGTCTCAAACGGTCTACAATCATGAGGTGATGCTTTGGTGTACGCTGACTCATCCGAATCGTGGGTGTACTTCGTACATCATGTTATCTCACTTGTGGGACTCCGGTTCAGAACGGCCTTTGTGAGAATTAGAGTTGTGTTTTCACACTATGTTGTTAACACTCTCAAGTTCAAACTTGTAAGTGCGTAATCCGCTTATTACTAACCTTTCTTATGTTTACTTCTTATGGAAGCTCGAGCGGAATGATCGTGCGATTCTCCACATGCTCATACCAACAACATCACTTATGGAAGTTCTCTCACAATCAAAGGCAACACAAAGTCGAATGACTCTACAACAAAGAATCTACAAAGTTTAAAGACTTATAGAACTTCATCAATCTGTAATCCAACGTTAAAGAGCGATGAGCATGTTGGAGAAAGACGAGCAATGAAGCTGCACTGATGCAGATTACCACAACATACTATCACTTTCAAAGAACAAAGTACAAAAGAACAAAGAAAATGAAGACGCCAAAGCGAGAATACTTCAAAGGAAACAATTTCTCTACACCGGGAGATTGTTCGAATCAAGACATCTCTTCTCACAAGAAAGAAGAATGTCGAAGACGCCAAAGCTACTATTACATCAAGACCTACAACGTTAACACTCATTTCATTCATCACTAGCACTTGAGGGGAGATTGTTGGAATCACTCCTAAACCTTTATTCAAGTGTTAGTAATTCATATGTAATAGTTAGCTTAATATGGCCTTTATGTTAGTAATTAGCCTTAGGCTTATGTAGAAGGCCCATAAGCCTAGGCCCAAGCCCATATAGGAAAGGAAGGGAACTTGGATGATGCCCTAGTTCCTTCCCCTATATAAACACATGTAAACCTTCCTTAGAAGGTTGGTTGTTCAATTTATTCTCTCATTCACATCTCTACGCATAACCGTGCCATTCATACGTGTGTGTGTGTTTGATTATTGTTCATCTGCCTTCATCTCTTTCTATTGTGCTTGTGTTGTAAACATAGTGACCTAACAGTGGTATCAATCGCCAAATAGTTGGGTGAACACTTTTGTTTGAAGATTTTTTGTTTTTGGTCTTACGCGTAACGTGATTACAACTTTGGTTCTTTAAAACACATTTTTACACTTTTAATCCAAGATTCTTGTACTTTCAACATTCTAAGGTGTTAAAATAACTGCTTTTGGCAAAAGTTTCAAACTTTAAGCGTGGATAATAGTTTTGAGCTTAGTTTTTACGAGGGTTTCGCTCTACAGCGTAACTTGTTTTTAAGCTTTGATCATCAAGTTTCACACTTTTGTGTTATTTTGGTGATATTGAAGCTATCTCATCATAAAAACTGGTTTGGAAACATCAAGTGCATGAAATCATTTTTGGCTAAATCCTACGCGTAAGTAAAACCCTAAACTTAAGCGTAACATTTTCCTTGGTTTAATCTTCGCCAGGTTTACTCCGTGTTTTCTTGCTTGGATAAGCCCGAAAATACGTCGACCTTGGATATCTTTTGCACCGTGAGAGTGTAAAGATCATTTGGGCAAAACCCTAAACTTACGCATAAGCTTAAGCTTACGCGAGAACCCTTTACTCATAAGATTCATCTTACGCATAAGCTTTGTCTTCACGACAAGGTAATCCTACGCCTAAGTTTTCTACGCCTAACTTCGCTTACGCATATCTTTAGTGTTTTCTCCTTACTTACGCGTAGTTAAACCTCACGCAGAACTTTTGTCATACGCTTAACTTTGGTGTTTTACGCATAAGTGCTACTTGGCTTTATTGTGATTTCTACGCCTAAGGATACTTCATCAACAAAGGTTCATTCGACTACAAAGATCCATTTAACAACACAAGTTTTCAACATGTCACAACCACCATACTCTAACTATTTCCCACACTTATAATCAACAACAACAACAACAACTAAGTCCACAACATCACCAATGGAATCATCAACAACAAATTTATCAACAACAATTTAACCAACAACATACTCCACAACTTGGAGCAATTCCACCACCACAAATGGTTCAACCACCACCTAGTCTTCAAGTACAACCTTACACAAACTTCTACAATCAACATCCATCCAAGAATACTATGAAGGAACCAACATGGTTTGGCAAGATGTGTGAAGCATTAAGTAGCCAACAATCAATTCATGAGGCTGGCTCACTTGATAGACCTCCAATGCTCACTCCCGGGAATTATGATCAATGGGTAATTCGGTTCTTTAGGTTTTGTGATCTAAAGAAGCCACATGGAAAGTTCTTAAAGAAGGTCATTATGGAAGGTCCATTTCGATGCCTATTATCACACACCCCAGATCCGAGATGCTAATCTACCAAGAGATGTCACCAACATTGCTACTATTTCGCACCTCACCGGTGATCAACTTCTACACTATGAAGCCGATGAACTTGCAATGCAATACATCCTTTAGACTACCAAATCCAATCCTTCAAGTGTTGATGCTCAAAAGACCGCAAAAGCAATGTGGGAACATATTCATCTTCTTATGGAAGGCACAACACTCAATCAGAAGACATGGAATCCAAAATTTACTTGGCTTATGAACACTTCATGATTGAACCAGAGAGACATTAGAGTCATATCATCATCGCTTTGTGACATCATTAATGATTTGACAAACACAATATCATCATGCCTCGAATTGTCACAACACTAAGTTCTGAGTAGTCTTGGTCCGAATGGGAGAAGTATGTCATTTTTCTCCGCAAGCTAAGAACCTTCATCATGCTACATACGGATTGTTGTACGACTATTTGAAGCCTCACCAAAAGAAGTTGACAAAGAAAGGACTATCCGTGGACTCGACTTCACGCAGACAATTCACGATAATCAACAACTTGCTTTGTGGGCCCAAACCAATCTTCCTCCTCAAACAACTCAAAGAACCTCCTCAACCAATCGCAACCATAACACCACATGATCAACACAACAACAACCTCAACAAAACTAATTGGTTCCATACAAAACAACAATGCTCAAGCACTTTACAGAAGTCGATGAGGACTCTGCGCTTTTGATGAATTCCAACAAGGATTTTTATGATTGCTAAAGCCTTCGGTCGGGTATACAAACAAATCCAACAATCGCATTCGCTCTCATCCAATACAAGAAATCAAGTCATGTTAACTATGGACGCGTGAAGTTCGTAACCATGGTTATAGTCGTCGATGGGAGGTGGTCAAGGTTCAATGCTATGGGAAGGAATAACATCGGTGTCTCCAGCAGACAGAGCTCAAGTGGTTGAACAGGGAATGCTCGTAATGGGGTTAATGGTCTTCGTTGTTATAACTACAATGAAAAGGGTCATCGGCTAATGCATGTCTTAAGCCGAGGACAAGAGGCAAGGCTTATTTCAAAGAGACTTTGCTCTTGGCTCTTAAGGATGAAGTCGGGTGGCACTCTTAACAACAAGGAGCAGCTTTATGGCGATCTGCGACTGATGATGATATGGAGGACTTGCAGGCTAATGCAGCAGGTGATGTTGATGGCACAAATGCAAGCTCTACACATGAGTGACACAGTGCAGGTGTATGACATCGACGGCTTGTCTCGTACCGAACAAACAATTATCATCAATGATTCGATATCTCCGCCATTTTCTCCATCCGACAAGGATCGAGTGTTCAACATGAGTCTTCCACATCTCATTCGATGATTATCAAATAGATCCGAGTTATATTTGATGATCAAAATGACCTTATGGTTAATATTGATAATCAAGTTGACTCGTGGTTATATTTGAGGATCTAAATAATGATCATGTTGAGACTTACGTTGAACAAAATGAGCTTTTGTCTGACAGAGAAACTGAGCTCCTAACCTTAATTAAAGACCAAAATTCTCGATTGGAAATTTGCACGAAATTAAAAGCTCAAAATGCATTGTTAACCAGGGATAATGATTGCTTAATTCGACAAATCGAGGTTTTTAAAACTCAAGAAAAACGTGAAAAAGGTTTTGAAGTCGCTTTTGCTAAATCTTATCAAAACGAAAAATCAATAGAACGCGTGACACGTGATCTAGCCGCTTCTAAGAATGCTTTGTTGTCTCAAATAGAACAACTCGAAACATGAACATAAAAACAACTTAACGCTCTTACTTTGAAACTCAAAAGCCAAGGTCGAGTTGTTAACTTGTCAAAAAAGCAGTTCTCGAGTATAAACAACATTCCACGTAAACGATAGATAACTATCTTGAAGAAATTTTCGACTTACAACACAAAATCAAAGAGTTTCAAATGTTGTTTATAAACATGGTGAGTCAATCAAAACTATTCAAAAGTTTACTTTAAACCAAATCCAAATGGATACAATCCGATTCTTGCCGACACAAACCTAAGTTTTCTAACAAAGCATTCAAACCAAACTCAAGTTTACAAAGGCGTAACATAGAATTGATGATTCAATTGTGACTGCGTGGAATATAATCGCATGTAGGAATTAGATGCGATGACGAGTCGGTCAAAAATGGAAAATGTCGTTTATAACAAACCATTTAACTATTCAAAAGCCGTTACTTTTGTCAAACAAAGAAGATACTTCAAACACACCTTTGGTTGTCACACCAGTTCAAGTTAGTCCTCAACACAATGGTGCACAAATTAATGGTCCTTACCTTCACTTAGTGAAGTAAAACTAAAGTCGAAAGTTGTCGTGTTATCAAATATTTTGACACTTTCTTATCTAACATCAAACTTTTGGACGTGAGATTGAATTACAATCGAAATAAAAGTTGAACATTTTCACCGTCATTAAGACGAGAACAAAGAGACATTTTCAGAAAAGAATTTTACCCCATGTCAAAATTTGAAAATTTGTGCACTATATTGGGAAAGGGATTTTCACAAGGAACTTGGTCTCATGAAAACAGTTTTCGAAAAAGTAAACATCAATTTCAAATACTAAACGCAAAAAGAAATTATTGAGAAAAGATGTTGATCGACTCTTGGAAAACGTTATCCAGGCCGATATCAATAATCTTGTGCTATTACAATCATTGTATATACATCCGATCATATCTCGCCGATTCTCGCTGATACTGCTGATATTGTTGTGAATATCGATAATGTGCTTTAGAACGAGTCTTTAAAAGTTGAAAATGAACGATTGTCAAACGAGCTTTCTAATGCAAAACGTCGTCTTAATTGGTGTCAAAAAGATATTCACGATCAACAACTTGTTTTTCAAAACAAAATCACCCAGTTGCGTGCCAAATCTTCTGATCCTAAAATTGAGCAACTGGATGATCAAAACATGTCTTTTAAGTGTCAAATCTCAAAATATGAACAAGAACTTGCAAAAGTTAAAAATGAATATGGTGTTATATTTGATTTACTCAAACAGACTCGTGATGAAGCATCAAACGAACTTGATCATTATCTTGCATACACTAAAGAAATTATGAATTTTTCTGGAAATCTTCGTTCTGAAAATCAAGAACTGGTGCACACTATCTTTAAATTAAGGAAATGTTAGGAAAGTATGAACAAGTTCAGCCTAGCATCATTAAGAGAGTTGCACCTCGAACACTTAGCAATCATGTCCCGAATACCTACCGACAAAACACAAGTTACTAATGTGCTTCCTACACCGAAACAGAATAGTTGCCTCTTTTCCAAACGCTCGCACTTCACGACCTAGAGCAATACAAGGAAGAATAGGAAGTTGCGACCTAAGAAAAGACAAATAATGAATGTCAAGTAGAAGAACACCGAGGACTTTGAATAAGACTCTAGTTGCACCCACTTTAGATATTGCGTCTAGCAAATGTAATGGAAAAAATGTTGTAACTAATGTTGAACCTTTAAGTACTTTTGATATTCAACTGATGCTTCTTGTGTTATTTGTCGTAAAAGTATGCGTTCGACCATCATGATAAGTGTGTTGCTAAGGCTATCTTGTCTCGTTTAAGGAATCCTAAGATTCGAATACCTCTAGGCCCACTATCGCTTATAAGTCTCGTGCTTGGTAAACCACCCTCTTTAGATTCTAAAAACACATTGATGTCCCCGTAGCTCCAGCCTCACCTCCAAGAAATGTAGTACCACCTAGTGCATTCACTAAGACTAAAGCTAAGACTAGTTGGAGATGGCGAAATGGATACACAATACACTAGGATTTAAATGGATGCCTAAAATCATTGATGTGTGTATTTCAACTATAATCGCTTGAACCCTCTAACTCATTGGGTTCCACATCTACTTATTCCATCCGTGTCGCCCGTGTAATGCAGTGATATGATCATCCTTTGATTGTTGATAGCGGATGTTCCCGACATGACATGCAACCTTAAACTCATATCAAACTTTGTTGCAAAGTTCATTGGCACCGTCAGATTCGAGAATGATCACTCGCAGCCTATCATGGGCTACGGAGATTACATCAATGGCAACATCGAAATTAGCACGGTTTATTATGTGGAAGGCCTCTGTACAATCTTTTTCCATTGGTCAATTCGTGATGGAGATTTGGAAGTTGCTTTTAGGGAGAAAACTTGTTTCATTCGTGATCTACAAGGAAATGATCTTATGTCCGCCAACGCCATCCGCCTCTACACTATCTCCATGCAAGACATGATTGCTTCATCTCCCATCCGCCTTCTCTCAAAGGCTACATCTACAAAATCTTGGCTATGACACCGTCGCCTTTCACATCTAAACTTTCAAACCATAACCAACCTTGCTCGACACAAACTAGTTGAAGGTCTCCCGATTCCTAGATTCTAAAGATCACCTATGCTCACCATGAACAAGGAAAAAGCACTCGTGCTCATTTTCCTTCAAAGGTGGAACACGCCTCAAAGATGTGCTACATCTTCTTCACATGGATTTGTGTGGCCCGGCTGCGATGCGCACGATTAATGGCAAACGCCACATCTTGGTAATTGTTGATGACTACTCAAGATGGACTTGGGTTTACTTTCTTCAAAGAAAGATCAAGCTCCACGATGATCATCAACTTTCTCACGAAATTCAAATTCACTCGAACAATCACGACAAATTCAATGCATAAAGAAACCGAATTTGTGAATCAAACTCTTCGAATATTATGAGAAAGTGGAATTGAGCATCAAACATCCATTGCTCGCACACCGTAACAAAACGGAGTTGTTGAAAGACGAAACCGTGACGTTAGTGGAAGTCGCGTAACGATGTTAATCAATGCTAAACTTCCAGACACCTATAAATCAAGTCGCTCTCAACCGCATGCTACACTCGTAACCACTCAATGATTACAAAACGCCACAACAAAACACCATTTGAGCTTCTCCACAACCAGAAACTAAATCTTAAACACTTTCATGTATTTGGATCCCTTGCTATCCGAATAATGATCGTGATGACTTTGGAAAGCTCAAAGCCAAAGTCGACATTGAGTCTTTATTGGATATTGTGAGAATTCTAAAGGTTACCGGATCCGAATCGTCAGACAAAGCAAGTTATGGAAACAATTCATGCTCATTTTGATGAACTCACCGAAATGGCTTCGAGCATAATGACTTGGAACCCGGCCACAACCGCTTAAACTTCCCCAAACCTCATCATCACCGAACTAAGCCCCGACCACACGCCAACAAATGGAAAGGCTATTTGCTCCTCCTGCTCGGTGATTTATATTGATGACCGTGCTCCTGTGTATCCGATGTTTCACCGCTCAACCCGATACTACTCTTATACCGATACACTGCTATAACAACTCATTGAAGAAGCACCACCATTGACTCTACAACAACATTGAACAAACTGCTTCCAATGACGCCGAACCAACCGATGTTCTTAATGCAAGACCCACGATTTTGATCCAAATGTTCTTTAACCCGTTTGCAATGAAATCTACTTGCACTGATGTCACGGAATCATCAACAAACCATTTGAATCCTCAAAATCTCCATAATGTATATCAAGATCAACCTCTACACATCGTTATAAGACAACGTCTTCACACAGATGGTGAACATTGCATTTATGCTCTCACCGTCGCCAATCAACCTAAAAACATTAAGGACGCTAATGACAAAAGACACCGATTGAATCCATGCAAGAAGAACTCAACCAATTCAAACGCCTTGAAGTATGGAACTTGTTGAAAGACCAACAGGGTCTTCGCTATTGGTCTAAAGTGGATTTGGAAAACAAATTGATGTCAAGGAATGTAATCGAATAAGTCACGCTGGTGGCTAAGGGTTATCGCCGTGGAAGAGGTATTGACTTTGAAGAATCATTTGCTCGTTGCTCGCCTTGAGGTCGCTCGATATTTCTAGCATTCGCGACTCATATGAATATAACGATCTTTCAAATGGACGCCAAAATTGCTTTTCGAATGGTCAACCAGAAGAAACGGTTTATGTCACCACTAGAAGGATTCGTTGATCCCGCTGCTCCCAACCATGTCTACAAACCAACAAAGCTCTCACGGATCAACAGGCTCCTCGGCGTGGTACGATAAGTTATCATCTTTCCTAATTGCCAATAATTTCACCAAAGGTTGGTCGACCCTACACTTTTCATACAATATCATGGGGAACATATTTTAATCATTCAAATTTATGTGGATGACATCATTTTGGGTCAACACATTTAAAATATTCAAATGCTTTTGAAAAATAATGAAGAAACATTTTGAAATGTCCATGATGGGTGAACTTACATTCTTTCTAGGATCGCAAGTTCATCAATCACCCGTGGTATTTTCTTGAGTCACCCAAATATGCCCTTGAAATTAATAAATTGAATGAATACTTGTGATACTTATGCCACACCAATGTCACATACCAAGAAGCTAGACGATTTGCATGGGAACCTGTCGACCATACAAAATACCGTAGTATTATTGGGTCTCTCATGTATCTAACAACCTAGCAGCCTGATATTGTCTTTGTCAGATATCTTTGCTCCCGCTATCGATCGCGACTAATCAAACCCACCTCTCTCGAGGCTAAAAGAATCCTCCGATACATCAAGGGAACCATTAATTTGGGATCCGTATCCAAGGATTCTCGTTTTGAAATAATAGTTTTTCGAATGACGACCACGCAGGATGCTTAGACTCTAAAAGTACTTCAGAGCACTACAATTTCTTGGTGACAAACTAGTGTCTTGGCAATCGAAGAAGCGATTGTACATCGCCCCCAACCGGTAGAATATGTAGCCATGTCGCCGTTTCGCCAAGTCATCCGATGAGAACACAACTCAAAGACTATGGTTACGTGATTTGATGTAATCCCGATGTATCGCGACAATCGAGTGCCATTGCGATCTCGCAACCGATTCAAAGATTCAAATCAAAGCACATCGATCTTCGATATCACTTCATCAAGGACCACGTGGATGCAGGTACCGTTGAATTATACTGTAGGGTACGTATACCAATGCGGATCTTCTCACCAAAGCCTTAGCTCCCGCTAGGTTTAATGAGTTGGTCCACCGGATTGGTATGCGTGTTTGACTCAAGAGGAACTGACGAACTCTTAAAACATTCTTAAAACCACCAAACATCATAACCACTTTTGTAAATATTTTTCAAAAACAAAATACAAAATCTAAAATCGATAAAACAACAAAATATTCTTCTATCTATTTTTCTTAACATGGCAAGTAATATTTCTTCCACAACACTCTAATCTTTCAAAATTCAAGATTTTTCCGATCAAGTGTCGAGGGAGAAAAATTTAATACTTAATCTGCTTTAAATAACCGTACTTGCATGTTACATTATCCCGTTGTTTCTTTAAATGGTGGTCATATTTCCGGTTTCCGACACCCTCGGACTAAAACTTATAAACTTTCATTATTTCTTAAGTCGAGGGGGTCGTCAAAGTTATTTCCAAATATTCTTCGCTTGGTAACCAAAATGGAAGTTAAAGACTTTGGATGAACATGGAAAAGGTGAAGGACTAAAACTCAAAAAGCTTAAAGTATTTTTAATAAACTCTCCACCTAACTTACACTTCACATTTATTACACACAACTAATTAATCCTACGCCTAAAATTGAACCCGCTAACCAAGTTTCGATCATCAACTGTAAGTGTTTCGTGTTGAGAACATGTTTTTAAACAAGGGTTTTGAATTTTATGCAAATCCAACGGCTAGAACGTGTGATACGATGATCTTTATGTTCTACGCGTAAGCATAAGAGCATAAGATCATCATGAGTGTGTTTTTTAATGATGTAATGGTGTCAAAATGTTCAAAACTATGTACTAAAACCATTTTCATCAATTTAATCCACCCAGAAACACGAATTGTTCGATTTTCAAAATTAGGGTTCATGAGTCGATTTGGGTGTTTTCATATGTGAACGTTTTTTGTGATAAAGATTGTTGTATAAGGTTGTTTTCATGTTGAATTGATCATATCTAAGCCCGTAAACTACCCGTAAACACTAATGATTCACAAACCGAAAACTAGGGTTTATGTTCATAAGAATTGGGTATTCTTGATTGGCCTTGAATTTGATGTTAAAACTTGATAGACAACTTACTATGCTTCTTAGATATACCGTAATCGCTTTAGTGCAAACCTATGGCTAGATTTCATACGCGTAATTCTTGAACTTTAGGGTTTTAGGCTACTCGTAACAATGTCTACGCCTAACTGTTTGATAAGTATTCATGCAATGATCTGTTATAGAATGAATGTATGTGTTAATATTGATGCTATGATGATTATTATTTCAGGTTTGCTACACGTAAAAAAAAATCAGAATCAAGGTTACGAGCAAACTACACATAAGGATCACCTTACGCGTAGAGAGTTATGCGTAAGAGCAATCTTATGCGTAGGCACTACGCATAAGGTTCTACATAAGGGACTACACGTATCCCGTGAAGGATATGCGTGGCAATGACCCCACGCATAAGGTCTACTTACGAGTAAGCCTTACGCGTAAGGTTTTATATGCGCCACGCAGCTCTACGCATAAGGTCCCCTGCTCCTACGCAGAAGTCGTGATCCCACGATAAGCTTGTGTCTACGCCAGATAACTCCTGCCACGCATAAGCTACCATTTCACGCCTAAGACTTGATCAAACCTTCATTATGAATTGTTACGCATGCAAACTTGTAAATAAATAAATCATAACGTCACGAAACCAATAATGTCACTAATAAGCTTAAATGTTTAATATGTTGTGAAAATATGAGATAACATAAACCTTAAAACCTAAAGTTAACTAACTCTCAAAACTTATCACGGCGTCATTGGACTATTGAACAAACAAGTGATTTTGGACTCAGAACAATCATTGACATATCTCATTCAATTATTAGACAATAAAACCATCCGCTGACTAACATAATGTCTTCGATATGTTGGTTCTTTTGGCTAAATGTATTTGAGATCACGACATGGACGCTCAAATGAATGTGGATGCACCAAATGTACTCACCATTGTTGATATCTTCCTCATGGCTATCCAATGAAGATTGGAAAGAACAACCTTCGTGTTGACTTTGAAACCCTCACCGCTCGTAATCTTCTTGTCTCATTGTCATTGACATTCAAGAACCATCCTTATCGTAACATGCTCACCATTACGCCACAAGATGGGAGATCTACATTCAGCAGCCGGAATACAATGCAACAGATCAAAGGTCAATCTGTGTGACGGTGACACTCAATCACAAGCAAATCACCATCACTCCCGCATTTAAGAGCCGTTCTCCTCATTCCCGACATCATACCAATCGAATACTCTCCGCACCTCATCAAGAGACTGCTCGCAATTTTGATTGATATTGGGTGACGGCTTGCTTGGGTTATTAATAAGCATTCTCACGTGGATCTAAAGAACATTCCTCACCTTGAGAACCCTTTATATCATCATCACAAAATCCGCTTACGGTCGTGATAGCGCTATGAGCATCCCAAGCTCGAGAATCGCAAATCTTTTGGGCTCTTATCAACATGAAACACATCGAAATTGAAGCTCTGATATGGGATGACATGATGACATTCCTCAAAAAACTTGGCTCAAAGATTCCTTATATCAGATATACAAAACTGTTGATCCAAAGAGCACTTGGATATAACCCTGATATCCCCAAGAGAATAAATGCTCCCGATAATCTCGACATGTTGTCTAAACCCACTCTAACAGTCAGATTTAAGGAGTCAACTACCAAGAAACAAGGTGCTGTGTTGCCAGACCACCTTCTCTCAGATGAACTCAAAAAGCTCAACTCTTACAAAAGGTATCTGAAAGTTGTGCAAGAGAACAAAGTTCGTTTTCTAGATGAAAATCTTCGCACACCTACCGTGAAAACCGCATTTAGGAGTGCAGCGGTCGCAAGCACTGAGAGTCAACGAAAGTTCCCGAAGAGGAAACCTCCAAGCAAAAGGAGAGTTCCATCTAAGGAAGCTGTTTCTATTCCTATTCCCAAGTCCGAACCGCAAAGAAAGCTAGTGGATGAAAGCTCTGATGAAACCAAATCAGACGATGAGGTTTTCTACTCTGAAACTGCAACCGATGTTACTCCATCAGTAGCTAAACCTCCTAGTCCACCAGCTGTCATAGGAAAAGGAAAAACCCCAGTGATTGAGCACGAAGAATAAAGTTCGATGAAGAGCCTCCTGACATCGATTACAGGGAGGAAATTCAAATCGTTAGACTTCAACACGTTGCGAAAGAGTTTGCAAAGATCAAATGGGTGGCCCGGAGGTCAAGTGATGATGTTCAATCCACACCAATTCCCGATGCGGTTAATCAACCCGATAAGGAGTCGGTGCCACCACTCTTGAGCAACAACAAAGCGCTGGAAGATTCTATTGATTATGAATTTGAGGAACCGAAACGGAAAAGACCGAAAACAAGCTGCGATGATACAAAGATTGATGAAGCGGACGATTATGATCGTCTTCTTCACAAACGATCCGTCCGTTCCAAGGAGAAAACTTCCGAGCCACCAAAGGACCCAGAGTGTCCACATCTCATCATCATCGATTCATCTTCTCATTCTTCACCACCACCATCAAAAGGATCAACCAAATCAACATCCAATCGGTGAAGAAGCCAAGAACATCTTGGATCTCTCAAGCAAAGACCGTAATCGTTAAAGGTCACAAGGTGTCGAGAGAAAGATATTACAAAGAAGAAGTTAGATTTTCTTCTGACCGGATACAATATCTTCATGATAAGAAAGACAAGATGCAAGTTGAAAGGGAGTATGTATGAAGCTCATGAAAGATGATCTTCAAGGAAAATGGACGAGATGATCAAAGGATACACTCACAAGTTCCTTCTTGACATTGTTCACGGAATTACAAAGGAGATGTTCACCAAACAACTCTATCCGAATCTCTTACATCCGCCAAGCAAACCATGAAATCAACACCAATGCATGTAAACATCAATCCGGATGATCCCATAATCTTCTCGGATCTCGAATTGGTTAACCGTGGTGGCTCAAATGTCGAACGCTCTACAACATTTGCCTCCTACTAAGGTAAATTGTTTGAAGCATTGTTGGAATACCAACTCAAGTCAAGATGCGGAGAAGAAGTGAAGGCCTAAACGTCCGAGAGACGATGAAGATAAAGACAAGGATAAGGATAACGAGCCCAACGTCCGAAGTGCGGTGAATCATCTTCAATGCCTCCACCCCAACGAACTCCAAATTTCAACAAAGATCTCCTCCTCGTTCTTCTACGGATAAACCTCAGATTACGAGTTACCACCATGCACTCGTAAAACCGTGATTACTTTAAGTATACGGTTGGTGACGATGAGGAAGTCTCGAGCCCCAACAACAACCCATCTCTCTTGACAGCCAGAAAGAAATCGTCTTCTAGGCCAAAGAAAAGAAGAAGGCGCCATGATGGACGCCTTATCATGGCCGGATGAGGATAACACCGAATTCGGCGGTTCTCAAGCTTGTTGATTCTACACCCTACCCACCAAGGTCAAGATGCGTAGAAGGTCGTACATTGAGCATGCTAAGTTCTTGCACCTAAAATTCCGTGTGAAAAGATGACGAAACCGAGTTGAGCGAATCAAGAATGAAGCATTTCAACCGCTCAAAGATGACTCGGAAAGTGCTATTGAGTTGAGTATCACCTTGATAATATAGCACGAGCTATGTCTAACAACATGGATTGGCTCAACCTCAAGCAAACATCGACTTCACCAAACGGGATAACCCTCCATATTACACCAACCGGTCTAAACCTCTACCAACAATTGGCAACCAGATCGACCTAGGATTCCATTCCGATATTTCTTCAACAAAGACTTGGAATTTCTTCTTCACGGTGGCGATGGTTCAAGGAAATACGCTTACGTCATCGACACTTTCGTTCCGTTGGCACCATATACTCTAATCGCATAGCCATCAAGGAAAGAGCTAACCACATGTTCTCCAACAATATGGAAGAGTATGACTGTGATGCATTGTATGGGATTCACCATTGGTCAAACGTCGGCGAATCTACTATGTGTCGCCAGTTCAAGTCTCAACATGAAGTGTTCAAGACTAAAGGAATCGTTGCTATTAAACATGTTGATCTTTCGTCTAAATGGGACTACACTTTCCTCAAGAATATTGTGGTCAAAAGGCAAGACAAAAGGATTATGCATTCTCTGAAGCGGACTTTGAGAATTTGTCTCTCAACGACATTGAAGACATGTACCTTGCCAAAGTCTGTGTCGCATGAGACAATTCTCGATCAAGTACAACGTGAATACATCAAGTCCTTGCTTATCTTCATCGAAGCATAGTAATCAAAGAGCGTGTAGAAGATCTCCAACTTGCGGTTGAATCATATCGGACCCTTGTCAACTTCACTGGACCTCGGCTAGAACTTCCGATATCAACCGACTTCCACAATACACCTCTTGACAAACCATTGATGTAATTTACCGTAGTGAACTACAACGAACCGCTTGATGGCGGTCGAGATCTTCACAAGTTTGGGGATTACACATTGAAGAAGGTTAGGGATGGTTTTGCTTATCGGTTGAAGGCGATACATGAAGGAATGGGTCTCAAAGCGATGGAATTCTCAAGATGAAGGGATGTGAAGAGGATCATCACCATGATTGATGAAAGGTTGTATCGACGGGACGATTGAAACTACGGAGAGCTTTGTAGGTGGTCGTCCTCAGTTGCTCTCGCGCTATCAGCATACATCGCATTCTGGTAAGATTGATGGACTTCCGGTACCCTTTGAGCCGCTTCTATTTCATAATATTTTGGATGTGTGATTTAATTATGACTATGGCTTGTGCTCACATAACATGTACAACCCGTTCTTGTCAAGAAAGGACCACGTGGTGCGCTTGATGCCACAATCCTTTAAAAGGAGCGAAAGCTTCTTACTTTTGAGTAAAACCTATCAAACCTTTCATTTTCAAGGTTTTGCTCAAAAGAACAAGTACTTCCCCTTATGATTTTCAAAACCTCAACCGTTTATATCACCCGTTGAGGGGGAGTATTTGACTTATAAACTTTGTTCACAAATTGTTCACAGTGGTCATCTTCCCATAAAACTCAAAATGGTAATATTTATTCTCAACATTTCTTCAAAAATACCATTTATATGCCATTTTTGAGGGGGAGAAATTTATTTGATAAGAAATATGTTGTGATATTGCTATTGAATCATCGTGTGAAAAGACTTCAACCCATGAATTGACGGGATATGAACAGTCTTACATTGAAAAGATTTGTCTTCCAAAGACTTATCCAAGTAAATTGTACCTATTCGAGAAGCTCTTGATAAACATGAACTTTGACTGGTTTGACAACCTTTCGAGGTTTGTCCACACCTTCAAGGTAGTTATTAGAGCTAGTTGTCACCTAAAAGCTGACAATGTATCTCTTTAACTATGCAACGTAACCGTGTCCCTCGGGAATTGTCTATCTTGAGTTGATCAATTCAAAAGTACGAGCTCTTTCCTCACCGCAAATTCTCAAAAACTCTTAAGCACATGTGGAGGGTATTTCAAAATCTAAAACTCTTGAAGTGTTCAAACATGTTTTCATTCACAAACACTTTGAGAGATTTTCATGAAAATGGTTTTATGGCAATGGAGTTATAAGGTGATTAAGGTTAGGAATAACAGTCCTATGATCCGCCAGAGTAGGAAGGATCTACCCAAGGACAATACCAATTGTTTGAATTAGAAGTCCTTAGGTATGATTATAAAAGGAGAAAATGAGAATCGAGAGAAAGAAGGAGTTGAAGAATTAAAAGAATAGCAAAGAAAAGGGTGAAAAGAAATAGCCCTCAGTTATTCAACTTAGAAGCGCATAATCGGTTCAATTCATATGCTCTTGGTTTTCACTTGATGACACCGGTATTGAAGATTAAAAGTCGTCATGGACCCGAAGGACGCATGCACTAAACCTTCTTAACCACTCAAGTTTCTCTCAAAAGAAGCTTGTTTCATTCTCAGAGGAACCCAACATAATCTATCGGCTTTCTCTTAGAGATAGGCGGTATTGAAGAAGGAGACCTCTCCTAGTCTCCGCTCGGGAAAACCAAAACGCACTATTGAGTCTAGAGCCACGAGATTCATCAAAAGATCTCTTAGGTACACTTGACATTTCATCACTTGATGCTCAACAATAAGAACATCGGTGGTGCGTTATCGAGTCCTTCACGGATCTTAGCAATACATCGAGAACATTTATGAGAGGTTCACAACTGTGATCCTCGGTGATTGAATGGAAACTCTTGCCGTGTCAACATCAAACCACGACAGCAGTCGCCGGTAACTCCCCGTGGATTACGCTTTAGTGGTCTCAAACGGTCTCTGATAATGGTGATGCTTGATTATACGTCGGTGACTCATCCGAATCGTGGGTGTACTTTGGTACATCGCGTTATCTCACTTGTGGGACTCGGTTCGAGAACGGCCTTTGTGAGAATTAGAGTTGTGTTTTCACACTATCTCATTAACACTCTCGAAGTTCAAACTTGTAAGTGCGGAATCCGCTTATTACTAACCTTTCTATGTTTACTTCTTATGGAAGCTACGAGCGGAATGATCGGGCAAATTCTCCACATGCTCATACCAACAACATCACTTATGAAAGTTCTCTCACAATCAAAGGTAACACAAAGTCGAATGACTCTACAACAAAGAATCTACAAAGTTTAAAGACTTATAGAACTTCATCAACTGTAATCCAACGTTAAAGACGCAGACACCTTTGGAGCAACTGAAGGCACGATCACGATTACCACATACTATCACTTTCAAAGAACAAAGTACAAAAGAACAAAGAAAATGAAGACGTCAAAGCGAGAATACTTCAAAGGAAACAATTTCTCTACTGGGAGATTGTTCGAATCAAGACATCTCTTCTCACAAGAAGAAGAATGTCAAGGCGTCAAAGCTACTATTACATCGGCACCTACAACATTAACACTCATTTCATTCATCACTAGCACTTGAGGGAGATTGTTAGAATCACTCCTAAACCTTTATTCAAGTGTTAGTAATTCATATGTAATAGTTAGCTTAATATGGCCTTTATGTTAGTAATTAGCCTTAGGCTTATGTGAAGGCCCATAAGCCTAGACCCAAGCCCATATAGGAAAGGAAGGAACTTGGATGATGCCTAGTTCCTTCCCCTATATAAACACATGTAAACCTTCCTTAGAAGGTTGGTTGTTCAATTTATTCTCTCATTCACATCTCTACGCATAACCGTGCCATTCATACGTGTGTGTGTGTGTTTGATTATTGTTTATCCGCCTTCATCTCTTTCTATTGTGCTTGTCTGTAAACATAGTGACCTAACATATTATTATGACAACAATTACAAAATAGTCATCCCACTATAAATACATATGTAAAATATACATTGTGTATTGATACGCTTACACAGTAGCTTAGGGGTCAAAGGAACTTCCTTTTAAATCGAACAAGTTTTTCAACACCTAAGCGATGAACCTAATCGTTGTAGTGTATTATTAGGGTAAGCCACGGGTATTGATATCGTTCTCTGGGGAATAGGAATGCTAGTGAGAAGTTACTACGCTAAGGTTGGGGTTGAGGAAGATTATTTTTATCTTTTATATTTTTAGGAAATAGAAAGGTACGAATCTGGGGTTTGGATTTGGGAGTTGGTATTTCTACGATTACTCTACTATTATCTATTCTAATTAACTAAGCTAGGGGTAGTCTATGTCTATTGTTGTGGGCTCGTATGATGATTAAGAATGTATTTACTTAAGTTTTATTACTCCCTAGTTATCTCCTATTGATGGTTGAATTGTCACGTCCTTATTCTTAACGCATTGTGGTTCTAATGGTCGTAGGGTATGCATTTATCCCTAACTCTTTGAAGCTACCAAAGGTTAATGACTACAAAATCTCTAGGATTTATAAACTTAACACTAAGGTATTCTTTGGATGTTTAACCTACAATAACTCTAGGTGATTATAAACTAAGGTTCAACAAAGATTAATCAAGCATTAATAGCACAACGGATGACCTATCGCAATACTAGGTCAATCACAATTAAGATAAGAGACAACCAATCAATTTTCAATAACTAAGTTTCATATTACCTAAGCAAACACACAAATAAATTAGCGGGACATAGAGAACATGCAAGCATACACACAATCAATTGAAGACATAATTGAATTAATGAAGTAAAACACTTATCTTGATGTAAGATAGGGTATTGAACCCTAAAATCATGTACCACGACCTTGGTTCGGTTTGGGTTTTACTCCACAAAACTACACCACAAAGCGAAAAATTCGGATTCTATATATAATGTTACAAAGCGCGACGGCGCTCTTTAATTGTGGCGCTGGTCGGTCGCCGTCATTAGAGTTTTGTCTTGGCCACGTTAAGCGTTGTGACAACGTCACCTTATGCCCGCGTGACGTAGTCGATCTCGGCGACGTCGGATCAAATCTAGGCCGTCAGCCGCGACGCCTACTCTTTAAAACCTGATGCGTCACTTGTAAATAAACAATTTGGCTCTTGAGTCGTCACAAAACTTGTTCCGACGGCGTCACAAGTAGAACTTGGCGCGTCCCTTTCAATTCGATGAGCTTGAGTGTCTCGATTCTAGACTTTGGCCATTTTCTTCGATATTCGCGCTTTTGTCCGAATAAGTGTCATTCCAACCATTTGCCTTCAAGAGACCTAAAAAGTGAAAAGGAACGAAATTAAGTAGTAACGGATACAAAAGTGATCAATTAAGGGCTTAAATGACCCCTCAAAAAGGTACCTTTTAAATCATTATCAAATATCCCTCAAAAAGGTATTTGCTTGTCCTCAAGCAAATGTGCTTTTAGCCAATTGATTTATAAATTAAGGGTCATGAAGCATTAGTTTAGAACGATCCACAACATATATAAGCCCATAAAAGTCGTAACAAGCACGGAAATTACATACTAGCACCTCACATGAGGTGTTTGGATACTCACATCTCTCGGGTGTATATGAAATATAACAAGTTGGAAATGGAAGATAAACACTCATTAACCGGTCCTAGTACATAGATTATCATAGGCTTGAGACTAGATCAAACCTCCATCGCTTTGGCGTAAGCACCTAGGAAAGACTATCCAAGAGGTCTTTTAAAAGGTTGTAACGTTAGGCTTACGGTAGGGAAACAAAGGGTTTGGTGGGATAGGCGGTTTAGTGGTGGCAAGTCAAAAATATTTATGTTACAAGCATGCGAAGAATGGCGTTGCTAAGCCAAGACTCGACACTCTAAACTCTAGATAATTGAAATAAAAAAACATAAATCTAAAGATAGATGTAGGATGGTAGCCCGTATGTATTTTTTTTGAACACTCTATTTTTTCTTTTTCTTTTTTTTCTATTTTTTTTTCGATTTTTTTTATTATTTTTTATTTTTTTTCTTCATACACTCTTACTCTACCATCCTCTACGATAACATCAAAATGATAGGGATTTATAGGCACATCCCTCACACTTGAGTTTTATTACTCTAACACTAATTTGACCAATTGAAAAGATCAAAACACTTGGAGTATATTATTATGCAAATAAAGGAATTTGAATTTAAAGTTTCCTTCCGTCATTTCATAAATTTAACTTTTCCATGAGTCCCAATCATCCTAAAGCGTGTACAAAGGATATGACTCGACTTAGCAACTTATGCAAGCAACTAGATAATTGAACGAGGGTTTAGTGTGATAACAATAATGCACTAAAAGTGAGTGCATACATGGTATGCTAAGGCGATTTGGGTGTACATTTGGGGATTGATTGTAAACAATGCTCTTCATTGATATTTCGGAAAACCGAAACATCACGAGAACATGAAAAGGATAGGCTCTGAGGGGTTAACTAGGGGTATCGTGTACTAAAGATGAGTACAACGCAAAGGTGTGGGGAATTACTCAACCTATGTGGAAGAAGTAATTATATTATGGGTATCAAACAAGAGTTATCCTAATGCCTCTTATCATTTAGTTATTCCTAACTACACAAGTGTAGTCTTACTAGCGATCTCGGAATGCATCACAAAACAAGTTCTAGAATCTATTATACTACGGTTCACACTCTAAGCGTTAAAGATGAATGCTTTAATTCCTAAAAATCTAATGGCGATCCTCACATTTGGGTGGAATTTAAGTGGTAAAGGGTTTTGTGCTAGTCATATAATTTTCTATCAATGAGGCGCTTTATTAAGACTAATGGCGACTCCTACATGTCATGAAAAATTTTAAATTTGGTGCCAAAATTACCTAACGATATTTCTCATGGTTTATTACACAAATGAAATTGGACAAAGCAAATAGTCAAGGATAAGCATAGTTTCAAAGTTCTGTTTTATTTTCCTCTCTACACTTAAACCGAACATTGTCCCCAATGTTCCCCAAAGTATGAAAGTTATGATAATGGAAGGTAATTAAAAGCGAAAGAAACTAGTAGTCCCCGATTAGCTCGGTAGGATCCGTGTGAAGTGGTGGTTACATCTTTCTTCAAGAAGAATGTTTGCGTGAAAAGCTCCTTCTCATCTTATGTATCTTCTTTTGATAAATTAAACCGCACACTTTGAAGAAAACAAACGAAACCTTCGCGTAAAATCGGCGGTAACAATATATATATATGACTCTACTAAACTAGGATATAATGCTTGTGGAATGGATTTTCTGATTTTCTTGAAAATTAAGACTTGGAAAATTCCAAAATTTATAAGTAGCTCGAAACGAGAAAAAGTAATAAGTCGCTTCTCCCCCGACGCCGTCAGTTTGCGATCTGACGGCACGTCGGAGTTATCCCGACAAACCTGGTCTGCGATTTTCGGAAAAAATTCGGAAAATTTTATCTTTAAAACACGGAAAATTTCACAAAACTTCCATTATAACTCGATACAAGCATTTGACTCGAACAAACACACATGTATATCTTTTAAATAATTGTAATTCTCATGTTTACGTTTCTTTTGAAAACGTGTGTAATCCTCCCTACACTTATCCCTTATGTAAAATACCTTTATATGTAATTAAGACGAGGTTAAAGACAAAATAAAGCATTTTTACAAATTTAAACATGAGAGTAAACAATCAATAAAAGATACACGACACAAACAAGAAAACAATTAAGCATGGGTTGCCTCTCACGAAGCGCCTTTCTTTCTTTATGAGTCTTGTAGCTAGACTCGAAGTCGTGCCCCTACGTGACTTCATTACCGTCACCTTCTACCTCATGACGGTCTCTATTGGGGATTCCATGTTGTAGAAGTGCCCTATGATGCACCTTTCTAAGAGGTCGTCCCTCTCCCACTCGGCTCTATACTCCGGGTCCTAAGTTCAAGCAATCCTTATAGAAACCGAAAATCTTGGCCATAACATAATCTACTCCTCTCCTTATCCTCCTTATTCCTATAGTAGACCGATAGTTTAAGTTCCTTTTCATCATTGGAGAGTGATGAAAACTTCTCAATCTTAAACGACATTTGGTAAGCTACATCATCGGTCTCATCTTTGAATCTCACTATTCCTAACGATGGATCATAAGTTATCCCGGTGTTTTCTACGAAAGGCTTTCCTAGAATAACGTGAGACAAGCTAGGATCTATGGCAGTACTAATATCATCCACAATGAAATCCATAGGAAACGTGAAATTACCTACATAAACAGGCAATCCCTTAACTCTACCAAGAAAATTGCCACTAACCCTAGGATTATCAGGATCATTCCTAGTTGGGATAGGCTTCTTCATTACCCAATTATAGTAGGTGCTAGTCATGATATTTATCGGGGACTTACGATCGATGTAGGCCTTTGCCACGAAAAGGTGTCCTATGCAACATGGTATGTTAAGATTCCAAGGGTTCCCAAACTTGATCCTAGGGCTTCTCCTAACATACATGTGACGGAGGTCACGTACTAAGTGTGGGTGGCGAGAGAGTTCTTTTCCCGTAGGAAACTTATTGAAATAGTCCTTGTCTACTTCATCTACTTCCTTGGTTGCTTCATTCCTAGGTGTTCACTAACCTCAAGTATCGTTTCATGGTTCGCCGTCATTTGTTCTATTAGGTTTCGCTAAGGTGATGGTATTGACGATTGAACGTGCTTAGCTAACTTACTTGGGTCCTTAATCTCTACACCGAAGTTTCGAGTTGAGATAGCATTAACCTTTCTATCACTATTGGTCATGGCTTTCAAAAGGTTATCTATCTTCCTATCCATCTCGGCTTGTTGTTGGTTAAAGCGGTCCGAGAGCTTAGCTATTGAGCTTCTTGGGATGCAACTAGGTGTTGTAACATCCTTATATGTTTTGTTGGTTAGGGCCGTGAGATGGGGCCCATGAGAAATCATTGGATGTGAATTCTTTGGTTTGTCCCCAATAAAGTCGGGCTTGCCCTTCCATGCTTCTCGGGCCATTAAAGTCCTAGGTCCGGTGTTGTAGGAATCTTTCTCCCGTTCCATGAGTACGCAAGGATGCGTAGTCAGCGAAGCTGTTCAAGGAATCTTGTGCAAGTGGCGTGTCATGAGGACCACTACCGACTCACACGAGGAAGAAACTTTGTTCACTTGGCGTGAAGACTTAGGATTGTCGTAGGAGCTCATTAGGAATTTAACTTGATCTTCAAGCTCGAGCATCCTACGTTCGGAAGATTGTGAGTCAATGGGAGGCAAGGAGATTGCCTTTACGGTTTTGGGTAACTCATGGGGGTCATTCCAACTTTCGTTGTCATAGAGAGCAAGGTCCTCTATTATACCCCATGATTCTTCTGCGTGAGATCACTAAGTTTTCCACCGCCGCTTGGTCAATGGATCGCTTAGTGGGAAGTTGACATGATTGTAGAAGAGTTGGACTTGAAGCCAAAGATCAATGCCGTGATGAGGGACTCTATGGAGTAAGTCCTGAATCGAGTCCATGCTTCAGAGAGATTCACCTTGACGTTGTTGGAACATCAAGATTTCATTCCTAAGCTTAGTAGTTCTCCCGATGGGAAAAATTGAGCCGAAAGCGAGAGGTGAGATCATCCCAACTTGAGATGGAGCCGTGAAGTCGCTCGAAGCCAATTACTAGCTTGGTCCCGTAGAGAATTGGAAGAGACGCAGACGCGTGGTCTCCCGAGTAGTAGCATCGAGGTCGATGGAATCGACAATTTAAGGAAATCCTTAAGATGTCGATTAGGATCTTGAACGAAGTCCATGGAATGCACATCCGTTTGCACCAACCGGATGGTGTCGGATCGCAGGTCGTAGTTTGGGCTTGGTCGGAAGCTCAATGGTGTTCCTATAGCCTAGGTGACTTGGTCTCGAGTATTCACCAAGAGTACGGCCTCTTGGTGGGTCATTTCAGTGGTGGTTGGTTATCACCTTCCATGATGAAAAGTGATGGGATTACAGACAAAGGTCACGAAGAAGGGGATAGACTACGAGGAAGCTAAAGAATGAAAAAAACTTACTTGATAGGAATCAAGCAAGGAAACCTAAGAGGTGGACTCTAACTAGCTATTCTATTCCCGTGCGCTAAAACTTGATACGCTTACACACAGCGTGCTCGGGTCAAAGGAACTTCCTTTCGTCGAGCAGTTTTTCAACACCCTAGCAAATGAACCTAATCGTTGTAGTGTATTATTAGGGTAAGCCACGGTATTGATATCGTTCTCTGGGGAATAGGAATGCTAGTGAGAAGTTACTATGCTAAGGTTGGGGTTGAGGAAGATTATTTTTTATCTTTTTATATTTTTTAGGAAATAGAAAGGTACGAATCTCGGGGTTTGAATTTGGGGGTTGGTATTTCTACTGGTTACTCTACTATTATCTATTATAATTAACTAAGCTAGGGGTAGTCTATGTCTATTGTTGTGTGCTCGTATGATGATTAAGAATGTATTTACTTAGGTTTTATTACTCCTAGTTATCCCCTATTGATGGTTGAATTGTCACGCCGCTCATCTTAACGCGTTGTGGTTCTAATGGTCGTAGGGTATCGTTTATCCCTAACTCTTTGAAGCTACCAAAGGTTAATGACTACAAAATCTCTAGGATTTATAAACTTAACACTAAGGTATTCTTTGGATGTTTAGCCTACAATAACTGTAGGTGATTATAAACTAAGGTTTAACAAAGATTAATCAAGAATTAATAGCACAACGGATGACCTATCGCAATACTAGGTCAATCATAATTAAGATAAGAGACAACCAATCAATGTTCAATAACTAAGTTTCATATTACCTAAGCAAACACACAAATAAATTAGCCGGACATGGAGAACATGCAAGCATACACATAATCAATTGAAGACATAATTGAATTAATGAAGTAAAACACTTATCTTGATGTAAGATAGGGTAGTGAACCCTAAAATATCGTACAAGACAACCTTGGTTCGGTTTAGGTTTTACTCCACAAAACTACACTAAACCGAAAAATTCGGATTCTATATATAATGTTACAAACTACGACGGCCACTCTTTAATTGTGACGCCGTCGGTCTCCGTCATTAGGGTTTCGTCTTGGCCACGTTAAGCGTTGTGTGGCGTCACCTTATGCTGTGTGCCGCCGCCTTGATCTCGACGCCGTCTAGATCAAATCTAAGTCGTCTGAGGTGCGACGCCTACTCTTTTAAAACCCGATGTCGTCACTTGTAAATAAGCAATTTGGCTCTTGAGTCGTCACAAAACTTGTTCCGACGGCATCACAGTAGAACCCGATGCGTCCCCTTTCAATTCAAAGCCTGAGTGTCTCGATTCTTGACTTTGGCCATTTTCTTCGTATATTCGCGCTTTTCGTCGAATAAGTGTCATTCCAACAATTTGCCTTCAAGAGACCTAAAAGTGAAAAAGAACGAAATAAAGTAGTAACGGATACAAAAGTGATCAATTAAGGGCTTAAATGACCCCTCAAAAAGGTACCTTTTAAATCCTTATCATGTATATTTTTATTATTAATCTTAACTACTTTTTTAGACAAGTCACTAGGAAATCCCCATGTGATAGTTATAATTTACCTAGAGATTTCCTAATATTTATTATTCGTAAGAAATCCCTAGGAAATCCGAAGGAAATTTTGACGGATTAGCTAGGGGTGAATATTTTGTCACTAATTACTAGGAAATCACTAAGAAAACTGTCACTAATAACTGTGCACATAATTCGTGGGAAAATTGTAGGAATTCCCTAGGTAATTTCTCTGAAAAATTTCCCTAGGAAAATTTTCGTGAGGTGTTGCCCTTTTGTAGTGGTAACAAAAGTTGAAAGCATGGAATAGCTAAAAATAATCGAACTAAGAAGAACTGAAGAAGCCGAAATCAAGACACATAAAATGAAAAGCCTAACATTCAATAATTCCTATGATGGATGAGTAAACACTAGTAGAAAAAAATATAAGTGTATTGGAATGCTACCTAATAAACTTAATCACCACTTATACACAATATAGATCTACATATATTTAAAACATACATAACACACATTACGCACACAAACACACACATACTTTCCTTTTTTTTTAAGTCACTACGGTAACTGAATGAGATAATAACGAGGTGAAGAAGCCTGCTGCGTTGCGGCGGGTTTTTTTCATTGTACTGAGAAAAGATGATTTCTCGATGAAATATCATGTGGCGAAACAGTCCCCGCACTTTATGTTGCTTTCATTTCGTTTGGGCTGCAGGAATATTTGAATATTTTAATACCAAAGCGTAGGAGCTTTAGTATATATATAACAACGGAAAGGTGTCCAAACAAAATTAAAAATAACCTGTTAGGCAGCACCGTGTCTGGCTCCAGAAAATCGTGTTTGGTCACTCATGGGTATCCGAACTATAAAACAAACGGCATCACGACAAATGAGTAATAGTTTGTGAGCAGCCTAGTTAAGTAGGCTTTCAAAAACAATAGGATCAAAAGGAGGGACAAAGGATTTAAAAAAAGGACACGAAAAAATTGTAAACATGGAACTCAAACCGAGGCACGTAAGTTCAACCTGATGCGTGACCCATATGCTAAGTTCGTGGAGATCACCTTTGACTCGCCTTCAGTCCACTACCTACAACAAGAATCCATAAGTCAACGAGAAAAACCCCATATGTTGTGGCGTGGCGCAAAAATTGTAAAAGAACATGCTGCACGAAAAACAACACTAAACTATCTAAAACGGAATGGGTACCCAAAAAGTATAAAAGAATGAAATGAAGCAGACCTGTTGCACCGTCCACCTTGCCATTTTGGTTGACCCTGTACGGTTATTTCCGGGTCTGCTAAACTGAGGAGCCAAAAGGCTGCAAGGAGCGAAGTCACACTTGCAGGTCTGACAGCCTGTGACCGAAAATCAAGAATGACCAGGCCGATGGTTCTTCCTGGAATTAACAAACAAATAACAACATACTACAGATGTACCACAGAACTAACAAATAACAACATATTACAGATGTACCACAAAACATGTAGAAGTATAGTGAAAACAGTTGTCACTGCTTAACACAAAAGTCTATTTGGTCTGTAGGTTAACGCTGAAGAAATGGTCGAGTAGACGACACATATGCAGGGCCACATTCTGGGAGCGGAACAACAAGAGCTTGTCAAAACTGATTACCCTTATCACTTCTGTTTGTGTCTTGCTTTTGTGTGCCTTTTCATGTGCTTTCTCCCGTGCCCCTTTGCTTTGTTTTACTTGCTTTCGTCTCTGCTTGTGCTTGTGGTTTTATTGTCTTATGCTTTCTTCTCCTCTCTTTCTCACCCGCACACCTGCACTTATCAGAGGTCTCGTTGGAAGCAGTCTCCCTACTCCCGGGTTTACCCGGGGGCAGGGGTAGGATCTGTCTACATTTTACCTCCTTATGCCCTTCCCGCTGGATGGGTTTATTGTTGTTGTTGTTGTACTACTGATTATCTCGACTTAGAACACGCGCAAAAGTGAACCACTTCCAAACACCACAAATCGGTATAAAGTTCGATAAAGTAGCAAGAACGAAAAATAGTGGATAAAGTTCAACATGTCACTATCAAAATCAAACGTTTTCACTAAAACCTAACGAACATCAACCTTCCTCGTACCATGTTCA
This sequence comes from Chrysanthemum lavandulifolium, assembly GCA_022545495.1. NCBI lineage: Eukaryota > Viridiplantae > Streptophyta > Magnoliopsida > Asterales > Asteraceae > Chrysanthemum > Chrysanthemum lavandulifolium. The sequence goes on along the minus strand of CM040239.1, from coordinate 66,606,441 downwards.
TAAAATCCGAATATATTTTCAAAGAAACACTACATGCAAACTTTTTAGTTTTAAAGTAATGGGTAATCACGCAATTCATAAAATCACTCAAATTTAAAAATCATCATGGCTATGACACAAATAATCGATAAATCCATGATTTGAATCAAAAATAGGTTTCTTACCATCGTCGGTAGCGTTATTGCTTTCGGGATCACTACTTGACTCACGGTGATCTTTCGTGTTCTATCGCACTCTTCCGGGCCTCCGCTTTGTATTAGTAATTGTCTGCGAAGCCCACCTGAAACTGCTCGTCTCAACATCAGCATAAGATGTTCCTGGTATCTTATTTACGCTCACCTGTAATTTCACATAAATAAATAAAGCAAGATAAAAAAATACGAAGTTACAAAAGTGAAATTGCATAATGTGACTGAAATGAACCCATAATTGTGGCATATGATTTCTTTTACCTCTTGAGTTGCAGAGAGATCAAGTTTCCAAACTGAAGTATTTTCGCTTGAAATTGTATGAGCGGAATTGGGTTCAATGACAACGTCCTCCTTAAACAGCCATTTACCTGAAGTAGGTACTGAAACATGATGTCGTTATCATTCAGTTCTATTTAAACAGTTATCTACATGTTACACGCAACAATTAAATGGCATGTGAAAAAGTAAGTTCGCATACCATAACCACTGGGATCGCTCAAGCTAGTATCACCAACAACCACTACACAATAGAAACTTTGCTGATTTTGTTTCAGGACCCATGTGCATAAATTACAGTGGGAACACCTGTTACACCTGCCCCAACGAATGACGTACGATTTGATAAGCGCCCATAGTGATTGAAGAAAGGTATGGCCGCAACCATTACGAGAGCAATACCTCTTCATGTTCATTTTCACATTGCCATTGACCATAGTTAACTGCATTCAAAATCCGAATAACATTAGTCACCAAAAATGGAAACCAATAACTAACACAACCATGAATTGCAATGAGCAGTTAGTTAGCTACAACATATACGAAATCTTATTTAAACATAAAAAAATTGCAGATAAAACAACTCTATGACGCATTTAGTATAACATAAGAAGCTCCTTGATTTATCAAACTATCCACCCACCGCATACATTTAAGACTCTTGATAGTTTGTCCTTAACAATCCATGCATCTAACTTGATGATATGTTCTCGATTTATGCAGTCATATTTCAACTCATATCTCATGCCTCTAAATTTTGTTTTATTATTTGTTAGTTGGTTCAATTTAACAAAACTCAATAGACTGATGTTCATATATCAAATAAACTTTAGAAAAAAACAACCTGTATATGTTTACCTAAAAATTAACCCAATTATTATTGCTATTTTTATTATCACAACACTTTCCATCGGTTAGAATATCCAGGCGAAACAGACGTAATCCAAACCGATACGCTTTCCTCTCGAACTTTTTCCCGGCCACTCATACGATTTTGTAAGTCATGACCGTCACTACATCTTAGCAAAGGGGCGACCACCTCTTTTAACCAAACCCCACTACCAGCTACTCTTTTTTTGGTGTGCAAGGATCATGATGAGGTGGTGTTAGTCGGTTGAAAAGACGGTGTGTTATAAGTAGATATATCATGTATCAGTATTTGTATTAATTCGTGGGCTTGTACATTTTGGGCTGAACAATTGAACGTTTGATAAATAATAGTTTAATCGAATTTGCAATATTTTAATCTCACCGTTATATTATATTTGCACTGACGTAGCATTTTAGATATATATATATATATATAGAGTTAGGATCAAATAAGAAGATTACTTATAATAAGAAGGATGAGAAGTAATTTAGACCAATCATTTCACAAAGCCATTTAAGGGTACTTTTGTCCAATAATGAAAAATTGAAATTACTCATTCCTAAAATTCTGGTGAGGTTTTCATTTAATTGTTTAAATATATAAAAAAAATTAAAAACCTTTAACATCATATCCGAATGAATGTTTGCATCGTGTTCTTTATCAGATTGACGAGACGACACCACTTCGTCATGCACCTAATGCTGTTTTTTTATTAAACCATGCGATGAATATTATTAACTAATCCGATCAACCCACGCACTATAACTCGATTTTTTTCTTATGTAAATTAACTCATGAGTTAACTAATTAACACATGGTGAGTACCATGCATGTAACCTATTTTATTAAAAACATACATTCATCGAATTATTTATGGGTCAAAATTAAGCTTTACACAACTTTTAATAAGAATGGGTTTACAAACATGTTTAGATGCAAAAATCGATCATATTCGGATGCATAAAACAAGTCCGATCAAGTTCGGATGCAAAATCGATCAAATTGACAAATTCGGATGCAAAAATCGATCAAATTCAGATGCAAAAATCAATCAAATTTAGATGCATATGCTTAGACGAAAAAATCCACGAGTTTAGATGCGTAAAACCAATCAAGTACATATTCTTAGATGCATGTTGAATAATGTTAATAATTTTTTAGACTACCTTAGTTTAACAATAGATGCATACACCAATCATGCATCATAAATCAGTGAAAGAAGCTAGCTTAGATGCGAAATCAATAAGATGCATGATGGAGGTTTATAAAAACGTTATTTGTAACCATGGTAGTATTAATAGATGCATATCTAAGTAAACCCATGCATCGAAATCATTAAAAAAATATGCATGATAAGTCAGTTTTAAAATTTTAAATGAAAACCACATTAACGAACATTGATTAAAAACTAAAATATTTATGGTTGAAAGCCCAGGAGGTGACGGTTTTAGTGGTAGAAGATGAGATAAAATAAATTTACGTTTGTACCCTCCAACTTCTTATAAAATAAGGTTAAGTTGGTTGTTTATTACCAATATGTCATTGTTTAATCTTATCCGTTGATGCAAGATCTAATGGTGGAAATAGCTTCTTATCCTTCTTATTTTAACTAATATTCTTACCGGATCCTTACTCTATATATATATATATATATATATATATATATATATATATATATATATATATATATATATATATATATATATATATATATATATATATATATATATATATATATATATATATATATATATATATATATATATATATATATATATATATATATATATATATATATATATATATATATATATATATATATATATATATATATATATATATATATATATATATATATATATATATATATATATATATATATAATTCTTGTCTCACGACTCAAAGTGAGTAATAATCTTGAGTAATGCATGCATGTGACCGATTGTGTGAAGCGAGAGGAATATGCCCCATTATGACATGTCTTAATGACAAAATATGTTACACAAATGATAAAGAAAGTATTATTTAAACTAAAAAACATGCATTTATAATCATATATTCTTACCAATCATATGCTATAGGTTCAAGCATATCCATGTATGACTAGGGTAACAAGTTGTGTTCAGGTTCATAAGTTGATGGATTTAAAAATCTTATCTTGACAAGAGATGTTTAATGTAATAACTCGTCTCGTATCAGTAAAAGATAAGACATTTGAGTCCCTTATAAGCTTGAAGTTATAGCCTACTAGTATCCTTCCATTAAGGTTTTTAGCTGAGACCAAAATGATTCATTCGCTTTAGGGGGTGTTACAAATGGTACAACCATCCGATAGTACATGCATCTCGTGGGTCTTCTGTAGGCATGATGGGGAAGTTAGGAATAAAAGCGAGGGAGTTTATAATAACTCCTAACATAGGAGATAAGACATATGAGTCCCTTATAAACTTGAAGTTGTAGCAAATTAGTATCCTTCCATCTTGGTTTTTAGTGAAAACTAGAAGGATACCCAAGCAGTCCATTGCTTTTGGCTTTAGAGAGCGTTACATTTAAGTAAGTAGTTAGCAGTACAATGCAATCTTGTTTACATATAAACCGTATATGAACTATGTGACTCATTTATCTATATGAGCTGGTAAGTTAAACATGTCACACGAGTTATACATGTTAAATGATAGACAACTCAACCCGTTTAAGCATTTAATCAGTTGTAAATTTCACTATTGATGTTTATATGTAAATAAAAGAAAATCTTAAACGGGTTAGCGGGTCGATCCTTTTAACTCACACCAAACCTAAAAGAACCTGTTTGATAAACAGGTAAGTGAACCGACTCGAATACGATCTAAAACCTATTTATACCTAAATCTGAACTTGTTTATGTTCATCTGGATCTCACTTTGTTTTCATATCGTACTTGAATCTAAACGAACTCAAAAACCTCAAATCATGATATAACAAACAAAAGAATAAATAAATATAACCAAATTGGTATTTGTTATAGCGGTAGGTGTTCTTGTCTAGTACCTATGAACATGTGTGGGGTTGTGAGGTGTCAGATAAACTCCAACAGAGATCTGTTAAGTGTATCTTCATAGGATACCCAAAGGAAATGATGGGTTACTATTTCTACTATCCACCTGAAGACAAAGTAGTTGTGGCAAGGTATGCAGATTTCTTTGAAAAGAATCTCATATCTCAAGAATTCAGTGGGAGAGTAATTGATCTAGAAGATGATCAAGAAGATACATCACCTTCTAAAAACACTAACCAACTTCAAGAGGAGCCCCTAAAATTCTCAGACCTCCATTTGAAGTTACTCCCATCCATAGGTCTGAAAGGACTATACATGCTCCTGAACGACTTTGCCTTAATGTAGAAATCGAGGAACATAGTTTAGGGGATCTTGGAGAACTTGCTAACTATAAAGCTGCCATGGTTGATCCTTAAAAGGACAAATGGAAAGCAATTATGAATGCGGAGATGAAATCCATGCATGACAATGAAGTCTGGGTTGAAGTAGACCTTCCTCCTAACCCAAAAGTCGTTGGAAGCAAGTGACTCTTCAAAAAAAGACTGACATGGATGGTGAAGTACACACCGATAAGGCTTGTCTGGTTGCAAAGGGCTATATTCAAACCTTCGGGATTGACTATGAAGAAACCTTTTATCCTGTAGCAGACATTAGAGCCATTAGGATTCTTATAGCCATAGCGGCATACTATGACTATGAGATTTGGCAGATGGATGTCAAAACTGCCTTCTTAAATGGTCGCCTTGAAGAAAACATCTTTATGGCGCATCCTGAGGGGCTTGTGCATCTACAATTTCCAAAGCGAGTATGCAAGCTTCAAAGATCCATTTATGGGTTGAAGCAGACATCAAGGCAATGGAATAAGAAATTTGATGTAGAAATCAAGAAATTTGGTTTTACTCAAAATCCTGATGAGCCATGTGAATACCATAAAGCTAGTGGTAGTAATGTTGTTTTTCTCATCCTGTATGTTGATGACATACTAATTATGGGAAAACATATTTCAAGTTTACAAGAGGTTAAATCATACTAATTATGGAAAAACATATTCAAGTTTATAAGAGGTTAAATCTTATCTTAGAAGATGTTTTGCCATGAAGGATTTAGGAGAAGCACATATATTCTAGAAATTAAGATCTATAGAGATAGATCTAGGCAGTTGATTGGATTAAGTCAAAGTGCTTACATTGATAAAATCTTGAAGAGATTCAGGATGCAAGATTCCAAGAAAGGATATCCTCCAATGCAAGTTGAACTTAGCTTAAGTAGCAAACAATGTGCTTCAACACATGTTGAGGTGACACGCATGAAGAAGGTTCCATATGCTTCGGCTGTTGGATCTATCATATATGCAGTGAGATACACAAGACCTGATGTGGTGTTTGCACAAAATATTACAAGCCGTTATCAACAGGATCCAGGTGATATTCACTGGACTGCTATTAAAATATTCTCGAGTACTTAAGGGCTACTCAAGATATGTTTTAGTGTATGGTGGGAATCCAGAGGCAGAACTTAATGTTACATGTTACTACGATGCATCCTGGCTAACTGAAAGATGATACGAAGTCTCAGACGGGATATATCTTTGTAGTCAGTGGAGGAGCTATGGATTGGAAGAGCACAAAGGAGAGTACAATTGCGATGTCTACAACAGAAGCTGAGTACATAGCTACGATGGAAGTTGTTTGGATAATGAAGTTCATTTCAGGACTCGGTGTTATGCACTCAAATGAAGAACCTATTAAAATGTATTGCGACAATTCTGGAGCAATTACATTCGCCAATGAACCAGGAGTCATGAAAGGGGCCAGACATTTTCCTCGACGATATCACTATGTTCGAGAACAAGTCAAAATAGGTGAAATCAATCTACTCAAGTTCACATAGATGACAAAGTTTACTCAACATGCGGAGAGCATTTGTTAATAAAAATAAGCCGTAAAAACGTTTATTTATATTTTACGATCTTCTAATGTTTTGTCGATAACAAACGTAAAATCATTTTAACGAAACAAATAAAATAAGTAAATGATTTGAGCCAATAGTTTTCTAACACACTTACGTTTTCACATAAAACACTAAAACAAGTATAAGTGATTTTATGATTTAATAATACATATGTACAACAACTAGTGTTTACATATTGGGCAAATATATACATAACTAGTATGTATTATAATGGGTAATATCAATGGGTAGAAACTTAAGTATTTGACCCATTGACCAAATACATTGAATATAGTTGGGTACAACCCAAAGTCCATGACCCATACCCATGGAGCTTGACCCATAACTCATTGCATAACATCATGCTTAAGTCATACATGGTTTTAATCCATGGCCCATAGTTTTAATCCATGAACCATGGACTAGATGCATTGCATCTTGGAGATACATTGTATCTAGGTAGATACCATGATCCATAACTCATGACCCATGACCCAAAACCCATGGGCAAAAGGGCGTCGTCGCATGATCCCCAAGATACATCGACGGATCCTCAAGTGAGGGATCCGTGGAACAATAGACATTTTCTCTCTATAAATAGTGAGCCATTTTTTCATTGTTACTAACCCCTTTCTCACATATTTTCTTTTTGAGTTACAAACTCTTTAACCTTAGATCCAAGTGATCTATGTATGTAGTTTTGTTTTCATGTGATTCTCTAGGTTCCTCTTAAAGGCGAGATCACCACCTTTTGAAGACGAGCAAGCTCAAGTCCATGAGTTGCCATGCTTCGTTATCATCAAGACTACTGAGGTTCTCTTGTTGATAGTTTTCTTCTTTCTCACAAGAAATGTAGTACGTGTTGAAGACATTAGTGAAAGATGTCTCAAGTGTCAAGACAAAGATATTAGTGAAGGGTGTCGATCGTCCGTATTGAAAGCACTAGTGAAGGGTGCTTAGAAGTCAAGGCTAGAGGCATTAGTGAAGGGTGCCTAGAAGTCAAGTCACAAGACATTAGTGAAGGGTGTCTTGAAGATCGAGTCAAAGGCATTAGTGAAAGGTGCCTAAGGTGTACATTCGATATGGTGTGATTCGATGTACATGATAGATTAGTATTGGGTCAAAGGATATTGTTATCCTGATGATGTTATTATAAGGAGTAGATCTCCTTTGAGTTTAGGTGTTGTGTAGTAGTTCCTCCATTGTAATGGAACTCGGTGACTTAGCCTAGTACCGGATAAAGGGTAGGCGACATTGTGGTAGGTGTGGTTCTCCTGGTGAAAGAACCCGATGGTTAGCCTAGTACCGTAAAAGAGTAGGCGACGCTGTGAAGGCTTCTCCGCCATAAGGAGTCGATGTTGTGTAGTGATTACGAACTCTTGAGTAGGTGACTCGGGAGTGGATTAGGGCAAGGAAGGTGTCCTTGTAGCCAACCACTATAAATACTGCGTTGTGGTTTTGTGCTCCTTACTCTTTATCTTTTCATTACATACTTACATTTCTATATGTTTGTTTATCAACATCCAACATACATCTAAATAGATTGACATAAGTCTATCTAAATAGTTTAAAACAAAGTTTTAATTGGTAAACTATTCAACCCCCCCCTTCTAGTTTTCTACAATTGGCATAAGAGCTTCGTTACCAAGTTCCTTAAAGTATATTGTACTTTAAAAACTTGATACGATCCATGGTTAATTGAAAACTACAAATAAGGTCTTTTATAAAAATAAATACCATGTTTTAAAAAAAACTCTTTGTTTGGATGTTGGTTAGATGACAACAATATTTTTTACTTATTATTTATTTAATTGCACTAATCATCTTTGTCATGTTACTTAGTTAAAGCTCATATCTATCAAGCCATATGAATTGGTTGGTAACAAGAATACCTTCCCTAAGAAGGTATCCTAAACACAAAGAAGCCAGAATTGTCTACTGACATTTGTTGTGTCATTTGTAAAGACATTCCTAAGTGCATTAGAGGTATGACTTCCCACTTATCTCTAAATAATATTAGCTTGATAAATAAGTATGCTTACATAGGTATCTATAGGATTATCTTTTGTGCATACTCATGACAAAGATTGTTATCATTTTCAACATGTTGAAAGTTTGATACATGAAGTACGGGAAGATCAACGTTTCATGTTCTATCACCTCCTCGAATATTTCGACGAGATTAAACCTAAAAAAACTTGAGCTAGAGGATTTTAGTGGTGTCCTAGTATCAAGCTTAACTTAGATAATCTAGTAACTCCAAGTCATGTATCGTTCATTTCCTTAGTTTTTTAGAGTCATGTATATCATATCTCTAGTTTTATTAGATGAAATTACATGATATTTGCTATATCTCTGAGTATATGATTATTTGATATAATACATATCTCACTTTGATGATAACATTATTTGTTATATCTCCATTACTGAATCTTGTCATCAGACAGACGGATCCCTCCAAGGAGGGAACCGTGGGATCCGTGCAACAGAAGACCAATTTTCTACTAACTTGAGTCGTATTGCAGGAAATTATGCATTATACACTTGTCTTCTAACCTTTGTTTTGTAGGTTTTCAATTTACACATAAAGACTTTGACACTTAAAGCTAGGGAGCTTTGTGTCAAAGCATTACATTGCAAGATCATTTGCAATATTAGGATTACATTTCATGACGCCCCTTGCAAAGTTGCAATTATCTAGGGGAGCATTATCGTCGCTAAGACGAAACCATTTTGCAAACATAGTTGCAATACATTAGCTTAGTAGTTTTATTTACTTGACGCCTCACAAAGGGATGGACTCGTCAAGGGGAGTTAAGACGAGAACTCTTCACGTCACTTGCTCTCTATTCTTTCTTTTCACATGTTTTCTTAAAACAATGTGTTAGTTTACTCAAGCTCTTTTGTTTCGACAAAAGGGGAGAAGAAAGTAAAACTACAAATTCAAACTTTTACGAATTTAGTTTTCCTTAAAATAATTTTATGTTTTGTCATCAACAAAAGGGGAGATTGTTAATACAAATAAGTCGTAAAACGCTTATTTATATTTTACGATCTTCTAATGTTTTGTCGATAACAAACGAAAATCATTTTAACGAAACAAATAAAATAAGTAAATGATTTGAGCCAATAGTTTTCTAATACACTTATATTTCACATAAAACACTAAAACAAGTATAAGTGATTTTATGATTTAATAATACATATGTACAACAACTAGTGTTTACATATTGGACAAATATATACATAACTAGTATGTATTATAATGGGTAATATCAATGGATAGAAACTTAAGTATTTGACCCATTGACCAAATACATTGAATATAGTTGGGTATAACCTAAAGTCCATGACCCATACCCATGGAGCTTGACCCATAACCAATTCCATGACATCATGCTTAAGTCATACATGGTTTTAATCCATGGCCCATAGTTTTAATCCATGAACCATGGACTAGATGCATTGCATCTTGGAGATACATTATATCTAGGTAGATACCATGATCCACAACTCATGACCCATGACCCAAAACCCATGGGCAATAGGGAGCGCCCCACGGATCCCAGTGATACATCGAACGGATCCTCAAGTGAGGATCCGTGGAACAATAGACATTTTCTCTCTATAAATAGTGAGCCATTTCTTCATTGTTACTAATCCCTTCTCACATATTTTCTTTTGAGTTACAAACTCTCTAACCTCGAGATCCAAGTGATCTATGTATGTAGTTTTGTTTTCGTGTGATTCTCTAGGTTCCTCTTAAAGGCGAGATCACCACCTTTTGAAGACGAGCAAGCTCAAGTCCATGAGTTGCCATGCTTTGTTATCATCAAGACTACTGAGGTTCTCTTGTTGATAGTTTTCTTCTTTCTCACAAGAAGTGTAGTGTTGAAGACATTAGTGAAAGATGTCTCAAGTGTCAAGACGAAGATATTAGTGAAGGGTGTCGATCGTCCGTATTGAAAGCACTAGTGAAGGGTACTTAGAAGTCAAGGCTAGAGGCATTAGTGAAGGGTGCCTAGAAGTCAAGTCACAAGACATTAGTGAAGGGTGTCTTGAAGATCGAGTCAAAGGCATTAGTGAAAGGTGCCTAAGGTGTACATTCGATATGGTGTGATTCGATGTACATGATAGATTAGTATTGGGTCAAAGGATATTGTTATCCTTGATGATGTTATTATAAGGAGTAGATCTCCTTTGAGTTTAGGTGTTGTGTAGTAGTTCCTCCATTGTAATGGAACTCGGTACTTAGCCTAGTACCGGATAAAGGGTAGGCGACATTGTGGTAGGTGTGGTTCTCCTTGGTGAAAGAACCCGATGGTTAGCCTAGTACCAGAAAAAGAGTAGGCGACGTTGTGAAGGCTTCTCCGCCATAAGGAGTTGATGTTGTGTAGTGATTACGAACTCTTGAGTATGTGACTCGGGGAGTGGAGTAGGGCAAGGAAGGTGTCCTTGTAGCCGAACCACTATAAATACTCGCGTTGTGGTTTTGTGCTCCTTACTCTTTATCTTTTCATTACATACTTACATTTCTATATGTTTGTTTATCAACATCCAACATACATCTAAATAGATTGACATAAGTCTATCTAAATAGTTTAAAACAAAGTTTTAATTGGTAAACTATTCAACCCCCCCTTCTAGTTTTCTACAATTGGCATAAGAGCTTCGTTACCAAGTTCCTTAAAGTATATTGTACTTTAAAAACTTGATACGATCCATGGTTAATTGAAAACTACAAATAAGGTCTTTTATAAAAATAAATACCATGTTTTAAAAACTCTTTGTTTGGATGTTGGTTAGATGACAACAATATTTTTTACTTATTATTTATTTAATTGCACTAATCATCTTTGTCATGTTACTTAGTTAAAGCTCATATCTATCAAGCCATATGAATTGGTTGGTAACAAGAATACCTTCCCAAGAAGGTATCCTAAACACAAAGAAGCCAGAATTGTCTACTGACATTTGTTGTGTCATTTGTAAAGACATTCCTAAGTGCATTAGAGGTATGACTTCCCACTTATCTCTAAATAATATTAGCTTGATAAATAAGTATGCTTACATAGGTATCTATAGGATTATCTTTTGTCCATACTCATATATTAATAAACATCTTGTAAAAACGTTAGGCAATCATTGTTTTGCCCGTAATACGTCACATCCTATTAACTCTTCTTTCCTATAGGTCTCGCTATGTCGCATGAGTATGAGTTTTATTTTTCACTCACCAACGTCTATACTCCTAACATCTCTCTTGAGCCCAACACACCTGGCAATCATGTCCGTGGGTTCAATAATCTCGAAACCCGTCATTTCCACGAAGGACGTATTGTCGAAATCCCTCTACAATTCGAAGAAGGTATCAATACTTCCTTCCGAACCATAGGACTAGAATGTCTTCTCGAAATTAATGAGAAAATATGTCCAAGGTTTGTATTGGAATTCTTCCGTCAAGTTGAACTCGTTCGTAGCGAGGATCGCTCTCTATCTCTTTGGTTTTGGATCAAAAACCAAAAGTTTGTTTTAACCCTTGGGCAATTTGCTCACATCATCCGAATTCCAAATCATGGACAATGTGCCTTCACTGAATATTGGTCTCTTGATTCTCTCTTCAACTTTCATGAAGAAAATAGTCCATATTGTTCACACATACCTTCCCCGGAAGACTTGACTCGCATAATATGCAAACGTCGACCCTATTACTCCGATCCAAACATTATCTATACACGGATATCCGAGAAGAGTACAAGGCTCTTGCACTCATCCTACATGAAAATGTTTGAGTCTTAGGGAAATCGAGAAATCCTTCCCGCTTGTTGTGGTCACATAATGTATTGTTTGCTAACACAAGAACCATACAATCTCGCCTACTTCTTCGCAAGGCGAATTATAAATCTTCAAGGCTCCAAGAATAAACTAGCCCTTATGGAATGTTCTTGACACGCCTTTATCATAACATCATGTACTTCCATCCTCAATTTTAAAGTCCGTTGTACGTACTTGTGAACAAGATGATGGAACCTCTAAACACATCTCTTATGAAGACTTTCTTCACTCCCGAATCGGCGAACACTCATCAACCATTTGATGATCCATCTAGCGAAAACGCTCTAGGAACTTAGCTTTCTTTCAAAATAGGGTCAATCCTTAGTATCCATGCTTTATCAATGTAATGCAATTTTCTTCATGAAATAAAACATCTTACATTTGATATTTCTACTACATTAGTGTTAGAACTTCTTAGAAAAACCCTAACTTTGAAATATGATGCATTGTGCAACCCTTGCATACCTTTTTGAAAAGGTTCTGCTTTGCAGATAGACGAATCCCAAAGTTTGTGCTAGACGGATCCCTACTCTTAGGTAACCGTGGGATCCGGCAAACAGAAATGCAATTGCAATCATTGTATTTCAAAACATGTCCGTAGATCACTTCACACTAAGCTAGACATAGTGCTTTAAGACAAATTGAGTCCTTATCAAGTTGAGCAAATTTTTTCGTACTCACACATAACTCATTTAGATCACACTCAAAACACCTGTAGATCTACCGTCTTACCAAAACACATTATTCTTCCGCTCTTATACTCGTACATGATCCCTCACATGTTAATACATCTAGCTTTAGAAATCTTTTAATTTTTAGCGAATTGATTGTAGTCACCCTTACCTCAAAAAGGTCAAAATGGATCAAACTCTAGCCTTTCCATCTTAGGCTTTTAAGATATCCTCCAAAAGGTTACCTTAAGGTACTATCTGATCTCTAGGATCATTTAGCTCCATTTGACACTCTCAAGTCTTTAGTGTCATCCTTGTTCATTCATTGGTACTCATAAAAAATTCCAATTTTTTCTATAAAAGACAATCGTTAGCTACATCACTCATTGCCCTTAAGCATTTAAGTACCCTTTCATTTAAGACACTTAGATGGACTGAAACACTCAAGAAAGTTTAGGCATTAGACCTTACAAACATCATTGATATCTTTTCTTAGCTGCTGAGAGACGGATCCCTAGGATTAGCCTAGATGGATCCCTCATTGGAGGGAACCGTGGGATCCGTATGACAGATTCATGTCAACTCTAGTTAAAACAATCATTTCAAGCTCATCATGCTAACTTGAACACTCCATCTCATCTTAATTAAGTGCCTAGATCAGTACAATTCTAAAGTTGACTCTTGTGCATGCTAATCATCACATTCCAAGGAATCTTAGTGGCTTAAGTCTTGAATGCACTTGCCAAATCCTTTGCTTTATAAACCTCATTGTTAGGACTCCTAAAGTCATCATCTTCATCCTCATTTTCAGCACTTAGGAACCTTTACAAACCTATTTGAATCATCTCATCATAAGGAAAGCTCCAAGTGGTAACTCATCCACTAAAAGACCACCCAAGAAAATTGCTCGTGTTGTACACGAAATTTCTTCAACCGAATCATCTCCGGTGAAATCCATAAATGCAAGGATTTCTCCTCCACCAACTCAACCAATCAAACTAATCCCTAAAAGGATAGTTCCCACAAAACTACCTATGCCAAACACCACCATACCTCCTAAACCAAACAATCCCATTTCCACTAAACCATCACCATTGGTGCCTAGAGCCCTTTTATTCACCACTCCACTCTCGTCACCACATCTCTACAATCTAGAGGATTTGCCTCCTAGGCCATCTCACCCTCCACCACCGGCAACATTCTCCTCATTAGGAGGAATAATGGAACAAAATCAAGGTGTTGAGTCAACACTAGCTCCGGCTTCCTTTTCACCGTCACCATCACATAATCCCATTTGGATTATGAGAAATTATCAAAGTCAACCATCCGACCACATGGAAGTTGACACCTCTCTACCACCACCATCATTCTTGGTCGAGCCATCTTCGAATGCGCCTCCACCAATCCCTCCATCGTTTGAGGCTTCACTTGATCCTTCACTTGATCCTTCACATCAAGCAATTTTCTTTCTTCCACCACCACTACCTAGCCATGACAAAGATTGTTATCATTTTCAACATGTTGAAAGTTTGATACATGAAGTACGGGAAGATCAACGTTTCATGTTATATCACCTCCTCGAATATTTCGACGAGATTAAACCTAAAAAAACTTGAGCTAGAGGATTTTAGTGGTGTCCTAGTATCAAGCTTAACTTAGATAATCTAGTAACTCCAAGTCATGTATCGTTCATTTCCTTAGTTTTTTAGAGTCATGTATATCATATCTCTAGTTTTATTAGATGAAATTACATGATATTTGCTATATCTCTGAGTATATGATTATTTGATATAATACATATCTCACTTTGATGATAACATTATTTGTTATATCGCCATTACTGAATCTTGTCATCAGACAGACGGATCCCTCCAAGGAGGGAACCGTGGGATCCGTGCAACAGAAGACCAATTTTCTACTAACTTGAGTCGTATTTGCAGGAAATTATGCATTATACACTTGTCTTCTAACCTTTGTTTTGTAGGTTTTCAATTTACACATAAAGACTTTGACACTCTAAAGCTAGGGGAGCTTTGTGTCAAAGCATTACATTGCAAGATCATTTGCAATATTAGGATTACATTTCATGACGTCCCCTTGCAAAGTTGCAATTATCTAGGGGGAGCATTATCGTCGCTAAGACGAAACCATTTTGCAAACATAGTTGCAATACATTAGCTTAGTAGTTTTTATTTACTTGACGCCCTCACAAAGGGATGGACTCGTCAAGGGGGAGTTAAGACGAGAACTCTTCACGTCACTTGCTCTCTATTCTTTCTTTTCACATGTTTTTCTTAAAACAATGTGTTAGTTTACTTTCGAAGCTCTTTTTGTTTCGACAAAAGGGGAGAAGAAAGTAAAACTACAAATTCAAACTTTTACAATTTTAGTTTTCCTTAAAATAATTTATGTTTTGTCATCAACAAAAGGGGAGATTGTTAATACAAATAAGTCGTAAAAACGTTTATTTATATTTTACGATCTTCTAATGTTTTGTCGATAACAAACGTAAAATCATTTTAACGAAACAAATAAAATAAGTAAATGATTTGAGCCAATAGTTTTCTAATACACTTATACTTTCACATAAAACACTAAAACAAGTATAAGTGATTTTATGATTTAATAATACATATGTACAACAACTAGTGTTTACATATTGGGCAAATATATACATAACTAGTATGTATTATAATGGGTAATATCAATGGATAGAAACTTAAGTATTTGACCCATTGACCAAATACATTGAATATAGTTGGGTATAACCTAAAGTCCATGACCCATACCCATGGAGCTTGACCCATAACCCATTGCATGACATCATGCTTAAGTCATACATGGTTTTAATCCATGGCCCATAGTTTTAATCCATGAACCATGGACTAGATGCATTGCATCTTGGAGATACATTATATCTAGGTAGATACCATGATCCACAACTCATGACCCATGACCCAAAACCCATGGGCAATAGGGAGCGTCCCACGGATCCCCAGTATTACACTGAACGGATCCCTCAAGTGAGGGATCCGTGGAACAATAGACATTTTCTCTCTATAAATAGTGAGCCATTTCTTCATTGTTACTAATCCCTTTCTCACATATTTTCTTTTTGAGTTACAAACTCTCTAACCTCAGATCCAAGTGATCTATGTATGTAGTTTTGTTTTCGTGTGATTCTCTAGGTTCCTCTTAAAGGCGAGATCACCACCTTTTGAAGACGAGCAAGCTCAAGTCCATGAGTTGCCATGCTTTGTTATCATCAAGACTACTGAGGTTCTCTTGTTGATAGTTTTCTTCTTTCTCACAAGAAGTGTAGTGTTTAAGACATTAGTGAAAGATGTCTCAAGTGTCAAGATGAAGATATTAGTGAAGGGTGTCGATCGTCCGTATTGAAAGCACTAGTGAAGGGTACTTAGAAGTCAAGGCTAGAGGCATTAGTAAAGGGTGCCTAGAAGTCAAGTCACAAGACATTAGTGAAGGGTGTCTTGAAGATCGAGTCAAAGGCATTAGTGAAAGGTGCCTAAGGTGTACATTCGATATGGTGTGATTCGATGTACATGATAGATTAGTATTGGGTCAAAGGATATTGTTATCCTTGATGATGTTATTATAAGGAGTAGATCTCCTTTGAGTTTAGGTGTTGTGTAGTAGTTCCTCCATTGTAATGGAACTCGGTACTTAGCCTAGTACCGGATAAAGGGTAGGCGACATTGTGGTAGGTGTGGTTCTCCTTGGTGAAAGAACCCGGTGGTTAGCGTAGTACCGGAAAAAGAGTAGGCGACGTTGTGAAGGCTTCTCCGCCATAAGGAGCTGATGTTGTGTAGTGATTACGAACTCTCGAGTAGGTGACTCGGGGAGTGGAGTAGGGAAAAGAAGGTGTCCTTGTAGCTGAACCACTATAAATACTCGCGTTGTGGTTTTGTGCTCCTTACTCTTTATCTTTTCATTACATACTTACATTTCTATATGTTTGTTTATCAACATCCAACATACATCTAAATAGATTGACATAAGTCGATCTAAATAGTTTAAAACAAAGTTTTAATTGGACTTCGTTTAGCTAGTAGTTTCATATAAATCTTTGGTTTGTATTTGGATAAAGGATGTATTAAATAATTATTATTTTAATGAATTAAAATACTCGGTATGTTTGTTTTCATTTATAATATATTGTATCCTATATTTTCATGTTTAAATCCTTGAATAACTTATGTTATTCTAAATGTCCATTGTCAATCAATCATATGGGAATATGATTGAATTAAGACAAATCCGAGGTGTTGGAAAAAAAATACTTTGTATATTAAAGAAGGTCATGCCAAACTCACATGATATTCATACAATGAATATCAGACTTATCCCCACTAACATGATTGTACTTTATGGATCTTTGTCATCAAGTAAATCATGTAATTTTATCCTTAGACTTGAGATGCAAGACGAAACGGTCGTGGGTGGAGCCATTTCTGTGAAGCAGTTTAACGCTATCCGTAACTGGTAGTAATAAGGACTGTTTTCAGAAGTGTTGTGAAATTCATGAGTTGTGCTTGTAGTCAAGATATAATTTGTTTCCTTCGAATTTGTTTTGAGTATAATACTACTGAGCCCCTCGTAGGGTTGGCAAGATGTTTGTATGGCCATACCCAAGATCGATCTGGATTATGTCCTGATGATTTGGTAATCTTGTTCAATCAAAATATAACAAGAAACATAATATTCAAGTTATGAAATGACTTAGATTCATATCCATATTTATCATGGTATTAGAAACAAAAAGATAAGAAAATGATGAATCATTAAAGTGCTTCGTTGAACTACACTCAAGTTGTTATGGGGGCATTGACGTGTTTCTAGACGCTAACCAATGTCATTACGTATATTAAGATATGTCCAAGTGGGAGCTGTAAATTTATGGACTATATTTAATAGACGTATGTCCGGATCGAACTCAAGACAATGGGATTGCACGCATTACGTATGAGATTCAATGATGATAATTAATAAATAAATGTTATGTTTTAATTATTAAATCACAATAAACGCTAACGGTCGTTAGTACTTAACGGTAGATAGCCTAACGATCGTTAAATAACTAATTGAAGGACTAGAAGAGAAAATAAGCCAATAGAAGGTTTCAGAACCTCTCTTGGGCTTAAGATCGACCGGCCAAGGGTTTCCTATGAAGAATCCTTGTTCAACTTGGCCTCTAAATTACCACACTACATATACAACCCATTGTATCATTAGTTGATAATATTTTGAATCTCTAATTGGCCAAACTTCTCTTCTTCTTCTTCCTCTTTTTACACATAACCGATCGGTCATTTATACCTTAAGGGTATTCGATTGCTTTTGAGTAATAACAAAGTGTTTGGTTAATTATTGTGATAAAAAAAACTAGCATTCGCGTTGAATCACTATCAATACGCGTGTACAAAACCGTAGTAAAAATCCCAATTGAATTTTTGTGAAGAAACCCTAATAGACTAAGGAGTAATCGATTTGCCCTAAACCCTAATTTTAGGGTTTGTGATTTTGGTGTTTCGTGTTATACGCATTAACTAAAAGGTACGATTTCTATTTATGTTTAAGTTAATTACATGTATTTGATCTTACGCTTCCGCTGCATGCTTTGTGATCACTTGTTTAATTATATAAATGTCATGGTATTTAAATTCCAACAAGTTACGGGTGTAAGCAGGTGATTTTAACTCCCTTATGAAGTTATCCGACATTAGGATTTCACTGTGTCGAATTCTTTTGTTCCTAGCTCATGTTTTGTGATTTTCTTGGTCTATGTTGGTAATTAATTTTGTTTAACTCCGCCATTGCCTTGGATGCAACATATGTAGATCATGCTCGATATCATTTTGGAACTAAATATATAAAATTAAATAAAGAGGTACTTGTTTTGTGAACATCAAGCAGCAACAATGATATAGGGGCATAATTATTTCAAGTTTTGCTACTATATGTGATAGTTAGATTATTACACTTTAACTCTTTTTTTAATTATACACCTTTTAAGTAAAGTCACATGCTGAAATGGAGGAATGTAGAATCTTCAAAACTAAATAAAGATCTCAAAATTAGTTTATGTCTAATTTTGGGATCTTAGATAATGTGAAACATGGCAGCTTAATAAGTTAATATTACTTCTGATGAAATGCAGTGTGGTGGAGAGGGATATATCAATACTTAATTAATTTTGTTACACTTTCACACTACAATGGCCATTTGAAACAATCACAACAACATTAAGATCCATACAAATCAAGCCTTTCCAACGATTAAGAAATTACAATAACTAGAAACACTTTATGGCATTGCCGACAACTTCAATCACGAAGCACTTATTGAAATTGTTTTGTTACTAAGAAAGGTTGTCTCAAGCTTCTTTTGTTGGTAACTTGTACACCTTTTTGACCCTCTGACAGGCTTCCAAAACATTGCTCCTATGACCAAAACCACTTACTCTAATGAACCCTTCACCACCCGGTCCAAAACCATTACCAGGCAAGGTGACCACGTGTGTCTTCTCGAGAATGTCATTGAACACGTCCCATGAACTTTGGCCTGGGAAGTGAACCCAAACGTATGGGCAATCTTTTCCACCGTATACTTTAAAACCTAGTGATTTAAATGTATTCAATATAATTTGTGTGTTTTCTTTGTAGAATCCAGCCATTTCATGCATAGCCTACAATAATTAGAATAACATTTGTGATAAAATCCACCAGCAAAATAGCAAATCCATATATACTTACACATATTACCAAATTATCTCATTGGTGCAGTTTTAATTACCAAACTAGACCATTTTGCAAAGTATGTTACTAGTTACTACCATTACAAGCTAATTACCTCAAGACCTTCAGGGGAAAGGCAAGCAAGGCCACCAGCTTGGGCGATGTTTGATGCACCATTGAAACTAGTACAAACGATGCGGTTATAGTCTGTAGCAACAGAAAACCCATTTGAATACTCAAGTTCTTTTGGTACTACAGTCCAACCGAGACGAACTCCAGTAAATCCAGCATATTTCAAAAACGTAAAAATGCTTGAACAAAGTCCAATAATGCTTATTTGGCTCTAGAAATTTTTTGAAAATCAACTTTTGTAGGGAAAACTACAGAAATTTTCCACAACGTCTGATAAAAAATACTGAAAATTGTTCCTGTCGACACTATTTGCATAATGAACCTGTTTTCAGTGTTTGTTGACACATTCAATCATTAGTCCCTTACCCTTTAGAGACCAAAAATAAATATCAATTTTTTTGAAATAAAATACGTAATTTACCTATTACATGAATGTGCAATGAACCATTACAATTACGGATCATATATGCAAATAGTTTTTAGCAAGGATATCCTTTTTTATTTTCACCAAACTAATGAAGAGGTAATTTGCACACCACCTTGATGCATACACCGCTAAGGCACAAGATGAACAACCCATGGTACAACATCATCAAGCACATGTTGGTGGTGTACAAGTCAACTTTGTTTTTATGTAGTGTTTATAGACTATAGTTTGAACCTACCTCTTTGGCTCCAGGGATTTCAAAGATCGATCTAGGAGTGTCGTCTGACGCATACATGGCATATGCTGAATCATATACTAGGATGGATCCATTGTTCTTAGCAAACTTGACTAATGAAATTAGTTGTTCCCTTGAAGCAGCATAACCTGTTGGATTGTTTGGTGAACAGAAAAAAATTACGTCTGTCCGAGAAACTTTAGACAAATCAGGAAAGAAATCATTCTCTGGAGTACATTCCATGTACTCGATAGTCTCATATTTCTTAACATCCTTTTGGAACTCCCCTGTTTGGCGCGCCTGAAAGGGAAAATGAAAAATTAATAAAATAAAACATAACTTGGTCTTTGAAGTGTGAAAATAAACAATGCAGAATAATAATATGTTTACCGGATATGCCGGACTTTGTACCGCCATTGTAACATTAGATCCAAATAAGAGCTGCCACAAAAATTGATATTCATGTTGATGTCGGAGATGATTCTTATAAAACGTAGGAAAAGAGCGATAAAGTGAACAAAAATACAAACCTGAAGGCGAGAAATACCACATTTTGCACCATCAGATACAAATATGTCATCTTCATCTATGCCAAGGCTTGAATAAAACGTTGACGCAAGTCGAGCTCTCAGTTGCTGAACATATAAATGACACTTAAATGTTACTTAGCTTATTTTTTTATTTTTATTTTATTATTATTATTATTTTTTTGATTTTAGATATATAGTTAATTAAAAATAGCTAAAGTTCAAAGTATAGAGATGACCAGTTTATAATAAGTATGCATGATAGCTTTATGATGCCGTAATAATTAGCAAAGACTATAAGTTATCCGTACCATTTCACCCTTTTCAGCTCCATATCCACTGTAACCCTCAATAGTCGATAACGCCAATGCTCTCTATCATGCAGAAATGTGAAATTATCAAACTTTGTGTGAATGTATGCTTAAATATGACACAAAACTTTAGAATTAATGATATTCTATTAGAATTAAGAATAATATTGGTAAAGAGTTTATTTTCAGCAATTTTGGGTACACATTAATTAATAATGAAGTTTGGAGTGAGTGATATATATATATATGTCAGGTATAATATTGGGTTAAGTTCTCCCTTGTCTATATATATATTATTTGGTCATGTGCGTAAGTATTTTAGCAATTTAACTCCAATCATTGCACAACGACCCTGGTAAACACATGGTGAATGTGTCTTAAAGAACCATGTCAAGTAAAGACATGCAAGCCTCGACATCCATGCTTACTTTTACAGCTTATTTCTGCTTCATCTTGAAGATTATGCTTTAATCTTTTGTTGTAATAGTAGATTGGAAAAATGGATTACTTGGGACAAAAGATAGCTTGGCATAATGAATTTTGATTTTTAACTAAAAAGGTTACGGTTCACCATGTTCTCAATACACCATCATAAACAAGTATAAAATGGATGCAAAACATATGGTAGAAATATGTGAAAATTAGTGATCATACCTTTGCCATTGCAGAACTAATAACTTCTGGAATGGGCTGAGTGGTATCCCCGAGGCCAAGGCTTATTATTTTTGCATCAGGATATTTCGTCTTATGAGCACCAACCCTCTTACGAATCTGTATCTCAGCACATGGAATGTATCTTAGTCTCCTTTCCAAATCAATAATAACAACAGATTTAAATCCACACTATTAATAATGTTTGACAATGATAGGGATACCTCAGGAAAGAGGTAACCAGCTTGAAGTTTTGCAATATTTTCATTGCGAGAGACTTGTGTCTTATAAGCTGATGCAGAAACAATAATAGAACTCTATGAGAATGTTTGCGAGTTTTTAATAAAAAGATGTCGTTAAAAAAACCATAAGTATGAATTTATAAGTTCCCCCAAGACATTTGCCGAAAGTACGGTGCCAAATGACATTACGGGTATGTTTGGCACGGAGCGGTGTGAAGCTTTTTGGAGCGATGAGCGGTGAGCAATGAGCATTTTGATTTTATTAGTCGTTTGGCAAAGGAGCGGTGAGCTTTCCTATTTTTTAGGAATGCTCAATTTTCCAATTTGAAGTGTGAAGCCGAAAGTGACGGCTGCTAAAACAACTACTTTTGCCAAACACACCCTACATATTAAAATTTACATACCTTTTAATCTTTGTCAAATTAATACTTTCCATCATTCAGAAGCATAAATTAACAATACACTGACCGTTTTCAAAATTTGACGGTACATCTATAGGATTTGAAGCAGAATCATTCTAACATCACAATCACTTTATATAACTCACAAAGTGTCTATTCCATTTGGGATTTAGGTTGTCGGTTAATTTAGTGCATATATGGATGTCTTCATTACATAAATAACAACCTATAAGAATTGGACGGAAATAAACGTGTAAGAGTAAATAATAGTTAGGTACCTTTTACTGCATCTTCTACTGAAGTAGCTACAGATTTGGAGATCCCACCATTTTATGATACACGCCGGTAGATATACCTTAAGTTATTTTGCTGGAAGAGAGTGATAATGGTACGTGATTATATGGTGAAAATGAGCAGCACTTTATAGGAGAAGGTATAAGGATTGTGACATATATGAAAATTTTTATAATCAGAATATCATTTAAACGATCATATAGTTTAAATCCAATTCTTAAGTACTTAAAAAACTTGCTTACTTATTTGAGTTTAACAACATTCCTCCTACTTTAAACGATCATATAGTTTAAAGAGATTTATATAACTTCAAAATAAACTTGTTTTAAAGCTGAGCCGTTGGAGCCGGGCTTTGCTGTAAACTTTTACATCCTTATTTGGTTGTAAGCAACATATATTTGCAAGATGATATGAATTTATATGATTATTAAAAAATAATTCATGATGCGTTTACTCATTGTGTAAATGTATAATACATTGATAAATTTGATGTTTTGGTAGTGAATTGTTTGTTTAGGTTTGAAGTTGACACGATGTTAATCACTGATTACGTACACAAATTTCTACGTTGTATATACAACTAAATTTTCAATTCATAAACTACATATGCATGTTTTTCTTAGTGTTGTACTTTATAATGTTTTTTCATCAATTAAAGTATAAAAACATTCATTTGATAAACACAATGTAAAATAAGTTTCAAATACGTACGGGATAAGACCGAGAATAAAAAAAGAGAAGGAATCAAACGGGGGCCTTAAATGGAAGGCAAAAGCCATGCCATTTTTAGCTAGTATGATTTTTGGCTACTTATCTAATTGATAACTGGTTTAGATTGTAAATTTTTTTTAATGATATGTACACAAACAATCAATCGATAGATCACGACTCATAATAACCACAAAACAACATTAATATAAACCAATCACTATTACAAATCAATCCATATTCAACATAGCATCTAAATAAACCAACATAGTAATAAAATAAAATTCCAAACAATTTGTACATTATGTTCGATCCCCACCACTAGATACCTCTTGATTATTCATTCATCAGCACTAAAAAACATTGTGGGCGCCCATGTTTTATGTAAAACCAAAAGTAAAAAAACACGCAACAAACAAAGTAACTTCGTTTTGACATATTTAAGATTCCCATGACGAAATTTGTTGTCTTCTATTTCACCACGGTAACTGGACATGTTGCGTTTTGCACCACGTGGCTGCTTACACTCCCAAGCAACACCCTGTAAAACATGCATAATTTAATTAAATTAATGATAAAAGTTGCATAAAAGTTACGAGCAATGTTTTAAATCTCAATTCGATCTGGTCGGTTCAACCGGTTGAACCGAAAACCGATGATGTTACCGGGCCGTTATTACCCGATTTTATGAAGATTTGAAACCTAGATTGAACCGTTTCACTCAACTCGGGTCAAACCAGTTCACTAAAACCGGCCGGGTTTCACTTTTGTTTGAAAAAAATGAAACGAAAACAACTTTTAATCCTATTTTAGATGTCATTGATGAATAATGAAGTCCATTATTTCCTTAATCTTAAACAAGTTTTATTATTGTGCTTATCAAGAGTAAAAATAAACTAGAATGATATATAGCATTTAATTCGAGATGAAGTTAATATGCAAAAAAGTTCATAGTATATCTAAGAAATAAACTTATGTACTCAAAAAGTTAATTACTAGTCGAGTTATTTTGAAATATGTTTTTAAATGAGATCTTGATGGAAAAGTACTAAAACTAAACTATTATGCAAAAAAAGAAGCATTTGTATAGCATTTGTATAGCATGTTTAGACTTTTGTATCCAACTATAAATAGAATACCTATGAATATTAAATTTTGGTTTACGTTGCGACAACCGATTTGACCCGATGATTGAACCAGTTAAACTACCAACCCAGTGTCTCGGGCAAGTCAATGAGAAAACCGGTTTTCAAAACATTGGTTACAAGTACAATAGTTTTTAGGGCGAATGTTTTAAAAATGTATCATACTTGTCACAATTTGTTTTCCTAGATAGTGAACAAATTTTTTGCTTATACGGATACTTTTCTTTCACGGCTTTTTTGAGGTATCTTGAAGCATTTTGTGAAAATTTTTGCCATTCTCAGCTAATAGGAAATTTGCTTTCGAAAGGCAAAAATGTCACAAAATACATTAAAAGTGAATTTGAAAAAAAAAAATACCCTTAAAAGCAAAAAAAATTGTTTGCTACCCAAAACGAAAGTAGCATATATGATACCTTTATAAAACATTTGCCCTAATTTTTATGCATGTTTTGAATATATATACAAATTTTGCATCTTTAAAAGCATATATTTAAAAGAGTTTTAGTCGCACATTTAAATTCTAAAATAAACTGCAAAAACCATCCCTGAGGTTTTGCTAAAGTTTTAGGCATAGTCTATGCCATTTTGAAAATGCAAATTGCAACCCTGTAAAAAAAACTTTTGATTGAATTTTTCATACCAGCCAGACTAAAATGTCGTTACCTTCTTCATTCTTCATTTTCCTTAGATTATTAAATAATTTTTCAAATTTTCTTTTCTCTCTCTTTTTTAATTCACAAACTTAACATGTAAAAATTCATACCAATCAACCCCATAAATTCATATCATATTCAAGTAAAAATCACTGATCTCATCACAAGCCACTATGCCGGGAGAGATTCTCTCAAAGTTTCCACAACTGAGTCAAGCTGGATACAGAAGCGGGTGGATTCGATCTAACGGCCAAATCAAATAAGTTCTTTTGATTCGAGTCATTGGATCAAATCCAACTACCACATCCTCTTAACTCGACCAGTTATAAAATAACTGAGAGGATCCTTCTCCCTATGCTTGTGTCTTCTTCCTTTTGAAACACACATATCACTAATCCCAAATTTTACAGACTAGATTAGACAAACATTTTTCTTTCTTAAAATTAAATTGAAGAACCTCAAATATTCAACACATATGCAAAAATCATTAACACCCATTTCAAAAACATATCTTTAAACCCACCTCGATTTCAAAATCCAACTATAAAACTCAAATCTGATATGAAATCAATTTCCTAAACCAACAGTTAACCGGTTAACCGCTAACCGTTGTTATATGGTTCCATGGTGTTGATTTTGATAGGACCACATGATGTTTTTTATTTCCGTTTATGAGTTTGGTTTAATAAAGAAAAATTAAAAATCAAATAAACTATTATCAACAATTCATTTTTTATTAAAACAATAAAATAAACTTTCATCTTCATTTTTAAAAACTAAATATCTCACAAACCAATGATCGTTAGACCAAAATAATCATACCATCACGACAAGCATAAAATTACCTTTAATTTGATATCCAACATCATATACTTTTGACGAAATTTTTTTTCCGACTTTTTTGTGGGTTTAGGGTTTACGGTTAGGGGTTTAGGTGTTTAGGGTTTAGGGGTTTGGCTTTTTAGGGTTAAGCTTTTTAGGGATTAAGGGTTTAGGTTTC
Organism: Chrysanthemum lavandulifolium; assembly: GCA_022545495.1. Lineage (NCBI taxonomy): Eukaryota > Viridiplantae > Streptophyta > Magnoliopsida > Asterales > Asteraceae > Chrysanthemum > Chrysanthemum lavandulifolium. Next base: position 66,580,132 of record CM040239.1, on the reverse strand, counting down.
TTACGGTTTAGCGGATAGGGTTTAGGTTTTTTTGGTTTAGCGGTTAGGGCTTTAGGAGTTTAGGGTTTTTAGGGGTTTAAGGTTTTAGGGTTTACGGGTTAGGGTTTTTAGGGTTTAGGCTTCGTAGTTTGGGGGTTGCGTTAACATAAAAGAGTATTTTTTAAATTTTCATTTATAGTGTAATATATTGAAACCCGCAAAAAAAGATAAAAAATAAGTTTATCGAAAGTATACAATATTGTATCTTTATATAAAGATAATTTTATTATTGTCGCAATTGTATAATTAGTTTTATCTAATTATTAACGGTTTGTGAGATATTTAATTTTTAAATATAAAGGTGAAAATAAATTTAATTAATTTGATTAAAATGATGATTGAGATTGATCCATTCGATCTTTAGCTTTTATGTGATTTTATTGATCCGTGGGTTTATATGATATGGGTGTTAATTTGAGTTTTAATGAAATGGGTTTTAATTTGGAAATAATATGTTTATATATGAGAATTATAAAGTAAAAATATTTATACATGTTTTTAACCGATTGACTAGGGCTAGGCCAACACTAAAAATAAAAGAATAAAAAAATAGAATATATGAAATTCTGGTCGGATTATATTAACCTTATAACATTAATCGCAATCTTACATACCTTTTGATTGCACCCAGACCTCTGCTACCAACAACAAGAGAATCAAGTTTGAGATAATTTACGGCTTCACACAACTTCTCTCTTGGATCTCCCCAATACACCTTAGCCACAACATTAACCTTCGCAACAACATTTAACCAATTCAATACACATTAACAATTAAAAAAAATAAAAAAAATAAAAATAAAAATAAATAAATAAATAAAATCCAAATACAACACTAGCTTGTTACTTAAATATTTGTGACAAACTTATAATTATGTGCTTACCCTTTTAGTCATGCAAAGAGTGTCAAGCAAGTTAAAAAGTTCGGTATCAGGAGTGATCCCATATTTCTTGCAAACACCAACTTCTTTAAACTCAACCAATGGTATCAAAGCTGCACATACCACAATCAAAAGTTTAAAAAATATATATTTAGAACTGCTGGCAAAAAAAGTACTGATCATATCTAGTAAAAAAAGAAAAAAGAAAAAAAAGAATTATGTTACTTACGTGACCCGGTGTCCGCAAAGAGTTTTTTATTTGCGGGGTCGGACTTAGGTGACAAGACAAGAATTACAACAATCGTATCTCCTGTTTCGACAAGATTGTCGATAGCCCATTTTAAGGCTGATTTGCTTGTTGTTGAGTAATCCATACCAATTCCTATCGTACGAGCCTTAGCCATTTGATTCGTTTCAACTTCCTAGTAACTTTTTGGGTTCGAAAGCTAGAAGGTTTCGAAAATCAGAAAAACCGATAGTTAATTTTTTTTTTTTTTTAAACTATGTTGACAAGTATGGTATATGGTTGAAGGGTTTTTATAGATGGTTTTTGTGTGCTGCAACTTATTTTGGTGTGTGGCTGTTATTATTCGGGTTTGTTTTTATATTATTAGTGTATTCGTTACGTAATGAAGCGGAGTTTCTCGAACAAAGGAGAAGGAATATTTATAAAGCAAAATGGAAAGTATGACTAACATTCTTTCTAGAGGTTTTACAAAAGTATGGATGGTGATGATGTATGACATTAATATCATGCATAAACCATGATGTAAAGAGCTCATAACATAGTTCACATGCATATCTCATAAGCTATGTTTGCATAGTCCAATATTCACATATATTTGATAGATATCTTTTAAGATATCAAGATATCTTTAAGATATGAATCTAACTAAAGATATATAGCATGTGTCATATATATGGCGTGTGAGAATATACATGAACGATATCGTAAATCTTACTAAGATGGATGGATTTAGGGTAAGAGATCAAATCATATAAGATCCTATCAAATACAAAGGAAAGATTATATTTGATATTTGAAAGATATGATTTGATCTTCTTCAAGATTATATTTGATATTTGAAAGATATGATTGGATCTTCTTCAAGATTATATTCGATCATTAGAAGTCCTCATATTCTATAAATAGGAACGAAAGCAATTCAAGAAACGGTACTTACTCTCTCCTCTCTCACAAATATACTTCTCACTAAAATTATCCCATTAACTAACTCGAGCTCCTTGAGTGTAATACGAGGAGAAAAGTCCCGTGTACCCTCTAATGCATGCTTTGTGTTGAGTGATACAGGTAAACAGGTTGAGTATAGTGACGATCAAGATCCTCTGGACAAGCCTGTGAACTAGCGTATCATCATTTGGCGCCATCCGTGGGACCCGACTTTTTATCCACTGAACTCTTAAGCTAGAAGCACATGGCGGGAGAAACTCCGCCCACCGTACCAACAAGCACTTTTGAAGCGGAACTGCTTGACCCGACCCAAGGAACCACCGGTAGGTGTAAATACCTCCGATCCCACCAACGAAAATCATACGCTCGGCCGTGCCCAGAAGACACGTCTGAGACCCACCATGCAATTGTGGTGCAAAATTTTGAGCAAATCAATGCCATGTATTCAGCATTCTCCTCAAAAAGAAACGAGGTGAATCCCACATCAGACTACAACAACGATGACCATCCTATCATAGAACCATGGCGGTCAGATTCGGAAGGTTCACATGAAGATGCGGCTCGACAAACACCAGAAGAAACCACTTTGCAAGCCAAACCAAGTAAAAAGAACCGGTCCACAACTAAAGATCCTAACGGGATTCCGAAGAAAAGACACGTAAGCAATGCCGATTTTTATAATGAGCCATTTACGTTCACAGAAACACAGAAAAATGTACGCAACTTGGTAGCGTCACCTTTCACTGCACGAATCAGAGATTATGATATGCCAGATGGGCTCAAGGTGCCGACAAACCTGAAGACGTATGACGGTATGTCAGACCCGGATGATCACCTCACAGTATTTATGGGAACTATGGACGTACACAAGCTACCAGAACCGGCCTGGTGTCGCTTCTTTCATATTACCTTAAGTGGGGCCGCCCGATTCTGGTATGACAACTTGCCACAAGGGAGCATAAATAGCTTTCATGAGCTAAGAGACAAGTTTCGTGCGAACTTCTTACAGCAAAGAAGATTCCAAAAGACACAAGCAGAAATCCTTGGGATCCGACAACGCTCGGATGAGTCGCTAAGGGACTACTTGGGAAGGTTTGGTAAGGAAACACTACATATGACTGATCGTTCAGATGGCATGATGACTGGAGCTTTTATTAGTGGACTTCGCCCAGGTACACTTTTCAAAAACTTAATCGCTCGACCACCTGCCTCACTAGAAGACTTGTATTTACAAGTCACCAGTTTCATAAGGGCTGAGGATGCAAACAATCAGAATCGACTTCGCGATTAGTTATGAGCAGCAAGCCACACATGAGTCACAAAAAATGACATTTCGAATAAATAAAGTAGGTTTAGTCTACTTCAAGTAAGAAAAATAATTATGGTGTAAGGTATAGCCGGCCATGACGGGAGATACCCATGTTTTGGCTTTTTCATCATTCTCAATGCCTAAGCATAAGTTACTAGATGTTTCTAAATGAAAATTTATCTTTTTATAAATGATTGCAACTATGTCAGGAAAAAACAAAAGAAATTTACCATTTTCACAATATGAGTCTATCACTTGTCGCTATACGAAAGGATAACATCATTTTATATCTATATATATATAACTAATATAACAAGAAAAAAGGCAAGAATTTTATGTATCTTTTTGTAGGGAAAAACTATAAATGATGCCACGAAGTCAAGAACGAATAAATTATGCAACACTGCAAGGCCTTTTCAAATACGTGAGACCATATCACGCAAAAGCAGAACAACTGCTCCAAAGTCGTGAAACTCCATCACGCGAAAGTGCCATGACCACTTCCATGATTATCTCCCGACATTAAAGGGATGAAAAGCTTTAAAAAGCTATGTGAAAAGGTCCGGACCAATACAATATCCCGCCTTTAAAGGGATAAAAAGCTATAAATAGCTAATACACAAAGTGGCATGTCCACCCAAAGACGGGAATCATAGCGCGCAAAAAGCGAAAAACCGCTTTAAAGACGTAAAATTTCATCATGCAAGGCAACGACTCCGTCTAGACAACGCGAAACTCCATCATGAAATGACATTAACTCCGCCATGAAAGGAATATAGAAAAGCTATTAATAGCTAGACATGTACATATGTGTCAAAGTATCCAACTCTAGACTACAACAATGTTCCGCCAACGGAGGAACAAATAGCTATATATAGAGTGACAAAAAGCTCGAACAAGAAATATAAAAAAGTCTCAAACCAACACCATGATATTAAAGGGACATTAAATGACAAACAAACTCACAAAAAACACGATTAGTCCATACATGTTGCATTTATATGTTCAACATTTATGAACTAAGGGGGCTTGATGATGTATGACATTAATATCATGCATAAACCATGATGTAAAGAGCTCATAACATAGTTCACATGCATATCTCATAAGCTATGCTTGCATAGTCCAATATTCACATATATTTGATAGATATCTTTTAAGATATCAAGATATCTTTAAGATATGAATCTAACTAAAGATATATAGCATGTGTCATATATATGGCGTGTGAGAATATACATGAACGATATCGTAAATCTTACTAAGATATGGATGGATTTAGGGTAAGAGATCAAATCATATAAGATCCTATCAAATACAAAGGAAAGATTATATTTGATATTTGAAAGATATGATTTGATCTTCTTCAAGATTATATTTGATATTTGAAAGATATGATTGGATCTTCTTCAAGATTATATTCGATCATTAGAAGTCCTCATATTCTATAAATAGGAACGAAAGCAATTCAAGAAACGGTACTTACTCTCTCCCTCTCTCACAAATATACTTCTCACTAAAATTATCCCATTAACTAACTTGAGCGTCGGAGTGTAATACGGGGAGAAAAGTCCCGTGTACCCTCTAATGCATGCTTTGTGTTGAGTGATACAGGTAAACAGGTTGAGTATAGTGACGATCAAGATCCTCTGGACAAGCCTGTGAACTAGCGTATCATCATATGGTGACAGGAATTTTTAACGGAATATAATTATAAGAGTTAATTACATAAATTGTTTTTGTGGTCGTTAATTTTTACGGATTTTGTTTTTATGTTTTTTTTAAGCGGGTCATGTCTTTGTGGTTTTTGATTTTTACAGATCTTGTCTAATTTTCGATCCAAGTTCAAATGATAGTTAAAAAAGACCTAACTTGACATTGATGAACTAACGTGAGGGTTTTCCCTCTCAAAATAAAAACTACAAGGACGATTTATGTAATTTACTTTAAAAAAATACCTTTTTTGTTTTATTATAAGCAATTCTTAAATTTTATTATAATAAATTTTTAATAAAAAAAAATAAATAAAAAAAAAAAAAAACATCTTATTTTAAATAAAAGGGCTTATGTACTAAACGGTTTTATAGTACGTTTACGCTTTTATACGCTTTTAATGCGTCATCCGCTTTTTACGTTTGGTACATTTCTTCATCCGCTTTTATAATGACGAAGCGGCAAACGGATGAAAACGTATAAAATTATTAATCGCTTTAGCGAAGGCAAAAACAATTTCTAATCTACTAACGTAAAGTAAGCGGATAGGTCTAAAAGTATAAAAAAGGGTACTGGGGGAAGAAGGACCACTGCTTTGTTCTAGGGGTGAAGTAGCTGCTTCGAGTTGGACGTTCGTGACTAGTGCCTCGATATGCAGGCTTCACTTGGTCGACGGAACCCAGGATTGCTTGGATCTACTGCTTTAACTCGGTTAAATGCAACTACTGGTCTTGGTTCCTTTCGGGCGTGCATGTGGACCCTATCTCATTCTTTGTTCTTTATACACTTTCATCCGTTTTTATAATAAAATTAAAAAAAAATGTCTTTTTAATTTTTTAAATTTATTATAATTTTTAATAAATTAATTTTTAAAAAAACACGCTTTTTTAAATAAAATTATTATAATAAATTTTTATTTTATTTTATTATAAAATTATTTTTTGAATAAAATTAAATTTAAAGAAATTATTATTATAAGAAAATTAAAAAAACGTAGTATAATAAAATTAAAAAAATATATATATTTTTTTAAAGATTAAATTACATAAATCGTCTTTGTGGTTTGTATTTTGAAAAGAAAAACCCAAATTACAAGATTAACCCTCACGTTAGCGTTTTAAATCGTCCTTGTAGTTTGTATAAGCGAATAATGTTTTAAAACCGAAATCCTCATGAATTGTTATCTTGGCTAGAAGCTTTTCAGCAATGACATTAACGGGCCACTCGTTTTTTACTTTCACAAAACTACACAATAAGAAAATGACAAAAGATAAATGTTAATGAGGAGAGTTATTTTACATATCAAATTTTTTTCACATACCAAAGGACTCATCTCCACCATCCATTTAAAAAGAAATCACCGAGATTAAAAGCATTTTATTATTTCACCTATTTTTATAATTTAAATATCTCTTAAAGCGTTAATCGTTAAGTGAAAATATTTACACCTTACGACGAGATTTAATTACCTTTCTATAGAGCGGACACTTTGATATACTTTCAAAAAGAAAAAATCGTTTTTTCACCTTTTTCGTTATTTTTCCTTTTTACGTTCTTCGAAATTTGCATAAAAAATCATATATGATAAAACACTAAATTGAATATCACATGTGATATTAGTGTTAAATCATACTCCCTCCGTCCCTAAATGAATGTCCACGTTTGACTTTCAAAGTCTTACTTATTCAACTTTGACCTTAAATATTTGTGTTTATCTTATATAATACTTGATACAAAAATATATGAATGAATTGTATTTTAAATGTACTTTAAGTTGGTATAATTTTTATCAAGTATTATATAACACACACAAAAATATTTAAGGTCAAAGTTGTACAAGAAAAACTTTAAAAGTCAAAAGTGGACATTTATTTAGGGACGGAGGGAGTATATGATATGTAATATCATATGTGATATTACACTAATATCGCATTTGATATTACATATCATTTATGATCTTACACTAATATCACATGTGATATTCAAATTAGTGTTTTATCATATATGATTTTTTAATGCAAATTTTAGTAACGTAAAAAAACGAAAAAACTTAAAAAAAAACGTGAAAAATACGGAAAAATTTTTTGTCGAAAGTATATCAAAGTGCCTATCTATAGAAAGATAATTAAATGCTCGTCGCAATAATATATTTTTTTTCGCTTAACGATTAACGGTTTGAAAGATATTAATATTTGAAAAAAAATGATGAAAGTGGGTTTTTTAAATTGTTGGGATTAATCTCATCTATTAGATTAAATAAAAATGGAGGGTGGAGATTGATCTCTTGGTATGTAAATAATTTTTTGTCCTCAAATGATCTTAAATCAATGTTAATATATAAAGTGATGATTGTGATGCATAAATAAAAGTTATAAAATTTCATATTAATTGAAAAGTAATAATAAAAGGCCGTGAAATATGAATCTCTAAAATTCAAACTTTTAAAAAAAAGTTGTTGATAATCTTTAAAATATTGATGGTAAAAGGCAATGGTAGATTTCTGAAATGTTACAAGATAAATTAAAAAAGATTCATAAAAATGGTCATTAATATAAACAATAATTTTTTAAACATAAGAGTTATATTAGTTTTTTCTAGTTCTCATTTTGATATTTTAAGCAAATACATTTTCTTTTGTATGTCATATAGATGAGAGGTTAAAAAGGTATTGAAGATGAGTTAATTATATAGGTTGATGTATTTGGAGTTAAAGCTTTATGATGATTTATTTGAGGAATATTGTTCAACTTATCAATTAAGTTATTGATAAATTGATATGTGATAGAGAATAAGTTTGAGATTTGGTTAAAAGGTTATTAGCATTCAAGAAATTGGTTGATTAATGACTTGAAAATTGTAAGCACAATGTTTTACATTAGGTACTTTCAGTAAGTAAAGGTTTATGCAATATAATGGTAATATTAATCTTTTTTGTTTAATTATCCACAAAATTGTTTTTTTTTTCAAATTTAACAATTAAAATACTTTTAAAATGTGAAAAATGTGAAGAGAGAATTTTGTTAGCAATGATATGTTAACTGCAGTTTCTTTTTCTCTTTGAGAAACTCAAAATAGTGAGAGTACTATTACCTTATAACTTCTATAATGGCATTTTCATACCCCCAAGAACTTAGGGTCCGTTTGGTTTGTAGATGAGTTTATAATTAGGATTTGGATTTGGATTTAAATTTGGTGTAAGAATAGGATTTGGATTTGATTTTGAGAGAGAAAATAATATTAAAAGATATATTAAATATCAAAATATAAATTAAAAATTATATTTATTAATAATAAGAGGATAAAAAAAATAGATGTGAGGTTAAAAAATCATGTGGTCGCACACATGTCATAAAAGCTCTCTTCCCCTTACTTTTCTTCATCCCTTAATATTTACATTATCATCTTAAACCTAACTTCTAAAAAAACAACCAAACAATTATTTTTAACTTTATAATCCTAAACCTATCATAAACCCACAAACCAAACGGGCCCTTAGAGTATGTTTGGTACGGGGGTTTACTATGGATTTTTAGTTTGATGTGATTAATAACATTTGTTTGGTTGTAAATTTTAAGAGGAGGAATGGATTTAAAAATGAAAGGTTGAATGATAAGTAAGTTGGTGGATTTTGTACGTATTTATACTTTTAGTAAACCTCACTTATTACTCTCCTCTCATTTATTTATATATTTATTTCAAATAATTATATTTTTTATTACAAAATTATTATATAAAATAATTAATAGTATTAAATATTTTTTTCTCTCTCATACATCAAATCTAAATCTAAATCATATTCCAAATTTAAATCCAAATTCAAATGTTAATCCTAAACGCACCTACAAACCTAACGGGCCCTTAAATTATCTAGGGTGATAATATAGTTGAGCGGGGACGGAATCAAAAAACTAGACGCATTCGCAAAAAACTAAATAAAATTATAAACATAATTTTTGAGACCATGTGCATTTAAAAAAATTAAGTTTTTTACAAACTAATAATTTATCACAAAAATCCATAAATGTTTAAGGACTCAACCTGATTCGGTACAGTGTAGTGAGACAAAAGGCTTCTGCATGGACTATATATAATGGAAATTGATTTACACATATTATTAATTGATTGACACACTCTAAATCATGCATGCTAAATTTATACTGTATTAATATTATGCATTAGCTATTCAGTTAAGTGTGCAAATAAAAAATTTGAATGTGTGAATCATCTCTTATATAAAAGACTAAAATATACCGTTGGTCCCTAAACTTGGCAAGGTGCATCGTTATGGGACAAAACCCGGCCTTTTCATCGCCATAGGTCCAAACCTTGGCCATTAAATGCCGAATCGTCCCTCGACTGTGATCGGGACGGTCAAACCGATTTCCTTCGAGGGTATTATAGACCATTCACTTTTTGAGCCAACCTTCAACCCGAGACCAATTGTGAGTATGGCTACTAGCCGTTTCTTCCACGATACGCTTGCATTTAATTTCGCGGAACCAATACACCCACCCAACAAACAACTTTACCAATCACATAAAACAACATTATCCGAAACGATAAACGCAAATCGAAATCAAGAATATAAATCCTCATTTCGAACTCAAATACCAACCCAACTTCCAACAAAACCATGTCGATCGATCGTTTTACCAAAATGCCGGATGAAGTGATCACTAACATTTTGAATCGGTTGCCTTTGTTAGAGCGGTGAGAACCTCTAGTTTAGCGAAACCGAGGTCTAAGTGGACTTTGCTCACCGATGTCATACTTGATGAGGATTTCTTTTATTATTTAACATACGAGTTTGATGGGAGGCTTGTTACTAGATTCTTAAATCGGCTTATGGGTCCAATAAGAAAGTTTGTCTTCATTGTAGAGCCAAGATCAATTATTGGAATAGACAACTTTCATTATGAATGATTCATGAGTGGCTCTTGTTTTTGGTGACAATGGAATTGAGGAGCGATTATTACAACCGGTATGGTGACATAGTTACGTTCCCAACCCAACTCTACTCTCAGTAGTGAGTTGAAACATCTGTACTTCATGTTTGTGCTATGGCTACTTTGGAATATTTTCATGGCTTTCCAAATCTCATCGAGCTTAGAATTTATTCATGCCAATTTTCTAAGCTGCAGTTTGGGACTTTATTGATGGTTGTCCTCACTGAGTCTCTTAAAATGAATCGTCCTAGTACAAACGAGATGGGACTATGGGATATTGCAAAACTTGGGAATTTGAAGAAGTTACATTTGTCATTAGGTCGTTATAATGTTGTGACGACAATCACAACATCCGATATCTTTCACTTGACAAGACTTCAAAATCTTGAGACCCTTACATTGGATTTTGGTGATTGCACGGTAAGAACAATTTCGCTTTACAACTTATAATTTAACAATGTTATAGAGATGTAACAAGAATGAAATTTAATATGTAAAACTTCTTGTAGTTGATACATGAAACTAATCCTAGGATGAAGGTGCCCTTTGTTTCCTGATTAACCTTAAGTCGTCCGATGTCGATTTTGGGAATAATGTTATGGTAGCGTTCACCATTGTAATGATTCGGTCATCTCCGAATTTGAAAATGCTAGATACCGAGTAAGCGTAATGTCAGAATGCATATGTATCAAATAAAACATTCATAAATTGCCATGTTTGTGTATCTCAACACTATTTGATTTTTCAGTCGCAAACACGCTAGTGATCTACCTTGCAAAAAATTCCAATGTTGTAGACACAAACACATTCGACCATGGTCACTACAGACGGTGGTGTTTCGAGCTTTTCCCGAACATAGCATGAAATAACTTTAATAAAGTGTATACTTATGTGTTCCTTGGTCGCTAAAGACAATCAATATCGCAAAGCGATAGGAGTCATGATGGGAATGAAAATACCAGAACAACTGTTGAAACTCCACCGAGCTTCCCCACACCGTGGTAGATTTCTTTGACCGGTTGTAGTTTAAGTTTGGGTTAATACCCTTGGACAATTAATGTTGCAAAATAGTTTTGGGAATTTTGTACAAGAATTGTTTATATGGTTTATTAAAATTAGATTGTTCATATGTTGTTGTTTGTGCGTATTGTAGGTGATGAAAGTTTGACATTCGAAAGTCAAACTTTCATTTAGCATTTTAATTTGATTGTAGTAAGTAAAACCGCATTTCAGGTTTACTTTAGTTAGTCAATACTTGAAAATGGTGAATGGGTTAGCGTGAACGAGTCGTAATGTCGGAAGGATTGAAACCCTTTGGAAGATTAAGTGCAAAAGGCGTAATGGTATTTGAAGTTTGATGATAAGGATGGCTAGTGGAATGTTCAATAATATATAGAATGGTATTTGACTTTGTAAAGTCAATATCGCAAAACCATTACTCAATATTTGTTTTGGAGTGAATTGATAATTTGATATGTTTTAGAAGTTTGACTTAACAAAGTCAAACTTCTAATGGTTTTACGTAAGTTGGCAACTGAGGGACCAAATGTGTATTCTAAAGTGATTATTGGGCGGAGTTTTAAGTATGACAACGGCAACCAAGACAAATTCGGGGACCGAGTGTGAAAAAAGTAACTATTAGCCCTCGACCGTCTCTTACCGGAGACGATATTAACTAGTGCACACCAAACGATAAACCTCATCTACCACTTTTTCCACACACAAATAATTTTCCAATGGCGATTTCCCAATTTTAAACGAACTCATGGAGGTTGCCGATTCGCCAAATTTGAATGATCGATGGCTATGTGGTTTGAAGAGGCGCCAAGAAGGGATTCGAGGAAGTTAGTTCTTCAAAGCATTCGACATCTAAAGACAGAATCATCAAGCGTAGGAGTCGATAGAAGAGAATCAAGCTCTTGGACCTCGTGGAATTGTGCTTGATCGTGTGGATGCGCCGACCAAAATCCAATCGAGGCACACAAACCAACTTGCCCAACTCATATGATTGTTGGTCAAACAGTTAAGGTATTCGTTAAGAAAATGGGTGAACATAATGCCCGAATTTTTGTTTTCCATGGGGTAGATAAAGCGGTCTTTTGGGTGATAGTTTGGGAATATAGGTTGCTAAAAGGGTATGTAAATTAGATTTGATGTAGTTGGTTATGATGTTTAATGACTTTATTAATGATAAAATATCATTTGGGTTATGTGTTGTTTAACTGTTCTTGTATTGTGATATTGGGTGTATTTTAGTGTAATTAGTATCAACAAACCAAACATCCCCTTATATCAAGAAACCAAACATGCCCTTGTATCAAGAAACCAAACAGCCCTTGTATCAAGAAACTTTAATCAAGAAACCAAACACCCCTTTTATCGGCAAAAGCAAAGGCAATGATTTAAAAGATGTGGTGAAAATGCAAATACTTTAGCACTAAATCATAATGTATCAACAAACATCCGCTTGTATCGCTAAACCAAACGACCCTTTTATCAAGAAAAGTTGTTACAACAAAACCAAACACCCCGTATCATAAAAATTAGAGGTAATGGTTTCAAAACACGGGTTAAAAATGCAAACGCTTTAGCAGTAAACAACAATGTATTGACAATGGTGTATTGTAACATCTTGAATTTTGACTTACCAAAGTCAAACAAACTTATGCAAACCAACAAATTGTAACTTACTATTGTGGTATGACTTGGGTAAGTCAAACCTATTAAGAAATGCAAATCGATTTCAAACACAATTACTTAAATAAGAACACAAAATTTTATTCATTGATTTCATGTTCTCAAGAACTACAAATGTTTACTATCATCTAAACATACACTTAGCTAGACCCACAACTCTCCCTATCATCGTTTTCCTTCTTTTCCTTCCTTTCCTTAAGATATTTAAACAAAATTTCCAGATTTTTAATCATTTGTCCCAAATCGTTAAACTTTGATAACAAGATGTCATCCTCTTCCTTCTTCTTCTTAACACCCAAACGCTTTTCATTTGGGCAGTCTACTTTCCTCAACGAACTCAACAAAGCCTTCCCCTTATCGTTTTGTGCCATTATTGTTTTTCTTTTTGCTTTGGGTAGAATGTGTGTTGATTGTATTTTAGGCGATGAAAAGGCCGGGTTTGTCCCATAACGATACACCTTGCCAAGTTTAGGGACCAACGGTGTATTTTAGTCTATATAAAATAAATGAGCTCCCATACAAAATAAATGAGGAATCTAAGACCTCAAGATTAAAGTAGCTTTCAAGAGACACGAATTTTATAGGGTGGGGTTATTTTGACGGTGGCTATAATTTTAGATTAACCCTCTTTATGCATCGCGGGCTTGTACGGTGTGCATCGCGGACTTGTACGGTTTGACCCAAACCTATGGATGTGACCCCATAGGGGGGGTTCTAATAGTACAACCTATTTTATATGGATGTCTTTCTTGGATTTCTAAACATTTTTCCTTTTACTTATATTTTTATTTTACTTTTATTTTTAGTCATTTTTCTTTCTTGAATTTTGTTTTTGTTGTAGCCTTTCTTTCTGACTTCTTTAATTTTCATGTTCGACTTTATATCTTTCAAAATGTTTTCAAGCCATAAACTAACTATAACCATTAGGATTTTCAAGAAGATCAGTCGTATGTTTTGGAAAGATGATACTATTAACATTTAACCGAACTATTGTTTAGCCTAGTTAGTTTATGTTTATTGTTATTGGACTAGGCTTGTTAAGGGTTTTGGTATATATCGGTATATTGTGATTATATATACCAAATGTTTGTGTTTAATGAAATCACAAAGAATTATTATAGCTAATATGGTAGTCAGAGCCCTAAACATCCACCCTTAAAAATTATCAATCAAACCTAATACTTAAACACTGTTTATCTAATTTTTTAGTTTTCTTCTTTTCCCGCTTTTCGCTTGTTGCGTGCCATCGCTCTATATGCATGCAATAATTTAATAACTCTTGTCGTGGTATTTGCTTTCATTATATTTATTCTTCTTTTATACAACCAACAATTATAATGTCTGTATATGCACACATTTAACCTGCTTTTGATCCTCAAAAATCCAAAAACCATCTTGATCATTGTTTACTCACGTTACATGAGAGCCATAGAACAGCCTTTATTTTATTTTATTTTATTTTATTTTATTATTATTATTATAATTTTTAACGAGGATTTCAACCCGCGTGTTGTCGCTGAGTGCCTGTATACAATGTTGTTGCACACACCGAAAATATCAGTTTTTTATGACAAAAAAAAAAGAGCCATTTTTGGATTTTCTTAAAAGATTTTTATTATAGGGGCAATTATGGCACTACACCTTTTGCTCAAGGTGGCAAATACTTTTAGGAAAAAGTTGGCGTGTCCCCTAACTGTACATCGAGACTGCGACTTTTTCTTCTAATCAAGAGCGTAGTGTCCTCTACTTTCGAACTCAATCATTGAATTTTACTTTTCGTACTAGTGTTTTAATCGACCTAAATCCAAATAATTTTTAAGATTCGAATAAATTCTCTTTTGTTAGTTTAGAAAAAAGTCAAACTTTAAACTATTATTTTATTCCTTTACCATTCCCAACTTGAAATGACTTAAGCAATTACTTTGAGCCCCCTTTTTTAACTTTATACTTTTGTACTTTTATACTTTTTTTACATAACTTTTAAATACTTTTTAGGTTACTTTTATACTTTTTTTACTTAAGCGAATTCCTAAAAATAATTAAGGGCTTTTTCATATGACTAGATATTCTTTACCATATTCGATGATTAGAATAACACATACATTACAAAATACCCCCACAAACCAAGATCCATCTTCTTAACGTTGAACCCCGCAAAAAATGTTTCAGATTCGGGTATGTATTTGTATTTTACATTAAAATTGGTTTTACTTTGATATTGATATATATTAATTGTCCGTATCTTTGGTTTTTCTGTATTTTATTTAAAATTAATCATGTTTAATCGTAATTTTGTAACCACGAAATTGTTTAATTGAGTTGGGGTTTTTAATTCAATAGTAGTTTTGTAACCACGAAATTATTTCATTCATTTTCTTTCTTAAACACAAAACAAACAAAAGGGTAAGTTTCTTTGTATTTGTGTTTTTTTTGTTATCATCTTGTATGCAAGAAAAAGAAAGATGGAAAAAGCAGAAGCAGGAACATCATCTGGATCTTCTTCAGTTCTTCATGGTGTTAATGAGGATTTGAATAACATACAAATTACAGATGACCCATCTAAGGTTAAGGTTTATGATCATGATCATGAACATGGTGATGATGAGCATGATGGTGATGAGGAACATGAAGATGGGTTTCATAAATTTGTTCCTGGCCCACTTCTTCCTCTTAAGGATCAGCTTGACAAGGATAAGGTTGTTACTAACTTTTTATTTTTTTTTTCATAAATGTTATTGAATCTACTTATCCACTAGTATCTTTAGTTATATTTACCTAGGTTTTACGTTTATGTTTTGTTTGGATTAGCTTATTTAGTTGGCTTATGAGCTTATTTTTATTTGATTTTTAAAAGTCACTAAGCTCACTTTATAAAGTTATAAGTGTATCAACTTGAGCTTAAGCTCAAGTTGATAAGCACAAAAATGAGCTTAGTGACGTTTTAAACATCAAATCAATTAACCTACCTTATAAACACACTAAATTAGCTTAATCCAAACACCCCCTTAGCAAGCTATTGCATATATCAGTTTTTTCCTAATTTTCCCTTGCGCCTTTTAGCAGTCAAAGTTAAAATCTTTTTTGGTTTTCTGGAGTTTCTGTTTGATTTTTGTATTTTGAGCTTTGTTTTCTAGAATAGCTGCAAATTCAATAGAAGAAGAGAGTCTACAAAATTCTGGAAAATTTCTATTTTTGATCCATGTATCCATCTTGTGTGTTGTTAATAGATCAAGTAAAAGTATAAAATTGTAAAGGGTAAAATGGTCTTATTATAATATTTGGCTAGATAAAATTGTATTGTTTCCGAAACAGGTAATATGTTCCAAAAGGGTAAAAATCTCTTATTCAAAGATGAGACCAAACAGAAATAACTTGGATAAAGGAAAATGCTATATAGTCTCATGCTTATTTGTGTATGTACGGCACTAGCTCTCTGTAATGGGCATAATGATCTGTTATGTTGGTTTTACAGGATGATGAAAGTTTAAGGAGGTGGAAAGAGAAGTTGCTTGGCAGTGTGGAAGGCGATTTGAATGGTTAGTATTAACATGTTATAATGGTTAGTTGGTTAAGATTGTGTCATTTTACGGTACAATTTTTTTATCAAAATTGTTGTAAATGACATGCAAATGCTCGTAGGTGCTCTATTTTCTTTACTAAAACAACTGTCGTTTCAATTGTGAATCTTAAATAACATTACTTCCTAATGAATGGCCTTTTCACTTCACGGTTTCCTTATTAGGTCAAAAGGATCCCGAAGTTAAATTCTGCTCCTTAGGAATCATATCAAAAGATGTTGGGGAGATCACAATTTCATTACCACTGAAAGAAACTCAAAGTGGTTGTCCACTCTTTACGCTTAGAGAAGGAGCTCAGTATCGGTTTAAGCTAACATTCACCGTTCTCCACAACATTCTTTCCGGTCTCACCTGCACTAATACCGTTTGGAAAGGAGGAATCCAAGGTAATATTTTGATATCTATATCATGCATATTTATATGTATGACGGAATAATAATTTTAAAAATGAAAAGTAGATTTCAAGAAAAGAAAATTAAAACGTTATGTAATAATCTGAAAAGAGTAATATAGATTATATTTTTATAACTTCCATGTCTGTTATGTTTATTAAATAATTTATTCCCAAAACCAGGACTTCCTTTGACAATGAAGGTCGTAAACGGTACTTTCCACTAGGGAAATGAGCATGAATCTCTAGTTTTTAGTACCTCCGTATGTTTCTAGCATATTTTTATGAACAGTTATAGAGTTTATAATAACTTTAAGGCAGAAAATATCATGTTTGACCCAAAAAGTCAAAGTAAGAACTATAAATCTTTTTGTTTGCTGCTTTATTTGGTTTCTGTTTGTTGATCACTGGATGTTGGTGACAGTGGATCGAATCAAAAGTATGTTGGGAACGTTTGCTCCCCAAAAATGATTGAAACCTTAGAGGAGAGACCACCCCAAGTGGCATTCTTGCAAGAGGAATATATACAGCAAAGTTGAGGGTAAGTTATGTTCTCCATTTGCCCTTCTTTATTTGTGACTGACCCATAAAGTCAATTAAATTTTGGTTTGATGATGCAGTTTGAAGATGATGATAAGAGGTGTCATTTGGAGCTTGACTATTCTTTTGAGATCAAGAAGAAAAGTTAATGTAGAGTATAAGCCAAGTGGAAAAGTTTCATTCAAGTCTAAAGGGATAGAGTCTGTTTTGCATATTTTGAGTGAACTTATAGATGTGTCTGGTTTGGTGAGTTTTAGCTGTTATTACGTCTAAAAACTGCTCAGTTCGTAGCAATTCTGCTATTCAAACTTGTATCTTACCTGTTTGTAAGCTGTTAGATTTAATGATTTTATTTTCTTGAGTAGATTTTTTCTTCTTATGATATGGTAATAGAGTAACAAGACCCGACCTGACATTCATTATAATTCATACAAGCACTAGCCTTTCACTGAGATCCATGCCAGTCTATTGGAGCGAGATGGTCGGGCCGAGGCTGCCCCTCTTCCCTCACTCTCCTTTCCTAATATGAACCTTGAGTCATAAATGCTTTAAGTGCAATCAGTATCTAACTTTTGCCTTGTAGTTTTACTTATCTAAATGATTAAGAAAACTTTACATGTGACTCACATGTCTAATCCATTGACTGGCTTCATCAATGTGTCATGAGTGTAATGATGATTACAAAAGTATCCGAAACAACCAAACTGCTTGATAAAAATGACCTAATATAAAACAATGGTTTTTGCTAGACAAAGTTCTGGCAAAGCAGAAGCCAATGCTCATGGACTTGTCATATGTTTTATCATGATGAATGGTACATCATGCTTGAATCAATAATGGCTGTGGATGTTTCAAAGCATAGTCTTCTCGTGATTGTGATCAGTTTGGTGCATCGTAACTTGTGGCTTTGCCAGCGGGTTATCATCCACCTGGGTGTGATTCCAGGAGCACATCTCACCATCATTGAGTGAAAACCAGACCATCTTCACATTTCCGGTGAGTGTTAAACCTGCATCAGAGTTTTCTATCAGTCAAAATAAAGAGGTGGAGCGGCCTCTATTGTACTGGCTCAGTTTTACAAAATTGGTGGCATACTGGGTTCGGTGAGGGGTAACACCGATAATGAGTAAAATGAATAACTTTTGAAAGTGGGTTAAAACAGTTCAGGTTGGGCCAACCCAAACACTTATATCTTCTTTAGTTAATTTATAATGAATTAAGGCATTAATTGTAATTAGATAAGTAGATAACTATATTATAAAAATAATAATCTTGTATATGTTGGATGCCTTCTACCCGTTTGACCTACTTATGTGGCCTGTTTCTTTCTTATTTAAATCGTTTAGCGTAACCAAATTAAGGATAAGAGTATAACAATTTATTTCAACTCTAAGCATTGCCAAACACTTCCAGTATACGAAATCAGCGCCCAATATGACTATTATGGTCATGCTATATCACATATATACTAGTACAAAGTGCAGCTCCTTTAGTCTGCCTGCATACTTTATTGTTCCTTTGTGCATACTAGTAAATAAGCGCAATTA
The DNA here is from genome assembly GCA_022545495.1 of Chrysanthemum lavandulifolium. Taxonomy (NCBI): domain Eukaryota; kingdom Viridiplantae; phylum Streptophyta; class Magnoliopsida; order Asterales; family Asteraceae; genus Chrysanthemum; species Chrysanthemum lavandulifolium. Next base: position 66,561,300 of record CM040239.1, on the reverse strand, counting down.
CTTAATTGTGGGGAATCAGGGGTGATGCCGTGATAGTAGTATAGAAAACTAACACCAGCATAAAGTAACCTTTTAAAGAGACCGGAAGACCTACGTCATGGTTTTTATAAATAATTCAGAAGGAGATCAGCTGATGAGCCTTTGATCCTACAACTCTGACCCAAGTGGACATCTCCAAAAACATACCTGCACCATTACATATGTCAACTGCCCAAATTTAAAGCTAATTCATATACTTAAGAAGCAGGTTTTACCTATATTCACAGTACTCGGCCCATGCACAACGAGCTTTTCCATAATCCCAATAACAGTCTTCATCCCTCAAAGGTCCACGCTTGGCTGTTAAAACTTACAAGTCAAGATTTAAAAAGTCTGTGATTTGACCAACAATGATAGGCATCTGGAAAAGAGAAGACTGACCTTTTGTAACAAATTTTGTTTTCTTATCAGGATGAATATCATGCCACATTTCAAGCCATAGCTCTAGCATTAGTATTGGAGATCTCACAATCTTCCTATGATTTGCTGCCACCCATATTTTACACTCAATTAAAAGATTTCATGGATTAAGTTAAGTTCAATGCTGTCAATTTTATACAGGTTTTCATGAGCTGATGAAAGAGTTTTGGGATTCCTTATATGACTAGAACCAGGGACAGGAAGTATTCCGCATCAGAGATGTAAACTATAGGTTTCACTTGACCCATTTATCAAGTATAAGTAGGTCCATTTGGGTTATACTATATCTCTAATGGGTAAAACTAAAATACTTGCCAAAATGAAAACGGGTCAAAAGTCACTCAAAGTGTGTTTAAGAGAAACATTCCAAACTGCGTTATAAATAACCTAGACTATTCGATCGATTATATAGTTTTAGTAACCACTTTAACTCGTCCATTTAAAGAGGGCTTGCGGGTTGTCCAATCCGACTCGATCGTTACTAAAAGTTGCCCATTTTGAACCAACCACCCATATTTCCACCTTTAGTGAAACCATATTACGGGGTATATATTTATACAATCATACAGATATTAAATTTGATAGATTTTACCTGAATGCCATCCATATTATGAGTATAACGTTTTGGGATACCAGAGGATTGCAAAGAAGAGTAAAATGCTTCAACATCTTTTGTCATCTCATCTGGTGAAGGGAGTGAAATCCGACCCGATAACGTGCTATCCACTGGCTCTGAAATTCAAATTGAGGGAAAGGAACTACCTGTATATATGATCATCGAAAAATTAAGATGTTTAGAATCCCAAAGTTGAATCCTTATTAATCAAGGCTTGAATGTACAAGCTGAAGTGCGAAAGTAACCTTCCATGGCACCCCCACGAAAGAAAGCCAAGGGGCTAATGATGGCGGAAAAACATGTTTATAAAGTGGGGCCACTCTGTTGTCATCAACTATCACAATACCTTCTGTATCAAGAAACGGAAAATGATACTTGTACCTGAAAGATTAAAGTAGAAATCAATAAAACCTCTAGATAAATGGGACACACAGTGACGGGGATAATGTAAGAGGCCACCCAACTATGTATACAGTTTCATTTATACTGATTAAAAAAAAAAACAATTTAAAAGACGAAAAATATATTTGAGCTTCACAAAATGAAACTAGGAAACACACGTAATTTAAAGGTTTAAAAAAAAATTTTGAAGGTTATAGTTGTCACTGGATAAAAGAGATACATATTTGGGTCCTCACTGAAAAAAGCTAAATACTAGGTTGGCCTCTCTAAATGTTATCTTCACAATTACATCTACAGATCTAATCATATCAGATAAATGTGACTCAAAATGAAAATGTTAAATGAACTACCCTGTACAATGTAGAATAATGTCGGCAGAGATCTTCACCCCGTTTGGAAATGAGATGGTTCCATCTTCATAGGCATTTTCCATCAGCATGAATTCACTTGGTATCAGCTTTCCTGATCCTGCTACGAGAATTTCTGATACCCTTTTTTGAATAACCGGTTACGATTTATGAGAAGCATATGAGCATGATAATGGAAATAATACCATAGGACGGAGCCAAATGTTGTCATAGCCAGGTAGAGTTGCAATTTCTTCATTGGAGGTTGACCGAGATGCAATGTGAACTTCCTTTGAGACACTTGCAATCTCTCTTGATATATCGACAGCACTTGCTGAGCTCCCTATTAGTATCACAACCTGTCAAATGAGTAAAATAAAAAACCTTGCGTACAGAGAAAACATAAATAACGGGTTAAATGGTTTTAAAAGTATCCCAAAGCATACTAAAGTGTTTACAACATCTTAATATATTATCTATGGAAGTGGAAAATTAATTCGACTCAATGGTTTTCTTATCAAATTTAATGTATCAGGTATTCATGAATTTATTTTTTAACTTAAAAACATAAAAATGTTGGTGTTTGACCTGTTGTGACCCAACTTGGTATTGTACCTTTTGTGGGTGTGGGTGTGGATGTGGGTGTGTGCGTGTGCACTGGTGCGTAAGCTAAGAGAAACAATAACAATGTATAACTTATTTCTGTAAGGCTCTGGAACACGGTAATTGTGACTATGAATTTGCTTCCCGGGCCACCGATCAACACCTATAAGTTCATGTAAAATCAGTGACGCCCCTTTGTAAAACTCAGAACATTCTGCTTGAAATTAGTGAAAACTACATCGTGGTCTTTCGTAATCTCCATTAGATCCAAAAACTGTGTCATTAGTTCACTTTCCATCTCTAACAATGTATAAATTGACCAAAGAGTCAATAATTACATGTTTTCATGAGAAATTTATATTTTAAGATCAACCAAAAAACACTAACAAAAACACTACACTATTGGAAAATATTCAACTAATGTTATATAGCCTCAAAATCTGCCCAGAATTCCACCATGGTTACATACCCAAGGGAGCATTGGCATTGCAATTTTCCAAGAGAAACTTTCAATTAATTTGAAACACGGAGACACATACACACTCTCAGCAAAGCCAATCTCAATACACATTGTTAAAGTCCAGATTTCCCTAAACTCAGAAGGATCAATTCAAGAAACAAACACATACAATTAATTCATGCATAAGCATAATTAGATTTTGTTCAAGTTTCACATTAAAGCTAAACACTTTGTGGTGGCTTTAGGGATTGCTTATTAAAACTGCTCATCTTAAATAACTATTCTTATTCAAAACAGAATATTCCAAACATTTTAAAACTACAATCTAAACTAATTATTCAAACTTCGAACTTCTTATGCAAAACCGGTACTCCAAACATCTTAACAGAATATTTAGCAAAGATTTACCGGATCGTATATCATAGGAATCTAAGCACGATTAAGCTGCTATACAAAGTACTCGTGAAATTTAATAACTCACTTGTCTAATTGGTAGAGAAGTCTTTTGCTATCAGGATCGAAATCGTCTATTGCTTTAAAAAAATGTGCCATCTGCTATTTCTCAGGCAGAAAAGGACAATTGAGTAGGAACCCCACATTCCATGTTAGTCAAGTTAGCCTGCATTTCATCTCCAAATGATGGATAAGCTTCTGCGACACCATTAAAAGCCATTAGTATAGTCAACACCGAGCACCTTTCTTCATGAAAACATTTATAACACTCATGGCATAACTGAGGCTGAGGGGATCTCAATATTGATTATGTTAGTTGGAAATCCAGAATAGTTTAACCGATATTCAAGTTCATCACAGTGATATACATTGTGTTTCTTTCTGTGTCCACCAGAAAAATGCTTTGAGTACACAGTTTCACTGTGACAATACTTTGAAAAAGGTGTCATCCATAGTGAAGAACCAAATGAATTAAACATCAATCGTGCTGTCCCCTGATATCATGCCAAAATGTATGAATTCAACAGTTTCACTTGTTGACAAACATGTAACATAGAAAAGAAAGACAACGGACCTCGGGTACAGGAAGACCAAACATAGAAGGATCCGTTACCTTAGCATCAAAATATCGGACTGAGTTTGCCATTTGGGACTTTAATTGACTAATTAATTAAAGGTTTAGGATTTTGATTTCACTTTTTGATTTGTGTTTTTGGGTAGTAAAGTGTTGGTGTGTGTGTGTAAAAATTTAAAAAAAAATGTAAAATTATAATTTTGAAAAGTTATGTAAAAAAAGTACTAAAAGGTACACAGGTATAAAGTAAAAAAAGTCGCTAATATTATTTCGCTTAAGTCGCTCAGCATTGAGAAGGAGCTAAAAGTATAAAAAAATATTTTAGTAAGTTTGACTTTTTTTACTAAAGGAAAAAAATAATTTCGCAAAAATTTTAAAAAAGTCGCTCAGATTCGGTCGCTATGCTAGTATATTATTATAAGTCGAAAACAATCATTGGGTACACAAATGTCGAGGGACACTTAGCAACCGAGATTAAAAGTAGAAAAGTCGCAAGTCTAAAGGTCTAGTTAAGGAATACGCCAACTTTTTCCTAGAAGTGTTGCCACCTTGAGCAAAAGGTGTGTTGCCATAATTGCCCTTTATTATAAATGTAATACTTATTCCTCATACGTCAAGGCTATAGCATTAGTTTTATTAACTTGATTTTGAAAACCTTAATTTTGAGCTAAGTTAGATTGCTAAATGGCCGTCGGTTTTAGCAAAAATTAACATGCCTTAAAACGCCCTTAAAGACTTACAGCAAAATATAGTTTAAAATTGTACTTTTGTGACATCGCAAATGATCTACGAAACCATTAAACTGAAGTTTTAAAGCAGAAGAGGCAACACTCAAGAGCTTTTAAAACACATATGCAAGGAAACACCAAAACGCTAACACTTAAATCGTAAAGCATATAATGAAGGGAACACTGAAATGACATGGAGTAGAATTATCAGTTTTCACAAAAAGAGTGTGTATGATACAACAAGAATAGCCCATTTTCATCCATTGGCAGTCCCACACATTTTCAAACCATGAGCACTCGATTCATCAGATTACAGTCAGAAAATACATGAATCTATATACCATACGAAACTCACAATGGTTAGGAATTAAACGCATCTAACCTGCACATAACTATGAAAGTCCCAATGTCGTTAAACCACTAAAGTGATTACTCTTCCATTAATACACCACACGAACGATAACTAAAACATAAGAATGGCATTGCAAATTTTCAAACAACATGGATTGTTCAACAACTTGTTTAACGATATGATCATACACCAGCTTAAATAGAAACATATATTGTTCAACTACACACATTATCAAATAATCAGCACGACTTGCATCACCAAACTTGAACAACGTCAACTCCCCACAAAAAAGGCACCACAAACACAACAAAAGCGATGAATTTCAACTAATCCAATTAATTTTTCCTTGCTTCTATTGCTGAGCTCGAAAAAGCTTTCCTTTTCGTGGCTCTAGTCCTTGATTCACTTTTGAAGGCTGCTTTTCCCATATCTTCTATCTTAGCTAAATCAGATGATGATGTTGTATCTGATATTGTAAGAAAAACTAACATGTGTTACCAATTAGCGAACATAAAAATTTCTTTTAAAACAATATATATGAACCTAAAGACTAACCTCTGATATCTTTTGGTGTTCCACTCGTTCCAGTTGTTTCGATGGTACTATCCATCACATCATTTAGAGTGAAATCAATAGCTCCAATTTTGCTCGAGGTATTGAAATGAAACTGAATATATGTTTCTCCCTTTATCGCTAGTATCTCTGCTGGTATTCACTGGGCTTGGTGTTTCGCGCATTTGAACAAACTTGGGACACGGATATACGGTGATGACATCGGCACACGAGGTGAAGAAAGTAAAAAACACTTTTGTTGTTTCATCCGAGAGAAAGGCTTTGAAATTATACCTGTATGATCAGCATCGATATTCAAAATGTGAGCATCAGTTTTTTAGGGTCACTATGGTGCGCAATTTATTAGGATATTACTTGTAGGTAGGCTCTGGCTGGGGTTCATGATCTACACACTCACAAACTCCATTATCGTTTCTCGCCTTGCTTGTACACTCAGTGCATGATGTGTTATATCAATCTCTAGATCATTCATTACACAACATGCATATGATACACTTATATGCATTATATTTATGTTTACAATTAAAAAGGTGTAACTAGATCACTTTGTGAAAACTCTTTTGTATGCAATTAAAATATTTTATGCTTCCGCCAGTAATACTATACTTCTTACACTTTGATACCGTTTAATTATTTAAAGTACAATTTGAAATTGCATACCGCCACTAATAATATACTTATTACACTTTGATAGTGTTTAATTATTAAAGGTACAATTTGAAATTGCCTACGGGTTTCCAACATATGATAGCGTCTTACGCAAAAAGAATCAAATTAAAGTTATTCGAGATATGTACAATGGAGTATTGGAGTGAATATATATACCCATGTACGGACCAATGGGGAACACAAACTATTTTCAAGTAAAATTAGGCATTAGCCCATACCTCCTCGCCCTGATTCTGGACAAGTTGTCACGAGCAATACAAAAGAGCATCCCTCGTTGCTTGATTTTTCCCTTCAATATGTGAAAATGGAATTGAATGCTGATTCTCCGTATGAAAAAAAACAAGAGAACTGGTGCGGCCCATACCCTAATGGCCTAATGGGTTAAAATGGATGGATAGTTTTTGAAACTGAAAAAAGACCTCAAGCACAGTTATATGTCTAAATTTGGGATCCATCATATAAGGCAAAATATTGTAGCTTTCGGAATAACTACCAGTATTTCTTCTCAAACATTTAGATAGTACTGGTTTGTTACACTTGCACACTCCAAATAATGGCCACTTGAAACAATTTAAATTTATATAAGTTCAATCACAATAACATTAAAACTCCATAGAAATCAAACCTTTCGAACGATTATAAACATACAATAACTCAATAGAAATACTTTTTGGCATAACCGACGACTTCAATCATGAAGCACTTATTGAGAGAAGGTTCTATCACTCGACAACATAGATGGCTGTATCAAGCTACTTCTTTTGTTGGCAACTTATACAACTTTTTAAACCTCTGACATGCTTCCAACACACCCTATGACCAAAACCACTTACTCTAATGAATCCTTCACCACCTGGTCCGAAACCATTACCAGGCAAGGTAACCACGTGTGTCTTCTCGAGAATGTCATTGAACACGTCCCAAGAACTTTGGCCTGGGAAGTGAACCCAAACGTACGGGCAATCTTTTCCACCGTATACTTTAAAACCTAGTGATTTAAATGTATTCAATATAATTTGTGTGTTTTCTTTGTAGAATGCAGCCATTTCATGCATAGCCTACAAATTTAGGATAGCATTTGTGATAAAATCCACCTGCAAAAATAATAGCAAATCCACATATACTTACACATAGTAGACGGAATAGTTTGGTAGTTATAGTTTAAATAAGCTGGAATTATTACATATATATGACCAAACCATCTCATTGGTGCAATTTTAATTACCAAACTTGACCATTTTGCAAAGTATATTACTACCATTAATAAGCTAATTACCTCAAGACCTTCAGGGGAAAGGCAAGCAAGGCCACCAGCTTGGGCGATGTTTGATGCAACATTGAAACTAGTACAAACGATGCGGTTGTAATCTGTAGCAACGGAAAACCCATTTGAATATTTAAGTTCTTTTGGCACTACAGTACAACCAAGACGAACTCCTGTAAATCCAGCATACTTGGAGAAAGACGCTATTTCAATTGCAACCTGTCACACTCAAAAACGTAAAAATGCATGAACAAAGTCCAGTAAATACGTATTTGGCTCTAGAAAGTTTTGGAAAATTAACTTTTGCAGAGAAAACTACAGAAATTTTCCACAAAGTCTGATAAACAATAAGGAAAATTGTTCCTATCGACACTATTTGCATAATCAACCTGTTTTCGGTGTTTGTTTTCACATTCGGTCATTAGTCCCTTACCCTTTAGAGACCAAAAACAAATATCAATTTTTTTGAAATAAAATACGTAATTTACGTTTTACATGCTCAATGAACCCATGGTACAGCATCATCAAGCACATGTTAGTGGTGTACAAGTCACCTCTGATTTTATGTGTTTATAGTTTGAACCTACCTCTTTGGCTCCAGGGATTTCAAAGATCGATCTAGGAGTGTCGTCTGACGCATACATGGCATATGCTGAATCATAAACTAGGATGGATCCATTGTTCTTAGCAAACTTTACTAACTGAATTAGTTGTTCCCTTGAAGTAGCATAACCTGTTGGATTATTTGGTGAACAGAAAAAAATTACGTCTGTCCGAGAAACTTTAGAGAAATCAGGAAAAAAATCATTCTCTGGAGTACATTCCATGTACTCGATAGTCGTGTTTCACAGGTTTTGTGGGTGTTTCCAGGATCGAATGATCCAAACAACAACATGTATAATCATCAATGAAGGAGCAATAAAAGAAAAACAGAAACATGGGTTGAACCCTTCAATAACGATATTTAGTAATCGGAAAAGGGTTAATGTTTACAAATGAATCCTAACCTATATATACTACATGAGCGGCACTAAGAGTTCTTCTCCAAACGTTGTGTCGTTTGGGAGAATAACCGTTTCCTAATAACTGTCATTTGAATGGGCTGTTTGGGTTACAGTTCGACCCATTACGACTTTGATAATTGACCCATTCACGATTCACGAATATACATTACATAATAAAACTAAAGTCTTAAACATCAACAATAATATGTGTACTAACCGCATTAAAAAGGCTAACAATTTCCCCAATGTGTTAGTATCAAATTCTTCACATCTTTCGAGTTTCTCATTGCTTTTCTTCAAGTAATGACTTGAAATCATTACTATCTTGGCTGCTATCGTCCATCTTCATCATCAACCAATCTAACGCCAAACTTGTTGTTCTCTTGTTCATTCCATGTGCTCCATCCTTCACTGCACTATCTTCCTTCTGGCATGGTGGGTCCCTCGCCTCTTTTCTTTTACCGGTTTCACCCACTTCTTTCTGCATTTCACCCCAAGGAACTTTTGCAATTTCATGGCATATCACAACTAAATTAATGAACCTCCTATGGCAATCTGTTATTGCCTCACTTCTTCATCTTTGTTAGACCGTCTTCATACTTTGATAGTTTTTGTTTGTTTTGTTGCAAAGGTTTTATTATCTTGATCATCATCACAACATTACAACCTTGTCCCCATCATACTCATACATCTTCATCGTTGGCATCATTGCCTTTGTCAACCATCATGGTTGTAGGGTTCCTCATGAACCGGGTCTCAAGGTTGGTTCTTCTTCTCGATCTCTTATGAACAAACTGTGTTCATTCTTTCTTTGTAACAAAACGCAGCCATGTTCTCTTCTTCTCTCTTCTGCTTTTTCTCTTGAATCTGAATCGCCTTTTTCTTGGTTTAACCACGGTTTGGTGGTAACCGTTTCTCTTATCTTTCTTTATCTTCATCGTCATTCATGGCGATTCTTGAGTGTTGTTGTTTGATCCCTTGCGCTCGATACCCTTTGTTTCACGTGTTTTGTGGGTGTTTCGGGATCGAATGATCCAAACAACAACATGTATAATCATCAATGAAGGAGCAATAAAAGAAAAAGCGAAACATGGGTTGAACCCTTCAATAACGATATTTAGTAACGGAAAGGGTTAATGTTTACAAATGAATCTAACCTATATATACTACATGAAGCGGCACTAAGAGTTCTTCTCCAAACGTTGTGTCGTTTGGGAGAATAACCGTTTCCTAATAATCGTCATTTGAATGGGCTGTTTGGGTTACAGTTCGACCCATTACAGACTTTGATAATTCACCCATTCACGATTCAGAATATACATTACATAATAAAACTAAAGTCTTAAACATCAACAATAATATGTGTACTAACCACATTAAAAAGGCTAACAAGTCGCATATTTCTTAACATCCTTTTGGAATTCCCCTGTTTGGCCCATAATCACACTTGAATCTACATAAGCCTGAAAGGGAAAATGAAAAGTTAATAAAATAAAACATAACTTGGTCTTTGAACTGTGAAAATAAACAATGCAGAATACGGATATGGTTACCGGATATGCCGGACTTTGTACCGCCATTGTAACATTAGATCCAAATAAGAGCTGCCACAAAGATTGATATACATGTTGATATCGGAGATGATTCTTATAAAAGTAGGAAAAGAGCGATAAAGTGAACAAAAACACAAACCTGAAGACGAGAAATACCACATTTTGCACCATCAGATACAAATATGTCATCTTCATCTATTCCGAGGCCTGAATAGAACGTTGAAGCAAGTCGTGCTCTCAGTTGCTGAACATAAAAATGACACATAAATGTTATTGAACTTATTTTTTTGATTTAGATATATAGTTAATTAAAAATAGCTAAAGTTCAAAGTATATAGATGACCAATTTATAATACGTATACCAGATAGCTTTATCACGTAATAATAATTAACAAAGACTATAAAAGTTATGCATACCGTTTCACCCTTTTCATAATGCGTTTACTCATTGTGTAAATGTATAATACATTGATAAATTTGATGTTTTGGTAGTGAATTGTTTGTTTAGGTTTGAAGTTGACACGATGTTAATCACTGATTACGTACACAAATTTCTACGTTGTATATACAACTAAATTTTCAATTCATAAACTACATATGTTTTTCTTAGTGTTGTACTTTAATTTACAATGTTTTTTCATCAATTAAAGTATAAATTAAACATTCATTTGATAAACACAATGTAAAATAAGTTTCAAATACGTACGGGATAAGACCGAGAATAAAAAAAGAGAAGGAATCAAATGGGGGCCTTAAATGGAAGGCAAAAGCCATGCCATTTTTAGCTAGTATGATTTTGGCTACTTATCTAATTGATAATTGGTTTAGATTGTACATTTTTTTTTAATGATATGTACACATAATGTCTATATATGCACACATTTAACCTGCTTTTGATCCTCAAAAATCCCCAGTAGTAGTACATGAGTGATCATTGTTTACTCACGTTACATGAGAGCCATAGAACATGTTTTTTTTTTTTTTTAAACGAGGATTTCAACCGCGTTATGTCGTTGAGTGCTGTATACAATGTTGTTGCAACTTGCACACTGAAAATATCGCTTTTATGACCAAAAAAAAAAAAAAATCCATTTTGGATTTTCTTAAAGGATTTTATTATAAATGTAATAGTTCTTGCTCATACGTCGAAGGCTATAGCATTAGTTTTAGTTTTTATGACCAAAAAAAAAGAAAAAAAAGAATCCATTTTGGATTTTCTTAAAGGATTTTTATTATAAATGTAATAGTTACTGCTCATACGTCGAAGGCTATAGCATTAGTTTTATTAACTTGATTTTTAAAACCTTAATTTTGAGCTAAGTTAGATTGCTAAATGGCCGTCAGTTTTTAGCAAAAATTAACATGCCTAAAACGCCCTTTAAGACTTACAGCATAATATAGTTTAAAACTGCACTTTTGTGACATTGCAAATGATCTACGAAACCATTAAACTAAAGTTTTAAAGTAGAAGAGGCAACACTCAAGAGCTTTTAAAACACATATGCAAGGAAACACCAAAACGCCAACACTTAAATCGTAAAGCGTATAATGAAGGGAACACTCAAAATGACATTGAGTAGAATTATCAATTTTCACAAAAAGAGTGTGTATGATACAACAAGAATAGCCCATTTTCATCCATTGGCAGTCCTACACATTTTCACACCATGCGCACTCGATTCATTAGATTACAGTTAGAAAATACATGAATCTATATACCATACGGAACTCACAATGGGTAGGAATTAAACGCATCTAACCTGCACATAACTATGAAAGTCCCAATATCGTTAGACCACTAAAGCGATTACTCTTCCATTAGTACACCACACGAACGATAACTAAAACATAAGAATGACATTGCAAATTTTCAAACAACATGGATTGTGCAACAACTTGTTTAACGCTATGATCATACACCACACGAACGATAACTAAAACATAAGAATGACATTGCAAATTTTCAAACAACATGGATTGTGCAACAACTTGTTTAACGCTATGATCATACACCAACTTAAATAGAAACATAGATTGTTCAACTACACACATTATCAAATAATCACGACTTGCATCACCAAACTTGAACAACGCCAACTATAGAACATATTGTACATCAGTTCAAACTATAAGGACTGATTATGTAAATATTTCAAATGGTAGTTAGTTTGTTAAACACTTTGTATATATTTCTTTTCTTCCCTCATTTGAATGTAATCAAATTCAAGAATAAGAATCATTTTCTCTCCCAATTAATCTTCCGCTTAAACTTTGATATGGTATCAGAGAGCCAGGCCGCTCGATCCTAATTGTTTTTTTTAACCGTTTTCTGCTCTTGTCATTTTTCCCAATTAAACCCTAATTGATCAACTTGTTCAATTGATCAAATTGATTGTTCAAATTCATCAAGAAACTTGTTCTAGTCAAGGTTTTATCAATGGCGAATGGAAATAACGGTTCTAGTGGTTTTAATGATCTTAACGACGTTAATGGTGGTAATCATAATCAGTTTCCAGAAATGAATGCTAGTGATCCGTTGTATTTGGCGAATTCTGATCATCCTGGAATGATGTTAACCAATACGCCCTTCAATGGAAGCAATTTTATGGGATGGAGCAGAACAATTAAGATGGCTTTGGGGGCAAAATTGAAATTAGTCATAGATGGAACTTTTCCCAAACCAGCTGTGATTGAGAATAACTGTCAAAGGTGGATTCGTTGTGACTATATGGTTACATGTTGGATATTTAATTCTATGATTGCTGAACTTTCTGATTCCTTCTTATACTCTCAATCAGCCAGTGATCTTTGGAAAGATCTTGAAGAAAGTTATAGCCAAAGTAATGGTCCTTTGATCTATCAGGTTGAAAGGGAGTTGAGTAAGGTGGTTCAAGGAAATTTGTCTGTTGCTGTTTATTTTACCAAATTGAAAAAGTTTTGGGATGAATTGCAGAGTCTTAATGGCATTCCAGTTTGTTCTTGTGGTAAAATGAGAGAGTGTACTTGTGGAATAACTGAAAATTTTCTTGAAATTGATAGTAGGTCCAAGTTAATGCAGTTCTTGATGAGGTTGAATGATGATTTTGAGTCAGTAAGAAATCAAGTCTTGTCAATGGATCCACTACCCAACATTAACAAGGCTTACTATATAGTTCAGCAAGTGGAAAAACAAAAACAAGTTACTCATAGTGTGGCTGATCATACTGCCTTCTTTGCTAATAATGGTTCTAAGGGTAATCAAGGGCCAAAAAGAGAAAATAGGGAAGTCAGGGGTGACAAGAAGTTTTGTACTCATTGCAAACATGAGGGACATTTGTATGAGCAGTGTTTTGAGAGATTGGGATATCCTGACTGGTACAAAGGAAAGAAGAACAAAAGAGGAGGAAAAATGGTGGCACAAGTCAATGCTGATTTTGATTCATAAATGCATTGACAAGCAGTTTAAGGGTAGACATTACAGTTGACTGGATTGTAGACACAGGGGCATCTGATCATATGTCACCACGCTTGCATCTGTTTCAGTCTATTAGAGTGCTTAAGTGTCCAATTAAGATCAAGTTGCCTGATGGAAGTAGTAAATTGGTTACCAAAGTAGGCAATATTCAAATCAATAACACTTTGATTATGCACAATGTGTTTTATGTTCCCGATTTCAAGGTGAATCTATTATCAGTAGGCAAATTACTTAAAACCCAAAGTCTTATTGCCATTTTCTTTCCTACCATGTTCTTATTTCAGGACCCTTCAACTAGACAAGTGTTGGCTTTGGAGAAGGGTCACACAATCTTTATATCTGCAAACCATCAAACTCACAGCCCACCAAAACTATCAATTTTCCTACTGTTTCTGCTTTGTGTTCTTTTGCTAATAAGACTGTATCCTCTAGTGTTGTTCCAGTTGATTTGTTTCATTCTAGACTTGGGCACAATCCTGTTTCTAAGATGATCCATGTGAACAATTGTAAACATGAGAATTTATCTGAATTCAAATGTAATACTTGTATGATAGCTAAGCAACATAGGTTGCCTTTTCAAAAAAGTAATACTAGATCTTTGATTCCTTTTGAGCTCTTACATGTTGATCTATAGGGACCATACAGGACCCCTGCCTTAAATGGTGCACACTACTTCTTCACTATTGTTGATGACAATTCTAGATGTACTTGGACATATTTGATTCACAACAAAGATCAAGTGTTTTCCATTCTGTCTGATTTCTTTGCTTACATTGGTAACCATTTCAATACTAAACCTAAGTTTTTGAGGTCTGATAAGGGAACTGAGATTGTAAATAAGGAGTGTTTGGCTTTCTTAAGGGAATGTGGTATTGTGCATCAAAAGTCCGTGGTTTACACACCCCAACAAAATGCAGTGGTAGAAAGGAAACATAGGCATTTATTAGATACTGCAAGAGCCTTGAAATTTCATGCTTCTTTGCCAAACAAATTTTGGGGAGATTGTGTTTTGGCTGCTACTTTTCTTATTAATAAAATGCCTATAAATATTTTGGATTGGAAAACACCCTTTGAGGTGTTGCATGGTACTTTACCAAGTTATGAGAGCCTAAGAACCATAGGGTGTCTATGTTATGCTGCTGTGACTAAACCTCATAAGGATAAATTTGCACCCAGAGGTATTAGATGTGTGCTCATAGGGTATCCTCCAGGACAAAAAGGCTACAAGTTATATAATCTTCAAACAAAAGAAGTGTTTTGTAGCAGGGATGTGATTTTTCATGAGACAGTTTTCCCTTTTAAGAAAGAAGCTGAGGTTTCTCACTTAGCAGAAATTTTTTGGCCTGATTCACAAACAGCAGAAGAAGATGTTAATGAAACCACTGTTATGCCAAACAATGAAACTACTGCTATGAATAACAATGAAACCACTGCTATGCTAAACAATGAAACTACTGCTATGAATAACAATGGTGCTGAACCAGAAGAGCCTCAAGTTCATATTCCTACATCCACTCCTAATCAAGTCCCTGAACCATCAGTTTCAATGAGAAGGTCCACTAGATCCACTGCTCAGCCTGCTTAGCTAAAAAATTTTGTGATCAACAAACACAGAGCATCTATGGCCACTGCTACTAAACAACCAGTTTATCCCTTGTTCAAAAATGAAGACTTTGTTGATTATCCAGAAGAATATGTGGCTTCTTTGGCACATTTTCTATCCAGTTTAGAGCCAACAAGTTACTCACAAGCAGCTTCAGATCCAAAATGGGTGGATGCTATGGGCAAGGAGTTACATGCACTAGATGTTAATGAAACTTGGGAACTTACTGAATTACCAGAAGGCAAGAAAGCTATTACCTCCAAATGGGTTTATAAGATTAAGTATCTCCCAGATGGCTCTATTGAGAAGTACAAGTCAAGGTTGGTCATTAGAGGTTTTGACCAAAGGGAGTGTTTAGATTACAAGCACACTTTTCACCAGTGGCAAAGGTGGCTACAATAAGGGTTCTCATTACAATTGCTACTGCTAAAGGTTGGCCATTGCACCAATTGGATGTGAACAATGCTTTCTTACATGGATATGTGGATGAAGACATTTACATGAAACCACCAGAAGGCTATACTAAAGCTTTGCCTGG
Source organism: Chrysanthemum lavandulifolium (assembly GCA_022545495.1). NCBI lineage: Eukaryota > Viridiplantae > Streptophyta > Magnoliopsida > Asterales > Asteraceae > Chrysanthemum > Chrysanthemum lavandulifolium. The sequence continues at coordinate 66,545,648 of CM040239.1, read as the reverse complement.
CCAAGTCTGCAAGTTAAGCAAATCCCTTTATGGTCTGAAGCAAGCCTAAAGACAATGAAATCAGGAACTTTCCAAATTTCTTATTTCACTGGGATTTGAACAATCAAAGCATGATTACTCTTTATTTGTTAAAGCCAAAGGAGCATCTTATACTATGGCATTGGTGTATGTGGATGACATTTTGCTCACTGGAAATTGTTGTCAAGAAATTGCAGACACTAAAATGGCTCTGGACAAGAAATTTACTATTAAAGATTTGGGTTTGGCCAGGTATTTCTTAGGAATTGAAATGTGCAGAACAGATAATGGGACTCATTTGCATCAAAGGAAATATGTGTTGGATCTTCTAAAGGAGGCTGGTTTGAATGCTGCAAAACCTACTAGTTTTCCTCTTCCACAGAATCTTAAATTATCTTTAGACAAAAGAGGACCTATTCCTGATCCTGAATCATACAAAAGGCTTGTAGGAAGACTTCTTTATTTGTCAATGACCAGGCCAGACATATCTTATGGGGTTCAACATCTTAGTCAGTTTGTGTCTTCACCAAAGGAACCATATATGCAAGATGCTTTGCATTTACTCGGATATTTGAAAGGAACAATTTCAAAGGGGCTATTCTATCCTGTTCAGTCCAATTTGCAAGTTGCAAGGTTTACAGATGCTGACTGGGCATCTTGTTTGATGACTAGAAAATCTTTAACAGGATATTGTATCTTTCTAGGACATTCTTTAGTTTCTTGGAAGACAAAGAAACAAGCAACAATGTCTAGATCATCCACTGAAGCAGAGTATAGGAGCCTGGCTGCCACTACTTGTGAACTTGTCTGGTTAACTTACTTGCTAAAGGATCTTTATATTCAGGTTAAAGTACCAATAACTCTATTCTGTGATAATAAAGCAGCTCAAAAAATAACTGCTAATCCTTTTTATCATGAGAGAACCAAACACTTAGATTGTCATTTTACAAGAGACAAAGTGCAAGAAGGGTTCCTTCAAACTGCCTACATACCTTCTAATCTACAGCTAGCAGACATAATGACAAAAGCTTTGGGAGCTGCTCAACATTCCTTCTTGACTGACAAGTTGGGTCTTTAAGAAGCTCCAACTTGAAGGGAGGGTATAGAACATATTGTACATCAGTTCAAACTATAAGGACTGATTATGTAAATATTTCAAATGGTAGTTAGTTTGTTAAACACTTTGTATATATTTCTTTTCTTCCCTCATTTAAATGTAATCAAATTCAATAATAAGAATCATTTTCTCTCCCAATTAATCTTCCGCTTAAACTTTGATACCAACTCCCCACAAAAATGGCACGATGCAGAAACACAACAAAAGCGATGAATTTCAACTACTCCAATTAATTTTTCCTTGCTTCTATTGCCGAGCTCGAAAAAGCTTTCCTTTTAGCGGATCTAGTCCTTGGTTCACTTCTGAAGGCTGCTTTTCCCATATCTTCTCTCTTAGCTAAATCAGATGATGATGTTGTACCTGAGATTGTAGAAAAACTAACATGTGTTACCAATTAGCGAACATAAACATTTCTTTTAAAACAGTATATATGAACCTAAAGACTTACCTCTGATATCTTTTGGTGTTCCAATCGTTCCATTTGTTTCGATGGTACTATCCATCACATCATTTAGAGTGAAATCAACAGCTCGAGTTTTGCTCGAGGTATTGAAATGAAACTGGAATATATGTTTTTCCCCCTTTATCATTCGAGCATTTGAACAAATTTGGGACACGGATATCCGGTGATGACATCGGAAAACGAGGTGAAGAAAGTAAAAAACACTTTTGTTGTTTCACCCGACAGAAAGGCTTTGAAATTATACCTGTATGATCAGCATCGATATTCAAAATGTGAGCATCAGTTTTTTAGGGTCACTATGGTGCACAATTTATTAGGATATTACCCGTAGGTAGGCTCTGGCTGGGGTCTATGATCTACACACTCACAAACTCCATTATCGTTCCTTGCCTTGCTTGTACACTCAGTGCATGATGTGTTATATCAATCTCTAGATCATTCATTACACGACATGCATATGATACGCTTATATGCATTATATTTATGTTTACAATTAAAAAGGTGTAACCAGATCACTTTGTGAAAACTCTTTTGTATGCAATTAAAATATGTTATGCTTCCGCGAGTAATACTATACTTCTTACACTTCGATACCGTTTAATTATTTAAGGTACAATTTGAAATTGCATACTGCCACTAATAATATACTTATTACACTTTGATAGTGTTTAATTATAAAGGTACAATTTGAAATTGCATACGGTTTTCCAACATGTGATAGCGTCATACGCAAAAAGAATATTAGGGAGATAAATTAAAGTTATTCGAGATATGTACATTGGAGTGAATATATATACCCATGTACGGACCGCAATGGCAAACACAAACTATTTTCAAGTAAAATTAGGCTTACACCAGGGATTAGCCATTAGCCCATACCTCCTCGCCCTGATTCTCGACAAGTTGTCACGAGCAATACAAAAGAGCATCCCTTGTTGCTTGATTTTTCCCTCCAATATGTGAAAATGGAATTGAATGCTGATTCTCCGTATGAAAAAAACAAGAGAACTGGTGCGGCCCATACCCTAATGGCCTAATGGGTTAAAATGGATGGATAGTTTTTGAAACTGAAAAAAGACCTCAAGCACAGTTATATGTCTAAATTTGGGATCCATCATATAAGACAAAATATGGTAGCTTTCGGAATAACTACCAATATTTCTTCTCATGAAATTCAGCGAGTTAGGGATATATCGGTACTATATATAAACATCTAACAAGTCAAACATTTAGATAGTACTGGTTTGTTACACTTGCACACTCCAAATAATGGCCACTAATTGAAACAATTTAAATATATATAAGCCCAATCACAATAACATTAAACTCCATAGAAATCAAGCCTTTCGAACGATTATAAACATACAATAACTCAATAGAAATACTTTTTGGCATAACCGACGACTTCAATCATGAAGCACTTATTATTGAGAGAAGGTTCTATCACTCGACAACATAGATGGCTGTATCAAGCTGCTTCTTTTGTTGGCAACTTATACAACTTTTTAAACCTCTGACATGCTTCCAACACATTGTTCCTATGACCAAAACCACTTACCCTAATGAACCCTTCACCACCTGGTCCGAAACCATTACCAGGTAAGGTGACCACGTTGGTCTTCTCAAGAATGTCGTTGAACACGTCCCATGAACTTTGGCCTGGGAAGTGAACCCAAACGTACGGGCAATCTTTTCCACCGTAGACTTTAAAACCTAGTGATTTAAATGTATTCAATATAATTTGTGTGTTTTCTTTGTAGAATCCAGCCATTTCATGCATAGCCTACAAAATTAGAATAGCATTTGTGATAAAATCCACCAGCAAAAATAATAGCAAATCCACATATACTTACACATAGTAGACGGAATAGTTTGGTAATTATAGTTTAAATAAGCTGGAATTATTACATATATATGACCAAACCATCTCATTGGTGCAATTTTAATTACCAAACTTGACCATTTTGCAAAGTATATTACTACCATTAATAAGCTAATTACCTCAAGACCTTCAGGGGAAAGGCAAGCAAGGCCACCAGCTTGGGCGATGTTTGATGCACCATTGAAACAAGTACAAACGATGCGGTTGTAATCTGTAGCAACGGAAAACCCATTTGAATATTTAAGTTCTTTTGGCACTACAGTCCAACCAAGACGAACTCCTGTAAATCCAGCATACTTGGAGAAAGACGCTATTTCAATTGCAACCTGTCACACTCAAAAACGTAAAAATGCATGAACAAAGTCCAGTAAATACGTATTTGGCTCTAGAAAGTTTTGGAAAATTAACTTTTGCAGAGAAAACTACAGAAATTTTCCACAAAGTCTGATAAACAATAAGGAAAATTGTTCCTATTGACACTATTTGCATAATCAAACTGTTTTCGGTGTTTGTTTTCACATTCGGTCATTAGTCCCTTATCCTTTAGAGACCAAAAACAAATATCAATTTTTTTGAAATAAAATACGTAATTTACGTTTTACATGCTCAATGAACCCATAGTACAGCATCATCGATCAAGGACATGTTAGTGGTGTACAAGTCACCTCTGATTTTATGTGTTTATAGTTTGAACCTACCTCTTTGGCTCCAGGGATTTCAAAGATCGATCTAGGAGTGTCGTCTGACGCATACATGGCATATGCTGAATCATAAACTAGGATGGATCCATTGTTCTTAGCAAACTTTACTAACTGAATTAGTTGTTCCCTTGAAGTAGCATAACTTTGTTGGATTATTTGGTGAGCAGAAAAAATTACGTGCGTCCGAGAAACTTTAGAGAAATCGGAAAGAAATCATTCTCTCGAGTACATTCCATGTACTCGATAGTCGATATTTCTTAACATCCTTTTGGAACTCCCTGTTTGGCCCATAATCACACTTGAATCTACATAAGCCTGAAAGGGAAAATGAAAAGTTAATAAAATAAAACATAACTTGGTCTTTGAACTGTGAAAATAAACAATGCAGAATACGGATATGGTTACCGGATATGCCGGACTTTGTACCGCCATTGTAACATTAGATCCAAATAAGAGCTGCCACAAAGATTGATATACATGTTGATATCGGAGATGATTCTTATAAAAAGTAGGAAAAGAGCGATAAAGTGAACAAAACACAAACCTGAAGACGAGAAATACCACATTTTGCACCATCAGATACAAATATGTCATCTTCATCTATTCCGAGGCCTGAATAGAACGTTGAAGCAAGTCGTGCTCTCAGTTGCTGAACATAAAAATGACACATAAATGTTATTGAACTTATTTTTTTGATTTAGATATATAGTTAATTAAAAATAGCTTAAGTTCAAAGTATATAGATGACCAATTTATAATACGTATACAAGATAGCTTTATCACGTAATAATAATTAACAAAGACTATAAGTTATGCATACCGTTTCACCCTTTTCAGCTCCATATCCACTGTAACCCTCAGTAGTCGATAACGCCAATGCTCTCTATCATGCAGAAATATGAAAGTGTCAAACTTTGTGTGAATGTATGCATAAATATGACACAAATGTGTAGAATTAGTTTTTTTATCTATAAGAATTCATATATTAGAAGAATATTGATAAATAGTATTTTCAGCAATTTTGGGTACACATTAATTAATAATGAAGTTTGGAGTGAGTGATATATATATGACAGGTATAATATTGGGTTAAGTTCTCCCATGTCTATATGTACAATATATTATTTGGTCATGTGCGTAAGTATATATTTTAGTAATTTAGCTCCGGTCGTTGAACACCGACCCTGGTAAACACATGGTGAATGTGTTTTAAAGAACCATGTCAAGTAAAGACAAGCAAGCCTCGACATCCATGCTTACCTTTACAGCTTACTTCTGCTTCATCTTGAAGATTATGCTTTATATCTTTTGTTGTAATAGTAGATTGGAAAAATGGATTACTTGGGACAAAAGATATATAGCTTGGCATAATGGATTTTGATTTTTAACTAAAAAGGTTACGGTTCACCATTTTCTCAATATACCATTATAAACAAGTACAAAATGGATGCAAAACATATGGTAGAAATATGTGAAAATTAGTGATCATACCTTTGCCATGGCAGAACTAATAACTTCTGGAATGGGCTGAGTGGTATCCCCGAGGCCAAGGCTTATTATTTTTGCATCAGGATGTTTCGACTTATGAGCACCAACCCTCTTACGAATCTGTAACTCAGCACATGGAATGTATCTTAGTCTCCTTTCCAAATCAATAATAACAACAGATTTAAATCCACACTATTAGCAATGTTGACAATGATAGGGATACCTCAGGAAAGAGGTAACCAGCTTGAAGTTTTGCAATATTTTCATTGCGAGATACTTGTGTCTTATAAGCTGCAGAAACAATAATAGAACTCTATGAGAATGTTTGCGAGTTTTTAATAAAAAGACGTCGTTAAAGAAACCATAAGTATGAATTTATAAGTTCCCCCCAAGACATTTTCCGAAAGTACGGTGCCACATGACATTACATATTAAAATTTACATACCTTTTAATCTTTGTCAAATTAATACTTTCCATCATTCAGAAGCATAAATTAACAATACATTGACCGTTTTCAAAAGTTGACGGTACATCTATAGGATTTCAAGGAGAATCATTCTAACATCACAATCACTTCATATAACTAACAGAGTGTCCATTCCATTTGGGATTTATGTAGTCGGTTAATTTAGTGCATACATGGATGTCTTCATTTCATAAATAATAGCCTATAAGAATTGGACGGAAATAAACGTGAGAGTAAATAATAGTTACTTACCTTTTACTGCATCTTCTGCAGAAGTAGCTACCGATTTGGAAATCCCCACCATTTTATGATACACACCGGTACGTAGATATATACCGTAAGTTATTTTGATGGAAGAGAGTGATAATGGTGCGTGATTATATGGTGAAAATGAGCAGCACTTTATAGGAGAAGGCCAAGAAGCTAATAGTGGTTGAGGGAATTAAAAACTATCTAGTGAATTAAAAGAGTAAAATATAACACCATATATTTAAAGTACGATCATATAGTTTAAGTCCAATTCTTAAGTCCTTAAAAGTTGCTTATTTATTTGAGTTTAACACCATATATTCCTCTCTCTGATAGCTTGCCTGAAGACATATAAGATGTTTCTTATTTTAAAGAAGTGCCGGTGGAGTCGCGCTTTGCTGTAAACTTTTACATCCGGTTATCTAGTTTGTCTAGGTTTGAGTTTGACATGATGTTAATCAATGATTACATAAATTTCTACGCTGTATATACAACTAAATTTTCAATTCATAAACTACGAATGTTTCTCTTAGTGTTGTACTTTAAATTTTTTTTTCATCAATTAAAGTATGAAATCATTCATTTGAATAAAGACAATAAAATATTAAGATACGTCAATCCAAAAGAAAAGTTATAAATACATACGGGAATGGACATGCATTTGCATTATTAAACAAAAATAGTAAGATGATAAGATATACGGAGTATTAAAAAAAGTGAAGGAATCAAACGGGGCCCTTAACTGAAAGGCAAAATCCTTGCCATTTTAGCTAGTGTGATTTTTGGCTACTTATCTAATTGATAATTGGTTTAGTTTGTACATTTATTTTTTTATTGATTTGTACACATAATGTCTTTATATGCACACATTTATCCTGCTTTTGATCCTCAAAAATCCTCGGCACATGAAACCATCTCTATTATTGTTTACTCACGTTGTTATACGAAAGCCATAGAACAACCTTCTTTTCTATTTTAAATTTCAAACCTACTAGTAAGTTCATTGTTAACCCATTCTATATCACCATAAACTTTATTATTACGAGTAATATACTTTCACTCACCAATATTCATAGGATGTATGATTCCATTCTTTCGGGCACGAGTTTTATAGGTATTTGCATTTTTTTATCTTTAATTGACCGGACAAGTCGGTGAAAATTAAAGATGGACCAAAACTTTGCTACAGCAAGTCTAATTGCTGCTAATTAGTTAATCATCAATCTGAATTGTTTCCCTTATGAGACTATATTGTAATGGATTGATGGGTACTACTCTTTTATTTGACTAACTATGAAAGAACTTTGCTCGTTCCGTTTATTCATAGTTTTATATAAGTTTTTAGGCAAAAGTTCAATATAGATCACAAATTTACCATAGATCCAATAAACCAATAATAGTCATTCATTTTTTTATTATGATAAACTTTCACCATTTTAAAAAAAATTAAATATCTCACAAACCGTTAATTGTTACGCGATAAAAATTATACATCGATGACGAAATTAAATTATCTTTCTATAGATATGCACTACTATATATTTTTAACCACTTTTTTTTTTTTCAAAATTTCGGTCAACAAAATCATATATGATTTGTGAAAATCATATATGATTTGATTTTACTAATCATATATGATTTTGAGAATCATATATGATTCGTAAAAATCATATATGATTCATAAAAATCGAATCATACATGATTTTTGAAAATCATATATGATTCGTAAAATCATATATGATTTTTTCGGACGAATTTTGGAAAAAATGTTTGTCGAAAATATATAAAAGTGCATATCTATAGAAAGATAATTTAATTCTCGTCGCGATGGTGTATTTTTTATAGTTTGAAATTTTACCGTTTGTAAGATATGTTGTTTTTTAAAAAAAGGTGGAAAATGATTTTTTATTAATTTAGATAACAAATGGAGGGCTATAATTGGTTCATTTGTTCTATGGCAAATATGAGTTGAATATTGATCTCAACTCTAAGTTTTTATTGGACAAGTTTGTGCTTGTGATTACGGTAGAAGTTATAATTTTAAATGAAATCTGCAACCTCTGTGTCTTTCAAAAAGTGAACTCTCAATAGGAAGAACACGCTGGGAAAACGTCGACAAACAAGCATCACTTTATGAAAAGGGTTTTCATGTTTTGTTTTTATTAATCTTTGATCGGTGATCGAATACAAAATATATGAATTCTTGCTTAGAAATTATTGTTCTATGGCTTTCATACAACCTGGTAGACAACGATCGGGATGGCTTCATTGTACCGGAGGTTTTGAGTATCAGAAGTAGGACAAAATGAAAAATATTGAGAATGAGTATAAACATCTTTTCTAGTTAATTCGGATGTGCAAATAAACATATTATTTGTTATCGACAAAAATAAATAGTTTAAGAAATGTGCAATTATTACAACTTTGATATTTGCAAAGTTAAAATATATATATATATATATATATATATATATATATATATATATATATATATATATATATATATATATATATTTGTAAAAGGAGAAATATTATTAATCACAAAAAGTATACAAGACTCTTGTAAACTTACATGGACATGTCCCATGTTTTACCCAAAGCTTGTTACAAATAAAACTTGACTAAACAAGTATTCTATATCCTAATTCTATACAATTATACTGAAAACAAACTATGACATGAACTAGAATTCATAGTATGCTAAAACAAACATTTTCACTCTGTTTTGCTCTTGACCCTTTTAATCAGCACATTCCATTTCCTTTCAACAACTCTAACAGAATTAGTATCTTTTACCACAAAATTCATCAATCTCCATTTAATGCAATCCATAGTAATCTTCACTAAAGCATCCACATTCCTTTCACAGTTTAGAAATATCCTTGTGTTTCTCTTGCCATACAAAATATATAGTTGCACCAAGCACCAATCTTCTTATAATACTCCATATATTTCGCATTGGCTTTTAAGGATGAGAGCTCTTCAATCTGCTTTTCCAATTTGTCTCGAGAACTGTTTGTCCATAAGTTTCGCATTTCTTTCCACATTTGGTTAGTATAAGGGCACAAGAAGAATAAGTGTTCATGGAGTCCATACATGCTTTACGAAGACACATTTCATATCACCATTGGAATTCCATACTGCAATCATATATCACACATAATTTTTGAACTTTCAAATCTAGTTTATTCATAGAAGTTGAAGAAAATGGAAGATTTTTTTTATAGTCAAACCCACTTAATGTTTTGCATGTAATATAACACTAATTTGTGTGATATATGGTTGAAAACTAATGATCCGTATTTTTAAATGCAAAAACGATGAATCAATTGGACTTCTACACAAATACTTATGTCAATTTTACGACAACATGTTGAGTGTTCGAATTTACAGATTGGTATTATATCATATGTGACATATTATACAAGCTCATGTACCAAAAATCCCCAAAAGAAAAAAATTAAGTTTTTCGAAACTCAAGTGGCTTAATCTCGGCCACAAATAGCTTGAAATCAGCCATAAATGGCCTACAATAAGCCCCAAGTAGCTTGGAACTGCCCCAAGCGGCCTAAACCTTTGCCTCAAATGGAATAATTTTATGGCTTGACTTTAGTGGCTTAACTTTACTAGTTAAAATGCAGCGACCTAATCTTATGGATCGACTAGCTTAACTTTATTGGCCATAATTTATTGGCCTAGCTTTAGTAGCCTATCTCCGTGAGCCTGAATTCATTGGCTTAACTTCATAGGCCTGAATTCAATGGTCTAACTTCATCAACCTAAAACCATTAGACCTGAATCATCGACCTACCGGTTTTGTTCTTGAATCATTAACATGGTCTAACGTTACCTTGGCATTAACATTTGCCCTTGTTTGGCCTTGACATTACCATGGTTTCAACCCCATCAACATGGTCTTGGACCATGTGCCTTGGCCCCATATTCACATTGTCTGATCTAAACAATATCGTTATCCTGAAGCCATGACACAAACAGCCTTAGACTTGGCCTAACATCAGTCTTTCCCTCTACCTGACATCATAGCCTTAGCTGAGCATTATCCATGACCTCCACATCAATGAATCGGGGTTAAAGAGGGTATTCGAGTCTCTATAACATATAATTTATATCGTGTCCATAAATAACGAACTAATGCAAGTGTGGAAGATAAACGAATACATAAGACCTAAACATCTCATAAGGAATCACCCTTTCACGGGTGCACAACTTAATTATTCATATATCATCTACTCCTCTAACTACAACCAACAGACCACCAAACAAAACCCAAAGATAAAATAACCTACATCGTAAATTTTATGCAAAAATATAAAACAATCTAATTAAGATAAAAATCTTGAATTCCAGCAGCCTTTAATTGTGCAGGAAAGAGGCCAAAATCATCATCATCATAATTGTTGTTGTCACCCGTATCCGCTTTCCATTGCTCATAAAGACTTTTCTCCTTACCTCCACTTCCAGAATACAACGTCCCAATATGATCATCAAAAACTTCATCATCATGGCTGTCAGAAACTTCCACATTACCCACCTTAGATAATGGGTTACCCACCTTAGTTGAAGAATCAACCTTTTTAAAAGGTTTACCATTCTCATCCACAAGAGTAACTTTTCCTTCAATAATTAGCTTTTCAATCTTTCCAATTTTCTCAACAATAAAGCTCATATGCCATCAGACTCACATGCAATTAGGTTTAAAGACATGGGTATGACATACCCTTAGCCTGGCATGCATCTAACCTGAGTAAGTGTTACCCGTAGATGCTCATCAAATTTTTATTTACCAAAGGATAACAGAGAACATGAAAATCGAATGTATGATTTCATCAACACTTGATGAAAAATATCATTATTTCTTCATAATCAAGCATTTTTCAATTGATTTGCCAAGCACGAACAATCACGTTCTGCATCTCGTATCCTCATAGTTAGTATACAAGAAGAGTATCTAAGACATGAAAGGTTGTTTACAAGTTCGTAGCAGCACATACATCAGTGGTATCAATATGTACGTACACCAGTGTTAGGCATCTGAGAGATAACTGAACAGTCAAAGAGACAATAATCAAAGCATTTTGGTCCATGTATTACCAAGGGAATCACGTCGTTAACTTGAACAACAGTTAGACATATTTAATTGATCACCGAGTATATTGACTGGTAATAGTTATAATGAGCTCCTAGAATAATCATGAACCTATAAGCTAACAAGGAGTTTTCAAAACGATGAAAATATGCAAATTACTATAACATGAATACACAAAACATCTATTGAACACCTCATCAATAATTGAGGCACAAAAGTTATCTATAAAACACACTTCCTGGAAATAACAAGCTCGATACATACCAAGCTAGCCATCAAAAAATATTACAACTAATTAGCAAATTGTCACTTATGCCTTTTGAATTGATAGGTGTGTTTGTTGTTAATTAATTGGTTAGTGTGAATTTTAATCAGTTGTATTAAGTTTAAGTTGTTGAATTTGTTAATTAGTTAGTTAGTTAAGTTAGTTGATCAATTGGTGATATATTGATGTGGGCCCAAGTGTAGAGGAACATGTCCTCTTGTTTCCGGAGGCCCAAGATCATGCAAGAAGAAGTGGTTCATTAAAATCAACATAACTTAGGCTACATGGCTTCGTTTCGGGCCTATGATCACCAAATCGAAGCTTGAAACAAGGAGAATGCCGTGGACTTCGTCGGTTTATGGAACTTTCAGGCTCCAAATCGCTCTATTTTTGAGTTATTTACGTTTTTATGTTTTTTTTTCTCGGTTTGTTGGACTTTGTTAGTGGGTTATTTTTCTGTCCATTTGTCTTTTGAGGCCCGTTTCATTTTTGTGAGTCTATTTCATAACTGCATTGTAATCCTAGCTATTCAGTTCCAAAATATATGAAAAGTTTATTTTTGGCAGTTGGCTAAAAATTATCCCGATAATCGGGATTTGTTGAATTATCATCGATTATTTGTAGAATTGTTACTGATATTCGTGTGAATCAACAGATTTAATTTGTGTTTATCTCGTTTTAGACTACATCATATGTATTGTTTAGTTGTGTGAACAGTTAATGATGAATAATAGAGTGATAATGTTGTTCGATTTCGGTGTTATATGAGTTAACCGTTAGTGTGATGAGTTGAATGCTGTAATTGACTTGATGAAAAGCGTTTTAGGTTTGAATTGTGAACGAACTACGAAGTGGTTAATTTGTTTAATTTGTGAACGTTATTTAGTCGTTTGTTACACTTACGCGCAACAAATAATGGCCACTTGAAACTATTTAAATATAATTAAGTTCAATCACAATAACATTAAGCTCCACAAAAATCAAGCCTTTCCAACGATTATAAACTCACAATAGTTAAATACAAACACTTTATGGCATCACCTACGACTTCAATCATGAGAATGTTCTATCACACAACAACATAGATGGTTGTATCAAGCTTCTTTTGTTGGTAACTTATACAAGTTTTTAAACCTCTGACATGCTTCCAACACATTGTTCCTATGACCAAAACCACTTACTCTAATGAACCCTTCACCACCTGGTCCGAAACCGTTACCAGGTAAGGTGACCACGTTGGTCTTCTCAAGAATGTCGTTGAACACGTCCCATGAACTTTGGCCTGGGAAGTGAACCCAAACGTATGGGCAATCTTTTCCACCGTAGACTTTAAAACCTAGTGATTTGAATGTATTCAATATAATTTGTGTGTTTTCTTTGTAGAATCCAGCCATTTCATGCATAGCCTACAAAAATTAGAATAACATTTGTGATAAAATCCACCAGCAAAATAGCTAACCCACATATACTTACACATATTACCAAACCATCTCATTGGTGCAATTTTAAGTACCAAACTAGACCATTTTTAAAAGTATATTACTACCATTATTAGCTAATTACCTTAAGACCTTCAGGGGAAAGGCAAGCAAGGCCACCAGCTTGGGCAATGTTTGATGCACCATTGAAACTAGTACAAACGATGCGGTTATAGTCGGTAGCAACAGAAAACCCATTTGAATACTTAAGTTCTTTTGGCACTACAGTCCAACCAAGACGAACTCCCGTAAATCCAGCATACTTGGAGAAAGATGCTATTTCAATTGCAACCTGTCACACTCAAAAACGTATAGATGCATGAATAAAGTCCAGTAATAGACATATAGATCATAGATGTATATATGAGTGAGGGTTGTTGTTGGATGATGGTGGAAATCATTGGTGGAGAGAGGCTGCAACTACCCTCTGAAAAACCTTTTTTTGTTCCTCTCTCTACCGGGTGTTGTGGGTTAGAGTTATTAAAAGCATTCATGTTGTTAGTGGCGGGTTAGGTGGTGTTAGGGGGGTCGGGGGTCCCGGGGGGGTTGGCGTGAAATTATTAAGATAGGTGAGGAGTTGGAGGGGATTGGTATAGAGTTTCCTTCTTCTTTTGAGGGGGTGGTGGGGAATGGAAGGGAAGTAGGGTTCTGGACAGATAGAGGGATTGGTGGGGAGAGATTATGTGATAAATTTCCTAGGTTATATCACTTAGATAGTAGAAAGGAAGGTAGGGTGGTGGAAAAAGGAATGGGTGAATGGAGAGTGGCAATGGGAATGGGAGTGGGTTAGAGAACTTAGAGGGAGGGTGTGTAGGGATTTTGGTGAAGTAATAAACTTATTACAAAATGTTGTGATTGTTATGAATTGTAGGGATCAATGGAAATGGGCACTCCAAGAAAATGGCGTATTCACTGTTAAAGAGTTAACAAAGATGGTGGAGGAAAGAACACTAGTGATCGAGAGTGGTGGTCAAGAAACTTTGCGGAACAAGTGGGTGCCTAGGAAAGTGAACATATTCGTGTGGAGAGTTTTAAAAGGTAGAATTCCGGTTCGAGAGGAGCTAGATAAAAGAGGCATTGACTTGGTTTCGAAATTGTGTCCTTGTTGTGATAGTGCGGTGGAAACATGTGTTCATAGCTTGGTGTTGTGTAATTTTGCTATGAGTGCGTGGGAGAAGATTTTTAATTGGTGGAAGGTTAGGAATGTTAATGCATTTTCCATTGACGAAATGTTTTCGCGCAACGGAAATGTTCATGTTCCTAATTTTTCCTCGCATCTTTGGCAAGCGGTTGTATGGACTTCTGGGTACTTCATTTGGAAAATGAGGAATGAACGTGTGTTTAAGAATAAAGTATCAAGCTTAAACAAAGTTGTTCAAAATGTTCAACTTAAGAGTTACAAGTGGCCTACAAGAAGATCGAGCAAGAAAGCTAAGGTGGAGTGGCAACAATGGCTTACTGATTCTACCAAGTGCAGAACACAAAAGTAATACAAAGGCTGTGTGACATGAGTGTTTGGATCTGCAGTCTGTGACAGGGGCGTTTGGATCTGCTGTTTTGAGGCAGTCTGCTCAGTTGGTTCACTCTTCTGTCTGCACTGGTTATGCTTCTGTTTATCCTTGCTGCAGCATATATGAAATAATGGAATTGGCTTTGGTTTCTAATTTTTCGTGGGTCCAGCCTACTTTTGGGATAGTGGTCCTTATATTTTCTTTTCAAGTGGTCATATGTGGCATGTAAAAAAAAAAAAAAAAAAAAATTATTTTCAAGTGGTCAAAGATAAGTACCGCTTAATTGGTGAATAATTTTCTTTTTCCGTTTTAAATTCTGTAGAGAAGGATTGTTTTTTTCTGCAGAAAGAGTTGAGAATTTTGAAACCCGTTTAGATGGTTATATTTTCATTTATTTAAAACGAAAGATATTTAGATAAAGTTCTTTTCAAACATTTTTGTTTTTAAATCAACTTTCTTTTCCATATTGGATCTTTACGCTTTTATTCATATTATACATTTTATGCGGTTTATACGCTTTCATCCGCTTTTTCGCTTTTGCACGCTACCATTTGTTTTATCCATTTTTATACGCTTCATCCGGTTTATTAAGTTTTGACGTTTTCATCGCTTTTTATGTTTTCAATCTGCTTTTTTACGTTTGCACGATTTTTGCGTTTTCATGTGTTTTTTTATATATTCCGTCCTTTTAATATGTTTTTAACGTTATTGTCCGCTTTTTACGTTTAATCGCTTTTTTTACGTGTTCGCTTTTTACATTTCCATTCGCTTTTAGGTCTTCATCTGCTTTTTACGTTTTCGTCCGTTGTTTACGCCGCTTGTTTTTTCACTTTTCGTCCGCTTTTTACGCTTTTGTCTCTTTTACGCCGTCCATTTCTTACGCTTTAGTGCATTTTCGCTTTTACGCTTTTGTCGCTTTTTACGCCTTCGTCTTGTTATTTTACGTTTCATCCGTTTTCTTACGTTTTTACGTTTTCACCCGTTTTTTACGTATTCATCTGTTTTTTTCGTTTTCGTCTGCTTTCATACATTTTCGTCCATTTCTTTACGTTTTCGTCCTTTTTTACATCTTCATCTGTTTTTACGTTTTAATCTATTTTTACGTTTTAGTCCGTTTTTTTACGTATTCGTCCATTTTTTTATCTTTTCGCCCGTAAAAAAGACGAAAACGTAAAAAAAAAAAGACAAAAACCAAAAAAACGCACGAAAACGTAAAAAACCGGTCAAAAACATAAAAAAACCAACGGAAACGTTAAAAACCGGACAGAAACATAGAAAAGCATATGAAAACGTTAAAAAAAGGACAATAATGTAAACAAACGAATGAAAACGTAAAAAAAGGGACGAAATCGTAAAAAGAAGAAAACGTTAAAAATGGACGAATACATTAAAAAGGGAAGAGAATGTAAAACGGATGAAAACGAAACAACAGATCTAAACGTAAAAACGAACATAAATGTAATATTACGGACGAAACGTAAAGAAGGACCGAAAACGTGCGAAACGTATTAAAGCGGCAAAACGTAAGAGAACGGGTGAAACGTAAGAAAACGGATGAAAACGTAAAAATGACAAAACGTAAAATACGCATAAAACGTAAGAAACGGACGACAACGTAAAGAAACGATAAAATCGAAAAACGGATGAAAACGTATTAAACCGACGATAAAATTGAGAATGAAAAAGTGAGAAGAATAAAACGAAATTTTCAAATTTGTAGTTAAAATTTGGAAAATGAATTTCACATTTTTCAAAATCACGAAAAAAATGTAACTAAACGGATTTTCAATTTTTCCTTTTCATATGAAAACTTTCCGGAAAAACGAAATTTTTCACTAACTAAACTACTTAACTTTTGAGAGAAAACTACATAAATTTTCCACAACGTCTAATAAAAAAGAATGAAAATTGGTCCTATCGACACTATTTGCGTAATGAACCTGCTTTTAGTGTTTGTTTTCACATTCGGTCACTAGTCCGTAGCTTACCCTTTAGAGACCAAACATAAAAAATAAATATGAAATAAATCACAAAATTTATATTTTGCAAGTTCAATTAGTGATCTAGTTCAATTAGGGATCATTTATGCACATAGTATCTAGCAAATACAATTCGCTCTTTTTTTTCACCAAACCAATGAACGATTTATGCAATATACTCTATATCTTATGAGAAAATTTGTACACCGCCAAAATTGATGCATACACCACTAAAGCACAATATGAACCAAGCGCATGTGGTGGCGTATCCATCAATGTTGGTGGTGTACAAGTCACCTTTGTTTTTATGTGTTTATAGTTTGAACATACCTCTTTGGCTCCAGGGATTTCAAAGATCGATCTAGGGGTGTCATCTGACGCATACATGGCATATGCTGAATCATAAACTAGGATGGATCCATTATTCTTAGCAAAATTTACTAACTGAATTAGTTGTTCCCTTGAAGCAAAGATAACTGTTGGATTGTTTGGTGAATGTAAAAATTAT
Source organism: Chrysanthemum lavandulifolium (assembly GCA_022545495.1). Classification (NCBI taxonomy): domain Eukaryota; kingdom Viridiplantae; phylum Streptophyta; class Magnoliopsida; order Asterales; family Asteraceae; genus Chrysanthemum; species Chrysanthemum lavandulifolium. The sequence goes on along the minus strand of CM040239.1, from coordinate 66,528,415 downwards.
GTCTGTCAGAAACTTTAGACAAATCAGGAAAGAAATCATTGTCTGGAGTACATTCCATGTACTCGATAGTCGCATATTTCTTAACATCCTTTTGGAATTCCCCTGTTTGGCCGATAATCACACTTGAATCTACATAAGCCTGGAAAGGAAATGAAAAAAATAAAGAAAACTTGGTCTTTAACTGTCAAAATAATGATTACGGAATAATGAAATGGTTACCGGATATGCTGGACTTTGTACAGCCATTGTTACATTAGACCCAAATAACGCCTGCCACACATATAGATTAAAAAATATATATATTGAAGATTATTCTACCTGGAAAAGAACGTCAAACTAAACAAAGATACAACCCGAATGCGAAAATACCACATTTGCACCATCGATACAAATATGTCCTCTTCATCAATGCCAAGGCTTGAATAAAACGTTGAAGCAAGTCGAGCTCTTAGTTGCTGAACATATAAATGGCACATAAATTTTAATGAGCTATTATATAGAAATATACTTTGCAGTATATTATAACTAGCTGTAGTATATTATACTTTGAACGATTTTTTGAAATAATATATTTTACCAGGGTGAAAAATCCCTTTTACTAAAAAAAACTAGTTGCAGTTCAAGTATATATAGAAGACCAAGTCAAAGTAAGCATCACTACAAGAAAATTGTCCTATAATGACACAAAAAAGGTGTCATTAAAAGTCAAAAAAATATCGCAAAAAAAGTATAAAAATATCAACAAAAGTTAGAAAAGATGTCACAAATATTTGTGTTTCCTTACATTTAAAAGGTGTAGGTAAAAATCTAATTATAGTGACACACAAAAAAAATTGTACGGATAATTTTGTTTCCTTTCATGACACATATTTTTCAAAAAAATAAATGTCCTTAGATTCAAAATTTTGACATTTTGTCGACACTTTTTAAAACTGTTACTAAAAACTTAGATTTCACTTAAAGTCAATTTTCTTGTGTCATGATAGCTTTAAGACGTACTACAATAATTAACAATTAACAAAGACTACATGTTATGCGTACCATTTCACCTTTTTCAGCTCCATATCCACTGTAACCCTCAGTAGTCGATAAGGCCAATGCTCTCTACCATGCAGAAATATTAAACCATCAAACTTTGTGCAGTATGCGTAAATATGACACAAATTTTTTCTAGTGATATTTTATCTTAATTAAGAAGAATATCGGACAATATTGGTAAAATGGGTATTTTCACAAATTTTGGGCACACTTTATATCATACTAGTAATAAATTCTAGACTCGAGTGATTGTATACGACAGATGTTATCTCAGGTTGAGTTTTCCCTTAATGAAATCTATACTGAAAATGTATTATTCGGTCATGTCCGTGAGTAATTTAGTAATTATGCTCCGCAATTGTCCTCAGAAACATACTGGTGACTGCTTTTATAGAAGGACATCCTACTTACTTTTACAACTTGTTTCTTCATATTGAGGATTATACTTTTGTTTCTTTTGTTGTAACATTAGCGCAATTCGTGTCAGTTTTCTTACGTGGTATATGTAAGTCTGTTTTTCAGTAAAATAGTATTGTATTAAGAAACAATTACATGTTTGGTTCTATGGTTTGCTTCAAAATAACAACTTTAATCCCAAATGCTTTTTATTACACCAAGAAGATTCTAATTTTGAAAATATGCACGCTTTTGGTCCCTATTTTGGATGGGCGTTAGTTAAGTCTGTTAAGTATTTTCATCGTTAGTCCTTCGTTAATAATTTTTGCACCGATAGTCCTTATTTTTAAAATATAGTTTTAGGCCAGTCCTTCCGTTAATAATAGTTATCGCCCGCTTTTTACGCCAGACGCTTTTATCCTTTTCGCTCGCTTTTATCTGCTTCCCTTTTTTCCGTTTTATCCGCTTTTTACGCTTTTATCCCTTTTCATCCTGCTTTTATATGTTTCGTCCGCTTTTTTACGCTTTTATCTGCTTTTATCCGTTTTGCCGCTTTTATCCGTTTTAACGCTTTTTATGTTTTAACCGCTTTATCCCGCTTTTTACGCCGCCCATTTTTACGCTTTTGTCTGCTTTTGTCTGTTTTGTCCGCTTTAGTTCGTTGTTTATTCGCCGCCGCTTTTACGTTGTTGTCCATTTTTTCGCTTTACACCGCTGTTTTACGCTTTTGTATGTTTTTTCCTTTTCGCTCGCTTTTTATCCGTTTCGCCATTTTTTGCGCTTTTTATCTGCTTTCGCTCGCTTTTTAATCTTTTTCGCCAGCTTCTTTTACGCTTTCATCCGCTTTTCTTACATTTTGTCCGCTTTTCTTTCGCTTTTCTACTATTTCAACATATTGAAAATTTTTTCCAAAAGAAAAAAATGGAAAAAATTTCCTAAAAAAAATTGGAAAAAAATATTTCAAAAAAAAATTTGAAAAAAAAAAAAAAAAATCAAATTTCAAAAGAAAAAATTGAATAAAAAGCTTCAAAAGAATATTTTGAAAAAAATTCAAATATTTTAAAAAAATCTTTAAAAAAATATGTCCGTTTTTTTTTCAATATTTTTTATTCAATTTTTTTTAATTTTTATTCAAATTTTTTATTTTTTTCGAAAATATTTTTTCCCAATTTATTTTTTCAAAATTTTTGAATTTTTTTTCAAATTTGTGAAAAATTCCAATTTTTTTTGAAATTTTTGAAAAAGCGAACGAACGGATAAAAACATAAAAACATAAAAAAAAAAAAAAAAAAAAAAAAAAAAAAGAACGAAAACGGATAAAAACGAACGCAAAGGAAAAAACATACAAAACGTAAAACAACGGCGAAACGGAAAAAAAACGGACAAAACGTAAAAAATGGCAAAACAAATAAACAACGAACTAAAACGGATAAAACAGACAAAAACATAAAAAAAAAAAAAAATGGGCGAAACGTAAAAACGGACGAAACGGATTAAACGTAAAACAATGAAACGGATAAAAACTTACAAAACGGATAAAATAGACGAAAACGTAAATGTACGAAAACATATAAAAAGATTTAAAAGGGATAAAACGAAAACGGATTTAAAACGAAAAAAGGGGAAAACGGATACAAACGGACAAAAACGTAAAAAACGGGCGATAACTATTATTAACGGAGGGACTAACGGGAAAACTATATTTTAAAAATAAGGACTAACGGTGCAAAAATTATTAACGAAGGACTAACAACGAAACTACTTAACGGACTTAACTAACGCCCATCCAAAATAGGGACCAAAAGCGTGCATAGTTTCAAAATTAGATATTCTTTGGTGTAATAAAACGACTTAGAACTAAAGTTGTTATTTTGGCAAACCATAGGACCAAACGGTAATTTTTTCTTGTATTATTATGGCAAATGTTTTAAAATGTATCATACTGTCACTCCTTGCTTTTGTGGGTATGAACATATTTTTTGCTTTTGTTGATACTTTCTTTAAAATTCATCATTTTAGGGTCTTATGTAACATTTTCGCCTTCGAAAGAAAAAAAATTCTATTACCAAGAGGGCAAAATGTCCAAAATTTCGCAAAATACCAAAAAAAAAAAATGAATTTGAAATGAAAGACCACAAAAGAAAAATTTGTTCATTCACCCACAAAAGTTAATCAGCAAATATGATACATTTTAAAACATTTGCCTTATATTAATTAATTGCTTAAAGATAATATTTTATAAAGGAAGATTACATGGGACAAAAGATAGCTTAACAAATGGAATCTGATATTTTATAAAGGAAGATTACATGGGACAAGGAATCTGATTTTTTACAAATGGTTAAGGACTTATGGTTCACCAAGTTCTGGATACACCATCTTAAACAAATATAAAACTGATGTGAAACATATGGAAGAAATATATGGAAAAGAGTGATCATACCTTGCCATGGCAGAACTAATAACTTCTGGAATGGGCTGAGTGGTATCCCTGAGGCCAAGGCTTATTATATTTGCATCAGGATATTTCGACTTATGAGCACCAACCCTCTTACGAATCTGTAACTCAGTACACATGAAATGTATCTTAGTCTCATTCGCAAATCGATAATAACAACAGATTTAAACCCACACTATTAGCAATTCGATACCTCCGGAAAGAGGTAACCGGCTTGAAGTTTAGCAATATTCTCATTGCGAGAAACTTGTGTTTTATAAGCTGCAGAAACAATAATAGAAATCTATATGAGAATGTTTGCGAGTTTTTAATAAAAATATGTCGTTAAAAAAACCATAAGTATAAATTTATAAGTTTCCCCTTAGACATTTGCAAAAGTACGGTGCCAAATGACTTCATATAATAGTACACCAGCAATATCTAATTTTGAAATTAATAGTAATTTTGAAATTAATACTCCGTAGTACTTTTGAAATTAATAGTACTATTAATAGTACACCAGCATTATCTTTGTCAAATTAATAGTACTTTCCATTATTCAGAAGCATAAATTAACAATACGTTGACCCATTTCAAAAGTTGAATGCACATCTATAGGATTTGAAGCAGAATCATGCATCCTAACATCACAAATCACTTCATATAACTCACAAAGTGTCCATTCAATTCCATTTGGGATGTAAGAAATCAGTTAATGTAGGGAAATTTTGTTGCTTTTTCGTTTCTAAATTCTTTTTGAATGAATGGTTTTTCTTCTCTAAAGAAGTGTTCAGAATTTTGAAAACACGTTTAGTTGGAGTTATATTTTTCTTTTTTGAAAAAATTACCTCGGATTGTGACAGTGGCGGTGATGGTGGGCGGTGGAGGATGCCACGAGAGATTAGGGTTAGAATGATGTATGTGTTTTGTTTTTTAGATCCCGTCTCATTTTATTGAGAAAGGAAAAAAGTGAGAATGATAGAATGGGCTTTTCAATTTCTTAGTTAAATTTAGAAAATGAGAATTTTAGTTTTTTAAAAATTGTTAGAAAAAAATGTGATTAAACGAATTTTCAATTTTTTTCATTTTCATATGAAAAATTTTCTAAAAAAATAAAATATTTTTTACCAACTAAACGCACCCTTAATGTCCTCTTTACATATTACATAAAGAACGTTCTTCAGATTTGGACATCCCCACCATGTAAAAGTGAATAATACTTACCAGTCTTATCTTTTACTGCATCTTCTATTGAAGTAGCTTCAGATTTGGACATCCCCACCATTTTAGAATGCACACTAGTAGATATATATATCTTAAGTTATTGAAGTTATTTTGCAGGAATAGAGTTGGTGGAAATGAGCAGGACTTTATAATAGTAGTTGAGGGAATAAAAAAACTAAGGAATTGACTGAGTAAAATAGAAGGATTGAGACATGTCTGAAGAATTATAATAATTAGAATAATCATCTAAACAATCATATATAGTTTAAGTCCTATTCTTATGTCCTTTAATGCTTATCCTACGAAGAAAAGCCACTTGTTTGATTTTTTTCGTTCGGTATTTTTTTTTATTTATTTATTTATTATTTTTTTTTAAGCATAAAGGTCATAAAGTTTTATGTTAGAACTCTTGGCTAAACAATCCTTTGTAATTCCTTTTCTAACTCCTTGCTATTGTTCTTAATATATTCCACCGTCCAAAAAAAAAACGTGTTTATTTAATAAAATTTAGAACCACTTCTCTCGATTAACTTGAAAGAAATTAGAGATTTATACAGCTAAATTTTCAAATCATAACTTACATTTATTCCTCTTAGTGGTGTACTATATATAATGTTTTCATAAGCAGCATGAAATCATCCATTTGAATAATTTTTTTTTTAAGATATGCCAACCAAAGAAAAGTTTTAAATACGGAAAACGTGGGAATGAACATGGTTACATGTATTTGTCAAAGAAAAAATATTAAGATGATAAGATATAAATAATGAAAAAATGAATAAATAAATAAATAAATAAAATCAAACATGAGACCCTTAACTGGAAGGCACCCATGCCATTTTAACTAGTGTGAGTTTTCGCTACTTATTTGTAACACCCCCAAATCTGAAAACATTTGGGTTATGAGGTGCTACTTTATGGTATCACAACACACAGATATAAAGAACGGATTGTCAAACCCGTTTTAAAGTTTACATTTCAGAAAATTAAATAGTTTTACATAAAATTTTAGTAATGAAGGTACAACCCGTTAAAACAAGTTGGTCCTAATATAAAAAGTTAGTTCATTGGGTAAAAACACTTTAGAGTAAGTTATGACCACGCCATGCCTTCAACATCATCATAAATCAAACGCTTGAGAAAAACATGGTAAAAAGTCAGCTAACGCTGGTGAGTTCATAGGTTTACAGTAAATCAGCACAAATGTACCACAGGCAAAAATACAGTAAGTACACACCAATCTATAAGCTAGCACTAAGTTCATGCAACCGAAGCTACGACAGTTCAATATGCTAAATAGCACATATAATAATAGGGCCCATAGCGAGTGTTTATCCCGATACACTCGGCAATCCGATATGGTATACGCCCAATAGATCTATTTATAACAATCGCGCTTTCCGCAGAACTGACGGTTCATGAAAACGGACATAATGGGATCATACATACTTAGGCTATCCACGTAATAGTGTGTAAAACAAAAGTTCTGTTTTGGTCCACGAAAAATGTTTTGCATGTTTTCTCACCCCCAATGTTTGCAAATCAAGTACAAGTAGAAAAGTGAAGCTATAAACTCACCTCAGAAAGTAACAGTCTGCTAGCAAAGTCAACATATCGGATATGACCGCACACGCGACCTAGATTAGTTTGGTAAGTTTTAGTGCACGACTCGTGTTTAGAAATAATAATTCCACTTGAAAAGTTTATAACTTTTAAAGTGTACGTATTTTTACGCATGCTATGGTAAAGCTCAGCAAATTTAACATGATGTTTATATCGACTTAGTGATCCATCAAGAAGTGTTAAAACCCATGACCAAAGCCTTCCGAAACTACACCTCCCAAATATAGTAGTCTTGGTTGGTCCGTAGTAATGCTCATTCGACGACGACTATTGGAAATGATTTTTTTTTTTTTTTTTTTTTTTTGAACTTATTGGAAATGAAATCAACGCCTTGTTATCACATTGAAAATATATATTCTTAAAGTAATATTAATAATAAAATGATGATTGTAACGTTAGGAATATCTATTCTGCTAGCTTCCACCAAGCTTCCTTACTTGAACCCCAGGGCTTAAAAATCAATAAACATCAATTTACTCGCTACCTACGCTTTTCTTATTTTATGTCTCTATTATGTTTGACTCATTTCATATTTGATTTAATCCATGCAGTTACATTTTGGGCATCTTTTGGATTTGTCATCTTCTTTTAGTCCAATGTAGTTAACAAATGTCTTCATTCTAGTGAGAATATAATTAAGCAAACTGAGACACAGCTTCGAATATAATTGTAACAATCAAAAGGGATTAATAAATGTTAGTGGTTGTTAGCTAATTAGCTAATCAGCGTCTGAGCTATATAAGCTCTTTAAGATAAGGCCATCCATCGTGGCTTCCATAAAACAACTTATATGGCACAACTAAAGCTGCTTGACTCCTAAAAAAACTTATAATGTTCTGATAATACAATAAGTTAGCAAGCTGCTCGACTCTGAATTAAATGTATCATTAACTTGTAGCAACTGTCAATAGAAAATAAATAACTATGAAGTAATTTGAGCTAAAGTGAAATAGGAGGTTTTTGACTATCATGAGATGTTCTAACATATCGATACTCATGATGAACTTTGGGACTACAGAAAGTGATCACTACTCACTAGTGTATGCAGAATTTAATTAGCTAATTTAGTAAAGGTGATTGACATGGGAACTTGAATCATTAACTTCAGTCTTATTTAGCTTGAATTCAGATTTATCTAATTTGTTACACAAAATTCGGATGATATCTTAGAAAGTTTAGGAACAATCAAATGCAATGAAAGTCTTGTTGTTCATTCGTTCCGTTGTATAGTAGTGCCACAAGTGGAATTTGATCACCAGATCTTCAGGTTAGTTAAACAAACTTGACTAACAATGGTTAAACATTTATGTTGAAAACTATTGAATATTCAATTCTTACTAGTCAATGACAACATTATACGAGAAATACTATATAGGTAAAAGACATCAAATTTTCGTTTGTAGTCGGTATACGGATGCTTTGGTAGGTCTCTTCCCATATTTACGCGGTGTGTTAATATATTGTCGTTTAATCTTTGTAGAGTTTACTACTGAGAGAATTAATTCATCTAGTCAAAAGAGTACAATTCAAGCCATCTTGGTGGAAAACCATGATTTTATAAGAGTAAATTACACGGATGGTCCTTAAGGTTTATCCAAATTTTCACTCACAGTCCCTGAAAGTTTAAAGTTGTATGGATAGTCCCTATTTCTGAAAATAATAACACCTGTGGTCCCTTATTTAACCGCTGTTAAGTAAGTTCGTTATAATTTACACTTTTAGCCATTTTGGTTAACAATCGTTGCCTCGCCGGGCCCTTTATCATAACCCGACGCTTATAATTTAAAGATTTTCAAATTTAGGCACGCTTTTATACGCTTTCATCCGCTTTCACGCTTTTATACGCCGTCCGCTTTATACGCTTTTGTCCGCTTTTATACGCTGTCCGGTTTTATTCGTTTTCGCCCGCTTTATTCGTTTCATTCTGCTTTTATACGCTTTCAATCGCTTTTTATGTGTTCATCCGTTTAATTCATTTCTATACATTTTCGCCCATTACTTACAAATTTTTAATATTTTGGTCCGCTTTTGTTTGATTTTATACGCTTTTTCTCACGCTTTATCCGTTTTAAATGCTTTTATACGCTTTCATGCTTTATACGCTTTCATCCATTTTTATTTGTTTTTGTCTTTTTATACATTTTCATCCGATTTATATCGCTTTTATCCGTTGCCCATTTTTATTCGTTTTCATATGTTTTATTCGTTTCGTCCATTTTATACGCTTTCATCAAGATTTACACGCTTTTATCCGCTTTTGTCCATTTTATTCATTTTTGTCTGCTTTAATTGTTTTATACGTTTTCATCCGTATTTAGACGTTTTTATCCATTTCGCTCATTTTTATTCGTTTCGTCGCTTTTATCCGCTTTTATATTTTTCTGAATATTATTACGTTTCTTACATTTTATACGCTGCTCGCTTCGACACGCTTTAATATGCTTTTATCCGCTTTTATACATTTTGTTTGTTTTTCTTACGATAAAAGTATGAAACGATTAAAACGTAAGAAAATGTATAAAGACGGATTAAACGCATAAAACGATAAAACGGACGAAAACATATAAAATGGATGAAAACGATAAAACATAAGAAAACGGATAAAATGGATGAAAACTTATGAGAACGTGAAAACATATAAAACGGATGAAAATGGATAAAACGACACGCGATGAAATTATATGAAACGAATAAAACGTATGAAATGTATAAAAGCGTAAGAAAACGGATGAAAACTTATAAAAGGGACCAAAATATAAAAAATATAAGCAAACGAGCGAAAACGTATTAAAACGGATGAAAACGAAGAAAACGGATAAAATGGACGAAAACGATAAAACGGATGAAAACGTAAAAAAAACGGACGAAATGGATAAAACGATAAAAGTAGACGAAACGATAAAACGGATGAAAACGGATGAAAACGTAAGAAAACGATAAAACGTGCCTAAATTAAAATCTTTAAATTATAAACGTCTGCTATGATAAAGGACCGACGAGGCAACGATTGTTAACCAAAAGGGCTAAAAGTGTAAATTATAACGGAACTTACTTAACAAAGATAAATAAAGGACCATAGGTGTTATTCTTTTCGCAGATAGGACTATCCATGCAACTTTAAACTTTCGTGGACCGTGAGTGAAACTTTGACAAACCTTGGACCATCCGTAATTTACTCATTTAATAATAATGACATAAAAAGATTTGACGGTGTATCCAATGCTCTTGGAGCATCTCCAATGTGAGCATAGAGGGGTCAAAAAGAGATGTATGTAATAGGTGTCATCGCATATGGTCTTTATTTAAAAGGGATTATATTTTTCTTAATTTTGCATATAAATACTTATAATATTAAGTATATGTGAGTCGTATAATTCAAGTATATATGCAATTTCTTTTTAATTTACGAAGGCAATATGACATTTTTGCTGTTATTTCCTAGGGCCATCAAAAACTACGAAACGGCCTTGATGAGCACTATAATTTTACACTATCTTAATGCAAAATGAGAATATTTTTATAGTATGCTTTCACTATAAAGATGCTCATCCAATGTGTATACCAAACTTTGCATTAAATCTAGTACTAAATATTGTTTTATATAATATATGAAATTAATATTAATGAGGATGGTTGCGGTCCCACGCGTCGCGACAAGGCGTTGATTATGCGTTTGAACGGGTATTAGTTTTTGGTAACGTGTTAAGAATACGATGTGTGCTCACGAAATTTCATTTGCTAGTGCTTTAGTCATGTTGGGCAGTTTTTTTGTGTTTTGTAGTCTTCTTTTATTTTTAGAGTAAATTACACCGTTCGTCCTTGTGGTTTGCGTTGATCGCAGGGTTTCGTCCTTTGACCAAAAAAGTTGCACCGTTCGTCCTTAAGTGTGAAACGTTATGCACCGTTCGTCCCTTGACCAAAAAACGTTAAGTTTGACCTTTAAAAACCCATCATGTGACTTGCACATGAGGGTAAATTCGTCATTTCAACACCAAGCCATCACTAACACTCTTTTTCTCCTATAATTAATTAATGTTTTTATTTACATACAAATTGAAGAACGCTTGAAGATCTCGGAGTTTTTTCCAATTTTTTTCCAGATTTATCCAAAAATATCAAAACATCTATAATATTTTTTCCATCACATTTTCTTATACCCATCTTATAAATGACCCTAAAGATCACTGGTCTTGACTTAAAATCATATGTTATTGATTAAACTATATAGTTTGATTCTTTCTAAAATCCAAAAACAAAATTAAGTTGATTAAACTATATATTTTTATTATTTTTTTGAGCTTGTTTTTTAGCCATAAATATTGTGCTAGGGATTCTAAATTTAGTCGTATGAAACGGTTTTCGGTATCAATATTCGGCTTATTTTATTTGCAATCTAGTGGCCTCTCCGAAGGTATTTTTTTATTAGAGAAATCGCTAGATATCTCTCTCTTTTTTTAAAGAAATATATAATAAACTTTAACATTTTTAATAAAATCATACATATATCAAAAGTATATATCAATACTTGGTCATTTTGTTTGTAATCCGGAAGCGTTTCTGACGGTATATTTTTATTGACGAAATCGCTAAATATTTGTCAGATATTTCGTAAATAAACTTTGTTATAAAAAAATTATAATTTATATATAATTCAAAATTTCATAGAACTGTACGTCTTTGGTCCCTGTATTTTAAACAAATTTTAGGAAAATTTTGAAAGTTATTCGATAGGTAAGAGTGCCTTTTGAAAGTTTTTTTTTATTTATTTAAAAACTATATATCCATTAAACTATAGCATTTTTTCTATTTAAAATCTTACGTATGTTTAAAGTATATGAATATTTGGCTCGTTTTGATCGTTATCGAGAAGCATTTTCGCAGGTATTTTATTTATGAAAGAAGTCGCTAGATATATGTTAGATATTTGATAAATAAATTTTGTTATATAAAAAAGTCGTAAATAGTAAAAAGTTTAGCATGGTTTTCGCAAGCTATTGGATAGTTGTGGGTGTGTTTTGTAATTTTTTTTTTCCTTTTTGAGCTAGGATTCGTTTTTTTGGGCTGGTTGCTTTGTTTTTGGGCTTATAGCATACCCACCATGGTAAGGACGTCGTTTACCATAGATATATAGTTTTTCATTTAGTTTTTGAATTTGAATTTTGCTAGTAGATGATAAGAATATAAATGAAAAACTAAATTAAAGTATAAGGTTGAAAATGAAACTTTTTTACATTTAGTGCAATGAATAATATAATACTACCTCCGTCCCAAAATAATTATCCTCATTTGACTTTTTGAAGTCTTGTTGTTTGAGGATTAAGATCCTCTCAAGTTGTGGATACAACTTGAGTCAAGTTAGGTTATTGTGAGCAATTGAATTTGATCCAATGGTTCAAATCAAAAGAAGTTGTTTTGATTTGAGCCATTGGATCAAATCCAATGGCTCATAATTATACAACTTGACTCAAGTTGTATATCACAACTTGAGAGGATCTTGCTCCGTTGTTTGAACTTTGATCTTAACTATTTTCGTTTGTGTTATATAATAGTTGATGTAAAATATATGAATGTAGTGGTTTTAAAGTGTATTTTTAATTGATATAATTTTCATCAAGTATTATATAACACAAAAAAAGATATTAAAAATTAAATTTCATAAAGAAAGACTTTAAAAAGTCAAAAGAGGACAATTATTTTGAGACGGAGGGAGTACTATATTTAGTGTATTTTAGTGTTTACTATTCAGTGCACTAAATTACTGTAAAGATATAGTGCTAACATTGGAGTGAATTTCATGTATTTTTTCAACTCATGACATTTCCTTTCTAAAAGAAAAAGTAGGGTCACACCAAAAAGAATATTATTTTATTTCAAACCCACAATTGCCCAGACTAAGAGTGCGTTTGGTTAGTAAAAGAGTTTGGAATCGAATTTGAATTTGGTTTTGAATTGAAAGAAAATGAGGATAGAGAAAATAAATGATAATGTGAAATATTATTTTGTTGTAATATCAAATATGTACGGTATTAAAATTGTTTATTTATGTGAGTAATTAAATAATATAAAAACCAAAGAAACATGACATATTAGACTACTCGGCAAGGTAAAGGTGAGTGCCAAGGTGAGTGTTCCACTCACTCGTGAGTGCCATGCCAACCCAAACATATCACACGTGAGTCACTCGAACCAATGCCAAGTAAGGTGAGTGATTCACCTTGTTGATAAACGTGCCCATTCTTCTATTTAATTAAATCCGACCGTTTGGTTAAAAAAAAAAAAAAATCTCCACTACCTCATTTTTTCCTATATAAATACCCACCAAATTCATTTTACAAAACTAACTTTAAACTCTTTATAAACACATCTCCTCATATGTCATTCCTTTAATTTTCAAATGAATTCAAACGCTTATGTTCACCGACCAAGAAGAACTTGAAATTGAAAGTCGAAATTTGACTTTTATTGCAAAAGCGGTTTCGTTTATTAGAAATAGCCGAAAACCAAATCGGTTGGCAATAAAACGGATTAATCGTGATCATTATGGTGCTCATGACCGTTTAGTTGCCGCATATTTTTTTGACGACCCTTTGTACGATGAACGATATTCAAAGAGGTTTCAATGAGTCAATCTCTTTTCAACCGGATAGTTCGGAGGTAACTCTTCATTGTTCGCTTTTTAGTGATAATATTGATTGCACCGAAAAGAAGGCTTTTCACCTTGATGAAGTGCACCTCCGCATTGGTCAATTGGCATACAACAACCCGGATGCTTTAGATGAATATCTACAGATAATTGAAAAACATCTCGCCGAATGTTGATTTCTTTTGTAAGTCTGTTATGGAAATTTTGGCCCGTAATATTTGAGGAAACCAACTATGATCGATCTCGTAAAGCTTTATCAACATCACGAAGAAGAACACGGGTTTCCGAGAGATGTTAGGAAGCCTCGACCGTATAAATTGGGAGTGGTTTGGTTGTCCGAATGCACACAGGGCAATATGTTAGCGTGATCATGGTTCGAATCCATTCATTTTGTTGAAGTCGTGGCGCCTCAAGACTTATGGATATGGCATGCTTCCTTTGGTGTTTCGTGGTCGAACAACGACATCAACGTTTTGATCGGTCCTCTTTATTTAACGATCTTAAACAGGGATAACACCGGAGATTCCGTTTGTTGCTAACGGGTAACTTACCCATTTGTTACAATCTTGTTGAAGGATATATCCGAATTGGCAACACTCGTTAAGACGATTCCGAACCGCAGATGTTGACCGTAAGAGAATAAGTGATACGCTTACGCAAAGACGCTCGGGGTCAAAGGAACTTCCTTCGTCGAGCAAGTTTTTCAACACCCCAGGCAAAGGAACCTAATCGTTGTAGTGTAGTATTAGGGTAAGCCACGGAATTGATATCGCTTCTCTGGGAATAGGAATGCTAGTGAGAGGTTACTACACTCGTGTCAATGAGGAAGATTATTTTTATCTTTTATATTTTTTAGGAAATGGAAAGGTACGAATCTGGGGTTTGATTGGGGTTGGTATTTCTACCGATTACGCCTACTATCTAATTATCTAATTAACTAAGGTGATGGTAGTCTATGTCTAATTATTGTGTGCTCGTATGATGGTTTAAAGATGTGTTTACTTAGGTTTTATTACTCCTTAATTATCTCCTATTGATGGTTAAATTGTCACGCCCTTATTCTTAATCGCGTTGTGTGTCTAAGGTCGTAGGGTATGCGTTGTCCCTAACTCTTTGAAACTACCAAAGGGTCTCGCCTACAAAATCTCTATGATTTATAAACTCTAACTCTAAGGTACTCTTTGATGGTTTAGCCTACAACTACTCTAGGTGTTATAGTCTAAGGTTCGCAAAGATTAATCAAGCATTAACTACACAACGAATGACCTATCGCATTACTAGATCATTAATAATTAAGATAAGAGACAACCAATCAATATTCAATAGTTAAGTTTCATATTCCCTAAACAAACACACAAGTAAATTAGCCGGACATGGAGAACATGCAAGCATACACACAAATAATTGAAGACATAATTGAATTAATGAAGTAAAACACTTATCTTGGTGTAAGATATAATTTAGAACCCTAAAATATTGTACAAGACAAACCTTGGTTCGGTTTAGGTTTTACTCCAAAAGACTACAAACCAAAACTAGAAAATTCGGATTCTAAATATAAGATTACATTCGCGACGGCGTCACCTTATGATTTGTGACGCCGCGGTCGCCGTTATTGTGGTTTCGCCTCGGCCACGTTAGTCTTGCGACGGCGCCACCTTATGCTTGTGACGCCGTCCCTTCGCCTTGACGCCGTCTCGATCAAATCTAGGCCGCCTCGAGTTGCGACGACCTACTCTTTTAAAGCCCCGACACCGTCACTTGTAAATAAGCAATTTACTCATCGAGTCATTACAAAATTGATGCGACGACGTCACATATAACACCTAACGCCCGTCCCTTCGGCCCAAAGCATCGAGTGGCTCGATTCTTGACTTTGGCCATTTTCTTCATATATTCGCGCTTTTCGCTCGAATAAGTGTCATTCCAAAGATTTTGCCTTCAAGATACCTAAAAGTGAAAAGGAACGATATTAAGTAATAACGGATACAAAAGTGATCAAATAAGGGCTTAAACGACCCCTCAAAAAGGTACATTTTAAAACCTTATCAATAAGGTATAAGCAAATGCAGGAATCGACAAGGAAAGATGTAGAGAGGGCGTTTGGTGTTTTGAAGAAGAAATGAGCGGTACTTACCAATCCCACAAATACACTAAAAGTGAGTGCATACAAGGTAGGCTAAGGCGATTTGGGTGTACATTTGGGGGTGGGGTGTAAACAATGCTCTTCATTGATATTCCGGAAACTCAAACATCACGAGAACCGCAAAAAGATAGGCTCGAGGGGTTAACTAGGGTATCATGTACTAAAGATGAGTACAACGCAAGCAGCGGGGGGAATTACTCAACCAAATGTGGAAGAAGTAATTATATTACGGTATCAAACAAGGGTTATCCTAATGCCTCTTATCATTTAATTATTCCTAACTACACAAGTGTAGTATTACTAGCGATCTCGGGATGCATCACAAAACAAGTTCTAGAATCTAATATACTACCGGTTCACACACTAAGCATTAAAGATGAATGCTTTAATTCCTACCAATCTAAGGGCGATCCTCACATTTTGGGTGGAATTTAAGTGGTAAAGGGTTTTTTTTGTGTGCTAGTCATATAACTTCCTATCCGTGAGACGCTTTTGTTAAGACTAATGGCCCACTCCTATATGTCATGAAGAATTTTAAATTTGGTGCCAAAATTACCCTAACCGACATTTTCTCATGGTTTATTACACAAATACAATTGACAAAGCAAATAATCAAGGATAAGCATAGTTTCAAAGTTCCCGCTTTATTTTCCTCCCTACACTTAAACCGAACATTGTCCCAATGTTCCCGAAGTATCAAAGTTATGATAATGGAAGGTAATAAAAGATGAAAGAAACTAGTACTCCCCGATTAGCTCGGTAGATCCGTAAAGTGGTGGTTACATCTTTCTTCAAGAACGTTTGCGAAAAGCTCCTTCTCATCTTATGTATCTTCTTCTTGATAAATTAAACCGCACACTTGAAGAAAACAAACGAAACTTTCGCGTAAAATCGGCGGTAATAATATATATAGGACTCTACTAAACTAGGATATAATGCTTGTGGAATGGATATTTGCTGCACTTCGAAAATTAAGACCGAAAATTCCAAAAATTATAAGTAGCTCGAAAACGAGAAAAGTAATCATTGTTTTTGCTCCTTCCCTGACGCCGTTTGCGATCTCGACGCGTCAGTTATCCCGACAAAACCGGTCCGCGATTTTCGGAAAAATTTCGAAAATTTACATCTTTAGAATCTGGAAAAATTTCCCGCAAAATCCATTATGACTCGATACAAGCATTTGACCGAACAACACATATGTATATATTTTAATTAATTGAAATTCTCATGTTTACGCTTTTGAAAACGTGTGTAATCCTCCCTACACTTATCCCTTTTGTAAAATACCTTTATATGTAATTAAGACGAGGTTAAAGACAAAATAAAGCATTTTCACAAATTCAAACATGAGAACATACAATAATGAAAAGATATATGACACACAAATAAAATAAAAACAAATACACATGGGTTGCCTCCCAAGAAGCGCTTGTTTTTGTTCGAGTCACGAGCCCCGACTCTACCCTTATTTAACGGATAAAGGGGAAGTTTTCCCTACACTTAAGCTTAAGTGAGGGTGATAGTAGCGATACACACCCTTAGGGTGGAAATTTGCTACGTGAGGAGAGGGTGATGGGTGATTTATATGCTCAAAGGAGTGTACTCCATTCATTATAACCTTACCTAAGTCTATTGGTATAGCGGGTGAATCAAATCTCTCTCCTAAAAATGGATCATCTTCTATCAACTTCAAAATATTCTTAGTTAAGGATCCATCTTGACCTAATAAACCCGGTTTAAACCCATAATGTTTCTGGTTATCAACCATGAATGGGTGATATAAGTGTGTAAGGTCATGGGTTACTCCTATATTAGCTCCCACTCTACATGGCCTAGAGTCTACCACCTTTATCAAGCAACTACCCGGATTATTTATTTTGATGGGTGGATTGGGGCCTAATTCAATTCCAAGATTCACATCTAAAGACCGAAAATTGGGTAAGGTTTTTGGTCGAGGCTCTTGCTCATCAAAATTAGAACTTCCTTAGGACCAAGAGAGGTCATGACAACAAGCATCTAAACCTACATTCTCTAGTGGCGCTTGGTCCAAAGGTTCTATATCAATCGGGTTCCTATAGTCTCTTCTACTTCTTCCGGTAAGTTATAGGCGATGTGTGTTCCTCAAGTGATGGTAGGGCTTGTGGGCTTGGAGTTTCCACCTCATTCTCCATTATATCTAGATCTCCTAAAAGTTCATCATGTGTTTTAGTATGATCTAACCCAAATACACCCTAAGTATCTCAAGTCCTTCTTTAGCCATTTCAAATTCTTGGTCCGATTCATAAGAATTGTTCTCAAAACTTGACTACTATGTTCTATTTGCCTAAAGGATTCCTCATGTGTGTCATATGTTTTGAAATCTATCCCACACATGCAACTAAGTATTTCAACTCTAACCATCTCACAATCTTGTTCGGGTTTAGGTTCCATGTTCTTAAAAACTAGGTCTTTTTGATCATGATGCCTAAGGTTAGATAAATCCTCCTTATCCATTTCCTCAAGTTGTGACAACTGATGGTTTATGCTTAGGAGTTTTTTCTCAAAAAATTTCCATAGGGTCTCACTAAAAGGAGTTGATTCTAACAATGATCGTTGAATAGAAGCCACACAAGCACAAAATTTATCAAACCCATCCAACCTACACCCGTCTCCTTTTGGATATCTCTAAGTTCATTCACAAATTCATTAGAACAATAAAAACCAATCCAATCTGCGAAATTCAATTGTTCCTCATTTATTAATGATTCAAATGCAATTTCACTTGCCATAGCGACAAATGAAAAGGGCTTTACTAACACAAATACAAAGAAGGGGGGATAGACTACAAGGAAGCTAAAATGAGAAAAGGCTTACTTGATAGGAATCACAAGGAAACCTAAACGAGGTGGACTCTAACTAGCTATTCTATTCCGGCAGTGGGCCAAAACTTGATACGCTTACGCAGCTGCTGCGGGGTCAAAGGAACTTCCTTTTCGTCGAGCAAGTTTTTCAACACCCTGGCAAAGGAACCTAATCGTTGTAGTGTAGTATTAGGGTAAGCCACGGAATTGATATCGTTCTCTGGGGAATAGGAATGCTAGTGAGAGGTTACTACGCCTGTTGGGGTTGAGGAAGATTATTTTTATCTTTTATATTTTTTAGGAAATGGAAAGGTACGAATCTCTGGGTTTGATTTGGGGTTGGTATTTCACCGATTACTTCTACTATCTAATTATCTAATTAACTAAGGTGATGGTAGTCTATGTCTAATTATTGTGTGCTCGATGATGGTTTAAAGATGTGTTTACTTAGGTTTTATTACTCCTTAATTATCTCCTATTGATGGTTGAATTGTCACGCCCTTATTCTTAATCGCGCTGTGTGTCTAAGGTCGTAGGGTATGCGCTTGTCCCTAACTCTTTGAAACTACCAAAGGTTCTCGCCTACAAAATCTATAGGATTTATAAAGTCTAACTCTAAGGTACTTTTGATGGTTTAGCCTACAACTACTCTAGGTGTTATAGTCTAAGGTTCACAAAGATTAATCAAGCATTAACTACACAACGAATGACCTATCGCATTACTAGATCATTAACAATTAAGATAAGAGACAACCAATCAATATTCAATAGTTAAGTTTCATATTCCTAAGCAAACACACAAGTAAATTAGCGGGACATGGAGAACATGCAAGCATACACAAATAATTGAAGACATAATTGAATTAATGAAGTAAAACACTTATCTTGGTGTAAGATAGGTTTAGAACCCTAAAATACCGTGACAAGACACTTGGTTCGGTTTAGGTTTTACTCCAAAAGACTACACATCGAAAACTAAAAATTCGGATTCTAAATATAAGATTACATTCGCGACGCGCCACCTTATGATTTGTGACGCCGGGTCGCCGTTATTGGGGTTTCGCTTGCACGTTAGTCTTGCGACGGCGTCACCTTATGCTTGCGACGCCGTCCCTTCAGCCTCGACGCCTCGATCAAATCTAGGCCGTCTGAGTTGCGACGACTCTACTCTTTTAAAGCCCCGACACCGCCACTTGTAAATAAGAGCACAAGGTATCGTGGATACCAATAACACGTTATTGGTATGCCACTTTAGCGCCACATCATATACCTCTCAATAACTCACCAATAACTAAAACACCCTCCTTCATAACACACCACTAACATGTTATTGGGTTCCACAAAATACCCCACTAAAAATAACCACTCACTCACAATACATAAAAAAAACAAAAAAAAAAGAAAGAAAGAAACATTTGGCGTGAGCCACTAAACCAACTCAAACATTATTGGCTTGTTTATGGCTTGTTGCATGGTATCATTTAACGTGCCAACAATCTATCTTTTTTACATTTGGCGTGTTATTCGTATACCATACCCATCGCTTAAGCAATTTACATCGAGTCATCACAAAATGATGCGACGGCCACAGATAACACCGACGCCGTCCCCTCTGGGCCCAGCATCTGAGTGGCTCGATTCTTGACTTTGGCCATTTTCTTCAGATATTCGCGCCTTTCGCTCGAATAAGTGTCATTCCAAAGATTTTGCCTTCAAGATACCTAAAAGTGAAAAGGAACGATATTAAGTAATAACGGATACAAAAGTGATCAAATAAGGGCTTAAACGACCCTAAAAAGGTACCTTTTAAAACCTTATCAATAAGGTATAAGCAAATGCAAGAATCTGCAAGGAAAGATGTAGAAAGGGCGTTTGGTGTTTGAAGAAGAAATGGGCGTATTTGCCAATCCCACAAATACATCAAAACCTTCGTACGATTTAGTCCAACATTTGTCTCGAATATTTAATTTCATGTTTTATTGTAATATTTTAATTTCAAGTCCGTGTAATGGTTTTAGTTTATGAATAAAAGTTTTTCTATTTCGTATGGTTACGCTTTTAATTTCAGACGCGTTCGTGTTTTATTTTCATTAGTTACGTTTATATATTTTGTAAAAAAAAAAAAAAAAAAAAAAAAGTGAGTGAAAGTGAGTCTTTGTCCACGAGAAGGTGAGTGTAAGTGAGTGGAAGAGAAAGGAGAGAGAAAGCTGATGTGACGCTGATGTGTAAAGTGAGTGGAGAGGCTCCTTGCCTTCTAGCCTTATGTGGTGCTAACTGCTAAGTTTGGAGAGAGACTATATTATTCAGAAATGTCAGCAAGGAATGATAAAAATTACGAATTTATACTGGAATGAATATTTGGATTTAGTTTCATTGCTTGTAATTAATATAACATGCCAAACAATGTTTATGAAATGATTCCATTCCTCCATTCCTCCATTCAAAGGCATGTAACAAACGAACCTTAGCATACTAATGGTATACGTAGTTGTTTTAGTATTGTTATTGATTTTATATAATAACACATTGACTTGGAACCTTCAATGAAGTTTTCGTGCACTATTTTAAAAGGGAATATATTAGTTACAATTTTGTGTAGCTAATTTTTTATTATTTTGTGTTAGAATTTGTGGGTCTCTAAGAGCAAGGGGTATAGTGAACTCAATATCATCTTCATTTGGGTCTCACTTGATGTCACATCATCTTAACACTCCCATAACAAAACCACCCACTATCATACTAACACACAACAAACCTCTTCATTTGAGCCACACCACTCACAATTTTATTTTCTTTTCTATTTTTCCAAATAAAAAAATACAAATTATATAAACTAAAAAATAAACTTTTTAAATATTTAAAAGTATAATTTCAAACTTTTTAATGTATAAAATTACCAAACGGTACATTTTTATTAAACACCAAACGGTAAAATCAAAAAGTTTCTTTGTCGTCTTCTACTTCGCTGCAACGAAGAGGCCACCTCGAAAACCAAACGGCGAGCATTGTTGGTGTGGTGGCGAGCTGCGAAGTGGAGCAGCGAGCATGCCATGTCACAACGGCGAGGCTTAAAAATCACCATACCATTTGTTTTAAGTTATTTTTGTGAGTCCCTGAATCTTTTTTTATGCAATTTGATGAAGGAATTGTAGTCAATTGGCTATAATAATTGTACTCAAAATATCCCCTTCTATAAGTAGAGACATTAGTTTGGTTGTTTAGATTTGATCTACGTAGCCTTACTTGATCTTAAGTTTGTTAATAACAAAATGTCTCATGAAATATTACACGTTTTACAAAAATATTAAAATGTGCACATTTTGGTAAGGTGACACGTGATATAACAAGTTACTAGCATATTGAAACACTTTTTGAATATTTGTAATATTTTATAAGACATTTCGCAATTAATGTATCAAACTAGAATTTGAAAGAAGTTCATAAAATATGGAAGATTTGAAGATCTTTGAATTATCACGTTATAATATAGGCCAAATCATCTGAAAATGTATTTAACTTACCACTTTTTTTCATTGTATGCAGCTATCTTTTTTTTTTTTTCACATTTTATCACTTAACCTGCATCGTTAGTCCTTTGTGTGTACCCATTACCTGCAAAGCCTGCATCGTTAGTACTTTGTACTAACGGCCGTTAATAAATAACTTAAAATTTGGTTATGTTACGCTAAACTTGTATCGTTGGTCCTTTATACTAAAGATTGTTAATAAGTAACTTAAATTTTGGTTTTCTTACGTCATCCGCTTTACACGCTGCTCGCTTTTGCACGTTTTCGTCCGCTTTTCCTCGCTTTTGTCTGCTTTTACACGCTTTCATCCGCCTTTACACGTCATCCGCTTTTACAAGTTTTCTTTCGTTTTTACACGTTTTCGTCCGTTTTTACACGTTTTTGCACGTTTTCATTCGTTTTTACAACTTTTCGTTTGTTTTTACGTAATTCGCGTTATTTGAGTCAACCTTAAGTCAAAACCGAGTTTAAATTCAGTTTTCAATCTAGTTTAATTCAATTTGAATTCGGTTTGTTTACTTAGAAAATAACTAATAGAACCAAATAAAAGGCGTGTGCTAATGTACACGCAATTAGCCCAAATAAAAAAAAAACAAGCCCAATGTAAATAAATCGCGTAAGGCAAGTCACAATGCAACCGACAACACATCAACACAGGGTATGCCCGCCTGGTGCATATTTTACCTTCCATCTTGACACCCGTACTACCAGTTCACACATAAAACATATTTTAATCAGTGCGTGTTTGTACGATTTTGTGCAATATTTGATCATATTTATTCGATTTTGCGCTTAAATGACCCTTAAAAAGATATCTAATAAATCCTTATCAGTTCGTCCTTGCCTCAAAGCTAAATGACGAAAATAACCTTATCTTCATCCCTTTTGACTTTCTAATTTTCTTTCTTCTAACAAAAAATTAAAATGACAAGAACATCAAGAACACTAAATAGTTTTATCATTTTATAGATAAAAAAATACAATCAATTCTACAAGCAATTGTTAAAATCAACGAAGACACAATAACAAAATTTTACACTTGTGAATTTTCCACCCATCAACTTTCTCGATGAATGTATATTTTTGTTTATAAACGAATACCAATAAGCAAACTTCACAACAAAGAAAAGAAATGAAAATTCCAAATCTGGCACCACTACCGTCAAAACGACCAACTCGACAGCCACGACAGTAGTGTATGGAAACAAGGCGGTGGCGGTGATGGCGAACGGCGGTTGAGGGTGTATTTGTTGTTGTGTTGGCTATTGAAATTGGTTGTTGTTTGTTGTGGTTTTCTAACACATAAATAATCTGGTTGTTTTTTGTGGGTTTTGGTTTATGATGATTTATGGGGATGAAGATTAAACTAAGCATGTATGTGTATGTGAGATTTGAGTGTGCTTTTGTGTGTAAAAATGTGTGTTTTTGCTTTAATATTGGTATACGCAATGATATGGTGAGGTATATTTAATACGGAGATCAGTTTTAAGGATGAAAGAGAGAGGAAAGAAAGACAAGAGAGAAGGAAGAAAGACAGAAGCTGTTGTAATCTTTTAGGGCGTGTTTGGTTAAAGGGTTTGAAATAAGGGAGTGACTTTCATTCCCAATACATAATGTTTGATTAGCAGGTTTAATACTAAAAAGTCGGTATCAAAACCACAAACATAGTTATCTTCTAAACCCACCAAGCATGGTAGGTTTTAAAACTCATTCTCATTCCTATTACCATAAAGATTCCCTTTAACAACAAACACTAAGGGTTCATTTGGTAGGACGGAATAAAATATCAAATGAATGGAATAAACGATATAATGGAATGAATGACGCAATGTAATGATTCATTACCGTTATTAATCATGTTTGGTTAGTAAGATAGGACGTAATGGAATTGATAAGAAAAAGACTAAAATGGCCATTGATGATAGCAAGTTTATTTAATGTGGTTAGTTAATGATGAACTTTTATGTAATTTTCATTCCATTACAAGATGTAATGAAAAAAAAAAAAAGAAGAGGACCCCTAAGGAATGAAAATAATAGTTTTTGACGTAATGAGTCGTTCCTTGCAATGAATCATTACATTGTAAATGTGTAAACAAACAATATTTTTTCATTACACCGTAATAACCTTTTCCATTACTACTTTGATTACAACATACCAAACGCTACGTAACTTTATGGCCGAGATGATAAATGCCCCAAGGGTTTCTCATAAGGACTATATCTGCAGTTTTCTAAAGGTAGGGAAGAAACATGCAATTTCGTCGAACCACAAGGATGATTTATACGTTTTACTCTTAAATCAAAGGGCAAATGTCTTATAAAGGTATTATTCTTGCCATCATTTGTTTTTTGAGTAGCGAATAATTTTTTTTTGCTTATAAGTGTACTTTTCTTTCAAATTCGTCCTTCTTAAGGTACTTTGTGACATTTTTGCCCTTCGAAAAAAAATCATATAAGCTTAGAGAGGTAAAAATGTCAATAAAAAAAGTCGCAAAATACCTCAAAACGGCCTAATTTGAAAGAAAATTACCCGTATAAGCAAAAAAATTTGTTCGATATCTAGAAAAACAAATGATGATAAGTATAATACCCTTTTAAAACATTTGCCCTAAATCAAACATATAGAAATTAGTGGTTTATGAAAACTACGATGGACACTTGAAACAGTTTAATTATATGCTGAAGTTTTACATTAAATCAAACATATAAAAGTAGTGGTTTATGGAGACTACGACGGACACTTGAAACAACTTAAATATATCTTCACACAATATAACATTCAGCTCTACGAAAACGCTTTATGGCAACACCGAGGGTTGACCACCAATCGTGAAGCAATTATTGGAAATGGTTTACTACTAGACAACCGAGATGGTTGTCTGATTGTCTCAAAAGTTATTTTTCCTTTGCTCAATTGTACAACCCATTGAACCTCTCACAAGCTTCTATGACATTGTCCCGGTGAGCAAAACCGCTAACCCTAACAAACCCTTCACCACCAGGTCCTAAACCACAACCAGGTAATGTGACCACATGGGTCTTCTCGAGAATATGATTGAACACGTCCCATGAACTTTGGCCCGGGAAATGAACCCATACATAGGGGCAATGCTTTCCACCATATACTTTAAATCCTAGTGAAGTAAATGCATTCAGTATAATTTGTGTGTTTTCTTTGTAGAATCCAATCACATCATGCATAGCCTACAACAATTAGAAACCGATTTGTCAAACCACAAGCAAATTCCATAAAGAGTAAATTGCAATTTTTGTCCTTAAGGTATGGCCAAATTGCAGGTTTCGTCCCAACTTTTCGAAAGTGCAGCGATAGTCTCCATTTTGAAGGTTTTGCTGCATGTCTGGTCCCTAATCTACAAATTTGGGACAAAAAATGCAACGGAAACTTCAAAGTTTTAGGGACTAAATTTGAAATTTAGGGACCAAACATGCAACAAAACATTCAAAATGAGGACTACCGCTGCATTTTCAAAACGTTAAGGACAAAACCTGCAATTTGGCCATACCTTAGGGACCAAAAATGCAATTTACTCTTCCATAAAATAACATGTTTTCCAAATTTGTTAACTATACATTTTTGTGTCCAACATGCTATTTGATGTATCTAAATGCATGATATACAGAGTAGTTTGGTAATTAGAACTCCTAAATAGGAGCAAAGAAAACCTTTAATCATCAAACTATGACATTGTGTTAACTTCACTTCAGTTACCAAATTAAACTATCACATTAAAGAAGTATAATAACCAAATTAACTCGTCCATTTTGCAAAGGAGACTACTATACCATTATAAACTAGTTAATTACCTCAAGACCTTCAGGGGAAAGGCAAGCAAGGCCACCAGCTTGGGCGATGTTTGATGCACCATTAAAACCAGTACAAACAATGCGGTTATAGTCCAAAGCCACTGAAAACCCATCTGAATAATTAAGTTCTTTTGGTACTACAGTCCAACCAAGGCGAACTCCCGTAAATCCAGCATACTTAGAGAAAGATGATATTTCGATAGCCACCTGCGACACAAAATAGTCAAGTCATGCTTCTTTAGCTCAAGAAATTTATGGGAAATAAGTTCACGTGGTTTGGTGAGCATAAGAAAATCATCCATCCCTTGTTGATGCTAATTCCCAAAACGATCCCTAGTTTCAATGTTTGTTTTTAGTTTTTGGTAGCTCATTCGTTACGCTATAGGGACCAAAAGTAACACTAATTACATACTCGAGCGACCAAAAGTGAATTTAGTTACGTACTTGTTCGATCGAGAACCATGCAATTAGGAAACATTTACATGAATAGACAAGGATGATTTCGGTTATGTTCACCAATCACATAGACAGTACAGGTAAATTACTACAGTATATATCTTATGTGTTGATAGTTTTGATCATATATACCTCTTTAGCTCCAGGGATTTCGAAGATGGATTTAGGGGTGTCGCCTGACACATACATGGCATATGCTGAATCATAAACAATGATGGAACCATTGTCTTTAGCAAACTTTACTAACTCAATTAGTTGTTCCTTTGAAGCAGCATAACCTGTTGGATTGCTTGGTGAACAGAAAACTATTATATCTGTTCGATGAACTTTAGATAAATCAGGAAAGAAATTATTCTTCGGAGTACACTCCATGTATTCAATATTTGTGTATTTCTTCGCATCCTTTTGAAACTGCCCTGTTTGGCCCATTATCACACTTGAGTCTACATAAGCCTGAATGAAAAATGAAGATAAGAATATATGGTCTTTGAACAACTTAACATACTATCATAATAAGCAATGCATAATTATAAAATGGTTACCGGATATGCTGGACTTTGCACCGCCATTGTTACATTAGACCCAAATAGGACCTGACACAAAGATCCATAAAAATGTTGTCATCGCATAAATAGTTAAATAAGAACGATATAGTGCCAAAAATATATTTACAAACCTGAAGGCGAGAAATATCACATTTTGCCCCATCGGATACAAATATTTCATCTTCTTCTATGCCAAAGCCTGCATAGAACGTTGAAGCAAGTCCAGCTCTCAAGTGCTGGACAAATGAATGGCAGTAAATGTTAATTACTATCAAAGTAAGCTACAATAAAGTAAGTCTAACTTTTCTATGTTCTAGTATATATAAGACCAAACCAAAATAAGCATATATGACTAGTAAATTATACATACATTTTCTCCTTGTTCAGCTCCATATCCACTGTAACCCTCAACAGTTGATAAGGCCAATGCTCTCTGTCATGCAGAAAAATGAAACCCATAAAACTTCGTGTGTATGTATGCTTTAATATGATACATATTTTCTAGTGACATTCTATGAATAAAAAGGATCACACGCAAGAGACTGTCAACAAAATAAAAGATACATAACACATTTTTACACAAGAAAGAAATACATGATAAAAAATAATCCTACCTTAGCCATGGCTGAAGTAATAACTTCTGGAATGGGCTCAGTGATATCACCAATGCCAAGGCTTATCATTTGTTCATCAGGGTATTTTAGCTTATGTGCAGCCATTCTTCTACGAATCTGTAATTCCACCAGCACATTTCATGCATCTAAGTCTCATGTCCAAATGAAATTTAACAAGTTTCTATATCCATGTTTTTATTTATAAGAAACATGTGACAATGATAGTATGCACCTCAGGAAAGAGGTAACCAGCTTGAAGTTTAGCAATATTCGTATTGCGGGCAACTTGTGTCTTGTAAGCTGCAGAAACAACACAAAGAACTAAAAGTCTGGTATATTCAAAAAGATATATGGAAATGTTATCATAAGTACAGCTTCATGAATTTTATCCATGACATGTTCCTTGCTAGAATCCCTTAATGTAACAATCCTTGCTGGAACCTAAAAACTTCATGTAACAATCCTATGCAAGTATCCTTTTTGGTTATAGTTCCTTGCTAGAATCCTTAATAAGATCACTAAAGTTGTATAAAAACAACAATCTGGTGACTGAATATTTAAAGTGTCTAATAGATTTATGATTTGAGTACTATATATGTTAATTTACATCATATAACTGAAAATCTTTCAAGCGACGTAATCTAAGGGCATCGTCAACATTTGCACTCAACTCTCCAACAACTTTAGTGTAAAGAAGAGCAACTTAATAAGAGATGCTTAGACCAAGTTTACAAACTTCCACTATATATTTTTTTTTATTAATATTATTATTATTAATTTTACATTAATTAAGTTATTTTACATGGTAATCTGTTTCAACAAAATTACTTTATTTATAAAATAACTACTAGTATAACAAATAATGTTTATTGATATTATAATACCAAATTGATGTATAATATAAAGTTAAATATTCTTTTGCATGCTTAGAGGTATATATACACACACCTCAATCAGGTCATAAAATTTAACATGTATAGCTAAATTACATATATTCTTTCGATTTACATAGAAATGCAAGATAAACGAGCAACAAGCTGCGCCGCTTAGGGGTGTTATCGGGTTTATCGGGTCGGGTTGAATCGGGTTTTTGGTTATGAAAAAATGTCCCGCAACCCGACCCGATAAGTAATCGGGTTATCGGGTTCGGGTTGTTGTCGGGTCGGATGATTCGGGTTAATCGGGTTCTTTAGTTTATTTTACCATGAAAAGAGCACACTAGTAGCCCTTTGTATAAAGAAAACATAAGAAACAGTAACAGCATGCAAAAACTAGTAGCATGCAAAAATTAGTAGACTATTAGCCTATTAATATGTATACTGTTAAATAATATGGCATTTGTAATTGTAAAAGAACAGTAGGCTTGTAAATGGAATGAATTATAAAAAGTCAAAAATTTTCTATACAAAACAATGAGACTAAAAGATAACTTTGTACTTAATCCTTCAAAGTAGAGACACGATGATAATGTTAGAAATTGTTTTGCTACTTAACAGCCCGTGTATTCTTTGAGACTAATAGAAAATATGTCCAGGAGATAGTTCTTCAATGACAAAATCCACGTATTTTTTATATCCAAAACAAATATGTAAAACAATTTGGTGTTGAACCTGATGAAAAATGTTTATTTATCACTAAACAATATACTATTAGTGATTGTCTTTTAAGAAACCAGGACCTGCATTTATATATAGCATAAAGAGATTGTCTCATATTAAAGGCACATGCTAACAGGGTAGAGGTAGCAGAACTGAGGATGCTAAGATGGACTTGTGGTAAAACCTTGCTTGACATGATCCCGAACGGAGCTTTCAGAGCAAAACTTGAGGTCGGGAATATTGTTTCGAAAATGAGAGAAGGAAGGTTGAGGTGGTTCGGACATGTCAGGAGGAGGCCACAGTCAGCGCCAGTTAGAAGGGTTGAAGCGCTTGATGTAGATGGCGTGAG
The DNA here is from genome assembly GCA_022545495.1 of Chrysanthemum lavandulifolium. Taxonomy (NCBI): domain Eukaryota; kingdom Viridiplantae; phylum Streptophyta; class Magnoliopsida; order Asterales; family Asteraceae; genus Chrysanthemum; species Chrysanthemum lavandulifolium. The sequence goes on along the minus strand of CM040239.1, from coordinate 66,499,152 downwards.
AAGGAGAGGCAGACCCAACATCAGGTGGGAGGATAGACTTAAGCTTGACATGACGGAGCTTAGTTTGACCGATGACATGATCTCAGATAGGAAGGGGTGGAGGGATAGAATTAGGATTTGCGGGTAGTGGTGCTAGGTGCTTAACTGATTTGAGGGTACTGGTGCTAGGTGTTTGGCTTTTAGGTGTCCCCTTTTTGCCTCCTTGCGTGTTTTGTTTTGTGGCCTCTCTTTTGCTTTGCCGTAGTCTTAGGCCCAGTGCGTGGTTTGCGTTGCTCTGTTGCTGATCCCTTAGGTTTTGCCTGCTTTGTCTTGCTCCCTGCGTTTGGTTTTGGTGCTACGTGTTTTTTGCATTAGCTTTATGCCTCGTGTGCTTCTTTGCTTTGCTTGTGCTTCTTTGCTTTGCTCTGCTTTTTTGGGTGTGCTTGTGTGTGTTTCTTTTCCCTGTATGCCCTGTTTGCTTGTTTGCTTGCTTTCCTTTTACTCCGCTTTTGCCTATTGTTTTGTCGATGTCAGATCTTTCCTTTCGCACTAGCACATGCACTTCTTGCGGAGGTCCGTTAGAACTCGATAAGATTTTTAACCCGATTCAACCCGACCCGATAAGCCTTATCGGGTTCGGGTTCGGGTCGGGTCAACCCGACCCTACTACACCCGCCGCTAGCCCTTTTTGAATTGCAAAGCCAATTCTTTTAAAAACTACGTTTGTAGATCTAGGTGTCATAGCATTACTATGCATAACTCGTTGGACTCTGTTGAGGAGCTCCACAGCCTCAGGTGCAAATTGTATTTTGTAATTTACTATTTTCAGTCAAAGTTATTGTTATTAAAGATGATTAACTGATCAAACTGCAAAATTAGAGAGATGGTGTAAGTTTAGGAGAAAAGCATGAAGTACCAAAATAAGAAAAAGAATAAAGTCAACAAGGTAATATACATATAACAGTAAAAAATGAGCACATATTATTAACAAAATTAGTAATTACCGGTGTGATCACCCTCAGGTGAAGTAGCTACACATTTAGTGGTCACTTCCTTTTTAGAAGGTACACTTACAATATGTGTTCTGCAAAGATTCAAATGAAAATTAACCTTTTACTGTTTGAAGTTTTCATGACTACTCATAATTTTACATAACTAACAACCCCATGAACTAAATGTATACCTTACAACATTAAAGTTATTTTGGGCAACAAATTTGGATGACGATGATGACAATGGGAGTGAAGTTGCGAGGCAAGCATGGTGAAGAGCATACATCTTGATTTTGATCAGAGAATGCAGATATAGAGTAGTTGAAGGAAATCACCAAAGTAGTGATATGAGAGGTTGTTTATTCGACTTAAAAGCTACTCACTATTAGAATAAAAAATAGTTTATTAAAATACTCAAGTATCAGATTTTGTTAGACAAAGAGTATATATTGTTGTAAATTTTGTTTAAAAACGCAAGTACTGAAAATGATACTCAAAGAAGTTTTTAAATATAAATGTTATTGCTTCTGCTATCGCTTCCTATTATCACGCGCATCATGTTACTGCTAATTTTGCCAACCACATTCTTAGTTTTTTCTATGATTAGGACCGCTATGAAATTTCCAAAATCACATGTAAGCTACCTACTTCTCACAACATAGTAGCGGTGCTAAACTGACGTAATAGTAAATGAGCTTGTGACAATGATCATTAAAATGTGAGAAGTCTTAGGTTCAATTCTGATAGGTGCAAACACTCTGAAGAGGTCACGCTAACATCTTAAAAAATGAGGGCTTCGAGTCTGTGTGACATTCAAACCCCCTGGATTAGTCAACGAAAAAATATAAAACCATGGTTAAAGAAGCTGTGTTTGACAATAATGTTTTAATACTGCAATAGCTACATAATAAGTCTTTGTCATGTATCCATTTGGTGCCCTGCAAGCAAAATAACCAACATCATATATACTAACATACTTTACATACACATACTTTAAATTAATGACAACAATTATACAGTAATATACAACAATCTGATCTCCCAACTTAATTAACAACTGTTCACTTTAAACGAGGTAACTTTGAATTCAAAAATTATACATCCTTGTGATCCAATTAGCAACACATCTCACAAGATCAAATGCATGTTGCTTTTCAAATTAGAGCACCCGTGTGGGCTCGTTGCGCGTTGCCTCGAGCTGGACGCTCGCCGCCCTTCGCTTTGACACCGCGTGCCTCGCCCGTCGCCGTGATTTGTGTCGCCGCCCGCACGACGAAGATGAAGATGTACTTTTTTTTTTTTTTTTTTTAATAATGTGATATTGAAAGGTTTTAATAAGGTGATATTGTGGATGTTTTAATAAAGTGAAGTGTTTTATATATAGTGATATTGAAAGGTTTGTAGAGGGAAAAAATGCAAACATGAAATACATAATAACATAAAAACCTTTAAACTGAAACTTGAACTTAAAAACATAAAAACATGAAATACATAATAAAAACTGAAACTGAACTGAAACAACATAAAAACATGAAATACATAAAACCTAAACTTAAAAACATAAAAACTGAAACTGAAACAACATAAAAACATGAAATACATAATAAAACTACTAAAACTTAAAAAAACGAATCATCTGAGACCCAACCCTCAGAACTTGAAGGGGAATTAAACTCGCCATTAAAGAGCCGAGTCTCCATTATGTCAAGTAATTTTCTTGAGGTACCGAGCCTCCCGTGTTTGATCACGGCGGCGCGCCTTCTTCACGTGCTTTGCTCCATAATCTCCCAACATTTTCTTCATCTTGTTCCGGGTTCTTGGAGGAAGCCCCACTTAACCATGGGGGTGGTTTTGAAAATCCACCCATGGACTGCTCACATGTGGAGTTGGAACAATTGGGAGGTATGGGATGTTTTCAAACCCCATCGGAAAGACATTTTCGGTGGTGTTGAGTAAACTTCAAACTCGACGAGTTGGAAAGCCGGTTTCCGGCAAGTGATTTGGGGTTGGAAAATCGGTTTCCAAGCAACTTCTCCGGGCTGGGAATTCTTGAGAAAAGTCTTTATGAGACATTTTTGTGTGTGAATTGTGTTATTTGTGTGTGAATTGTGACTGGTAGGATACTATATATAGGCTCATATAATCCCGCTGAAAATTAAACCGTTTGAATTTGAATTTTAAAGTACCCCGCTCAACAGTATACGGTTTTTGAATTTGAATTTAAAATTTGAATTTGAATTAGCCCGCTCAACAGTACACGGGTTTTGAATTTGAATTTAAAATTTGAATTTGAATTAGCCCGCTCAACAGTACACGGTTTTTGAATTTGAATTTAAAATTTGAATTTGAATTTTGAATCTGAATTTTATAATTTGAATTTGAAAACCACCCTTATAAATAACAATTTATAACCACTATTTTTTCACATCTACATCAATTCAAAAAAATGTCTCAAATTCGTGGAACAAGTCGAAGAAATCTTGTCATGCAAGTTTGGATAGAAATTTCGCAAGCTATGGATATGCAAAATAACCGTTCGAAAATATTTTTGAACGACGGTATCGATATGTTCAATAATCGACAACGGATGACCATCATACAAAAATTCAATCACGGGTAAATGGACGAGGATTAACGTCGATTGCAAAAGTTCAACGCAATTTACAAACAATTTAAAGGTCGAAGTGCTCAAATGACCACACTCATCTCGAAAATGCGAAACTAAGCTTCCAAAGAACAATTTGGTGGAAAAGAGTTCAAGTATGTTCACGTTTGGGAGATTTTGAAAATTGCCCGGTGGGATGTCAAGATTAAATCAAGTAGTATGTGTTGTATTTTTTACTCGTGTGGTTTTTTTTTTCCGTGATCGTGTTGTTTTTTATTATTGTGTTATGTATTGTATTTTTAATTTGAATGAAATGAATTTATTTAGTTTATTTGGAAATGAAAATTGAATAAAAATAAATAAAGTGGTAGTGGTGGGCCCCAGCTGAATAGTTTGAGGTTTGTTATGAGTGAGGATGGGGTTTGTTGTGATTAGTTGTGGAAAAATGAGATGCTGATGTGGCGCTGAGGTGACACGACGACGAGCCTTAAGCTCGTTTTAACACCTAGTGCTCTTAGAAAACGTGTACATACTAAAAAAAAAATAATAAAATAAAATAAAATAAAAAAATAATAAAAAACGTTTCTCAACTTACATAACTTGTAACAAAGAATACTGCACATGCTTTAGATAAAATCGATACCGCATCTTGCAATGAAGAAACAGCATGTTTTCTGCTCAAATTACGTCACATGACAACTTATATTTGTAATATCAAAAATTGTACACGCATGTGATCAAATTAAAGTATCCCAGGTTAAACCACTCGGGGTGATCTAATGACAAAAGTCTTGTGACTATCACATAAAATTTGTGAGGTCTCAAGTTCAATTCATGCTATGTGCAAAGAACCCTGAATTGGCCACGTGAATCTTCTAAAAACGGAGGGGTTTACCTGGTTATTTTGTGTGACGGTGAACTCAAATCTTATGAATTAGTCGGCTAAAATGTCCAAAAAAAAATTTAAAAAAGAATAAATAAATAAATAAAATAAATCCAAGATTAACCAAAAAAAGATGCACATTCTCTACTCAAATTCTCACAACTAGTAATCGAAAGAGCTACAATCTACAACTTGGCTGTATATGAGACGAAGGAATAAACAGATTTGTAATTTTGTATATCCTAAATTTGAAAGTGATTAATCATGGTTTGGGATATATTGGAAAATAATTAACAAACTCGGAGCTAAAGCGGAAACCATCTAAAGAATTTTAAGCAATTTCAACACAAAGTATAAAACATGAATATCTTCAAATGCTTACATCTTATATAAACCAAAAAAGCACGAATAAGCACATATAATAATTTACTAGTTACATATGTCTTAAGTATGTCCGTCTTAGGTTTAGTCTCATATACTCTTCTAGTGAAACACAATGCGTTCGAGTCACATAAACAGCACACTAGAAAAGCAAGACATAAAAGGGATACATATTTCGGGTTTAGGTCATTAAACAGAAACAAACTTTTTAAAAGGCTTGTTTTGATACGTGAACTACAAAATAACTACAAAAGATAAAAGATCATTTGAGGACAAAAGATTGTTTACATACAAAGGGATCAATCTCCACCATCGATTTTATTTGATCTAATGGGTGGGATTAATCCAACAATTTTAAAAACACACTTTCATCTTTTTTTCAAATATTAATATCTTTCAAACCGTTAATCGTTAAGCGAAAAAATATATCATTCAACGAAGATTTAATTATCTTTCTATAGATAGGACTTTGATATACTTTCGACAAAAAAAATTTTTCGTATTTTTCACGTTTTTTAAGTTTTTAGTTTTTCGTTCTTTGAATTTTGATTGAAAAATCATATATGATAAAACACTAATTTGAATATCATATGTGATATTAGTGTAATATCATATATGATATGTAATATCACATGTGATATTAGTGTAATATCATATATGATATTATATAATATCACATGTGATATTACATATCATATATGATTTAACACTAATATCACATGTGATATTTAATATAGTGTTTTATCATATATGATTTTTATGTAAATTTCAAAGAACGTAAAAAGGAAAAATAACGAAAACGTGAAAAAAAAGTTTTTTTCTTTTTTCGAAAGTATATCACTTAACGATGGTGTAAATATTTTCACTTAACGATTAACGGTTTAAGAGATATTTAAATTATAAAAAATAGGTGAAATAATAAAATGTTTTTAATTTTAGTCATTGATTTTTTTTAAATGAATGGTGAAGATGAGTCCCTTGATATGTAAGAAAAAGTTTGGTATGTAAAATAACTCTCCTCAACTACAAAATGTCTCAAATATTACACCCTTTCAAAAATAATCAAATGTGTACATTCTAGTAAGGTGACTCGTAAAAATAAGACAAGTAATATGACAAGTCACTAAAATATTCATATCGAAACATTTTTTGAATAGTTTATAACATTATCAAAATAAAACAAAGAATTTGAAAGAAGTACTATATATTTTATTAGCCATTAGAATATTTGATTATATATTTTATTAGCCATTAGCAGATTTGAAGATCTTTGAATTATCACATAATAATTTCTCTATGGCCCTATATAATGATATAATAAGATATGCGCTCATGAGGTGAGATCCATGACAAACAAAGAAATGCAAAAGAACAAATAAGCACATCCTAGCTTTCCATTTTGGTTTCATCCAACGGTAGAGATCAAATCAAAAAATTACAAAGGAATGGCAAAATTGTCGTTGTAGCTCATTTAATAAAAAAACCCACTTTTCACATTTTTTTTAAAAACAACATATATTGCAAATTGTAAATCTTCAAGCTACGAAAAATACACCATCGTGACGAGAATTAAATCATCTTTCTATAGATATGCACTTTTATATACTTTCGACGGACTTTTTTTTCAAAATTTCCGTCTAGAAAAATCACATGTGATTCGGGTTTTTGTTGTGATTCGTGTGTAAATCATATGTGATTCTGTTTTAATCTAAAAATGAGTGAATCACGTGTGATTATGTTATTATTATTTTCTCTGTTATAAAAAATGTAAATTACGTGTGGTTTAGTATTTGATGTTATAAACCGAAACAACATGTGATTCAGTTTTAATCTAAAAATGAGTAATCACATGTGATTTGCGGTAAATCATATGTGATTCGTGTGTAAATCACATGTGATTCACTTAAAAAAAATAATTTACGGTAAAATCACATGTGATGTGCGGTAAATCACATGTGATTTACATATCAACCTGCGTCAAAATACTACAAGCAAAAAATCAAAGAATGTTTATGACTTGAAAATTTTCTTTATACTACGTATTGTATGACATTACACACTTCTTCCTTGAAGTCTATACATTTCTTTAAAGTCTATACATTTATTTAAGAAAGATTATTTATTGCCTAGTCCTAACTAACCACGTGATAACTTGTCACCTATTAAGGACCTCTCGAATTTTCATTTGTAAGTTCTCATTGTTTAGTTTTCCTTATTGAAACCTTCTTATTAGCAAACATAATAAAAAAATACAATATCTGAAAAAACAAATAGCATCTTGTTGGGAATAATACTAACAGTTACCACTGATAGTCTTGTGGTTAACACTGCTAAAGATTACACTAGCAGTCCCAGTACAAATATTACCACTGCTATTAGGATAAATGTTATGTATCCGTCTATTGATAAGTATAGAAAAGATCTTGTGTATATTCTATATTGTTAGGTTTATACTTATCTTGTAAAGGACTCATTGTGCTATAAAAGGAGATCCTAGGTCATTGCTTAGTGTACGTATTATTCATATTAGCTTCAAGGTGTAACCCTAGTGATAAGCAAGATCACTCGTATTATTTCTTAATAATATTGGAGCTTTGTGTTTATTGTTCTTACTTACATTACATCATAAAATATGTCTTCTAAGTATTACTAAGTATATTCCGCGTGCTTATTAATATAACTCAAAATATCACTAACACAAGGTGTGTGTTTAGATCCATCAAGTGGTATCAGAGCGAAGGTTCTGATATTTTGATTTAGAAGATCCAAGGAATACACTTAACCTACTCACTCAATTCAATGGAGATGGAAAACAACCAGTCCAACTCTTCTACTTCAAGACTTCCTAAGCTCAAACTTAATGAGTTTGAGATGTGGAGGATAATGATTGAGCAATACTTTCTCATTCAAGACTATGCTCTATGGGAGATCATCTTAACGGTGATTCTTTCAAGCACAGCGAAGACTCGAAGGTTGGTGACACGACGTTGTGGCGGTTTACGTGCACGAGACTAATATTGAAAAGCAATCAAGAAGAATGATCTAAAGGCTAGAAGTTTGTTGTCGATGACTCTCCCTAGAGACCGGATCATAGCATTCAAGAAGTTCAAGACAAGCTAAAGAACTTTTGAAGATATTTGCTCGGTGTTTGGTGGTAATGATGCTACAAAGAAGACACAAAAGACATTGTTGAAGCAAAGTTATGAAAACTTCTCCGCTTCAAGCAATGACTCACTTGATAGCATCTTCACCAAACTCCGAAGATTGTTACACAACCGATCGTGTTTGGCATTGAGGTAGAAAAGGAAGACCTCAATTTGAAGTTTCTAAGAAGTTTGCCTTGAGTTTCATACTAATGTTACAACCGGGAAAATAAACCGATATTGAAACTATGAAGCTCAATGATCTTTACAACAACTTCAAACTCATTGAACAAAGATTAAAGAAGGTGAGAAACTTGGTACAAGCTCAAGCGACTTGGCTTTGATGTCAACCTCTGTTGATGTGATGATTCAAGATGATTGTGATGATGATATTGCCACTTCTTTGGTTCTACTGCTTCCACCGGTAATGTTAGTGTTACCACTGCAGTTCAAATAAGAAGATTGCTAGTATTGGAGATCCTACCTTTTATGCTTTTATCTCCACTCAAGTTAATGCCTCTATATTAACTCATAAAGACATAGGGCAAATTGATGAAGATGACTTGGAGGAGATGGATATAAAATGGCAAATAACTCTTCTTAGCATGAGGGCTAGGAAATTATACAAGAAGACTGGCAAGCCTATTCACATCAATGGTGGTGAAACTGCAGGCTTTGACAAAAAGAAAGTAGAGTGTTTCAATTGTCACAAGTTGGGGCATTTTGCTAGGGAATGCTGAAGACCAAAGATGAAGGACAACAGGTCTACTTGGTACAAGCAAAAGAAAGAACCAAAGGCAATGTTGGCAATTGATGGTGTGAGCTATGATTGAGTTTCATGGTCGATGAACAAGAGGAAGAACCTTCGAGATGCTCTTGTGTCACTGAATTTGCTCTCATGGCTTTCTCGACTGAGGTACAAAACTTTGAAAGTTGTTCTAAAACATGTAGGGCTGCTAGAGAGTTGAAATACTTAATGAATCTTATGAAAGTCAAAGAGCGAGTTGTTTGTCGCTAATTATGTTGTGTCAAACCTTAGGAGAGGTATAAGCGTATTAGAAAACAACTAGAGCACTATAGAGAAAATGAGTCAAAATATAATGATGATATGATTCTTCTTAGAAGAGAGGTAGATCATCTGACAATATGAATGAGGCTTTCAAAGAAGAGCTTGAAAACTTAGAAAGAAAAATGAGAATGTCAATTTAACTGCTGACACTTGTTATTATCGGTCTAAGTCAAATGATAAAATTTGGAATGCTCAAATACATAGTAAAGTTAAGTCGGTATGGGTTATAATACGATTGCCTCCACCACTAAGAGGTGTTCCATCACCTCCGTATATATTTAGCTCATACGGTCTAGAAGACTTTCGAGAACCTATTCTTGAATATGGTCCTCCCAAACCGTGAAATGTGAGGAAGAGGTTAAGCTTGATAATGATGTTTTTGAAAGTGCTAGTGACTCATCAGTTGTTGATGAGAATGTTAAGAAGAATGTAGAGGCTTCTATCCCAAAAGTTGTTAATACTGTTACAGAGGAACCTAGGAGACAAGCTAATAAACCTAGATCAACTGTAAGGTATGTTGAGATGTATAGGAACAATTCATCAGCTCCTAGGGGTAACCAGAGGAGTTGGAATCATGTTAAATCTCAACAACTAGGTAGTGATTTTGTGATGTACAATAAAGCATGCTATATCTGTGGTAGTATTGATCATTTACATGCTTATTGTGACTATCATGTTGGGAGAAGGGAAGTCCATGGGAATAAAAGGGTGGAGTCTAACAGGTTTCAAAATAATTTGCACCCTAATCTACACAGCAAAATGATCCCAAGAGCAGTTTGTGGAAAACTGGAAGGAGGGGTTGAATAGTTTTACCAATTTAAAACTTCCTTTTCAATATTTAGATCGACTTATGTCAATCTATTTGATTGTTTATGTTGGACGTTGATAGATAGATATATAAACGTGTAATGAAAGATAAGGAGTAAGAAGCACATGACCACGACACAAGTTATTTATAGTGGTTCGGCTACAAGGATACCTTCCTTGCCCTACTCCACTCCCCGAGTCACATACTCGAGAGTTCGTAAGCACTACACCAACTCCTTATGGCGGAGAAGCCTTCACAACGTCGCTTAACCTTTTTCCGGTACAAAGCTAAATACCGAGTTCCTTCACACCAAGGCGAACCACACCTAACACAACGTCTCCTACCCTTTATTAGGTACTAGGCTAAGCACCTAGTTCCATTACTATGGAGGAACTACTACCCTTCACAACAAAACACCTAATCTCAAGGAGATCTACTCCTTGTTACAACACCATCAAGGATATCACCATCCTTGTAAATAAACAAATACTTATATGTATAATGATGCACCTCATCGATTATACGACCTAGGCATTCTTCCCAAATGCAACTTAATTTGATTCATCGGCATCCTTCACTAATGCCTTTGACACAACGCTTGGCACCCTTCACTAATGCCTTCGTCTTGACACCTTTAGCACTCTTCAATAATGCTTAGACACGGATGATGAACATCTTTCACTAATGCTTTCATCTTGACACTTTCGGCATTCTTCACTAATGCCTTCAACCCAACATCTATGGAGAAAGAAGAACTATCAACAAGAGAACCTTAGTTGTCTTGATGATGACGGCATGGCAACGCATGGACTTGAGCTTGCGTCTTCAAGAAGTGGTGATCTCTCTTTAAGAGGAACCTAGAAGATCACACAAAGACAAACTACATAGATCACTTGGATCCGAGGTTAGAGGTTAGAATACTTGGGAAAGTATGTGTGTAAAGTGATGACTAGAAAGGGATAAATGGCTCTCTATTTATAGAAAATTTCTCTTGTTCCCGGATCCCACGGATCCCTTTCACTGGGATCCGCTAGCACAAACCGAGGATCCGTGGAACGCTCCTCTTGCCCATGGGTATTTTTGGTTATGGGTCATGGGTCATGGGTTATGGGTTGATCCATGGTTTTCTTTCTAGATACAATGAACTTGGTTAAGTGGTATATATAAAACCATGGGTTATGGGTCAATACCATTTGCTAGTTTTTACCCATTTAGTATTTACATGTTTTTACCCATTTTAGTATACTTGGTTTAAGTATGTGCAAACCCAATATGTAAACATTAGTTGTTGTACATATATATCTAAATCATAAAAACACTTATACTTGTTTTAGTGTTTTATGTGAAAACGTAAGTGTGTTAGGAAACTATTAACTCAAACTATTTACGTATTCTTATTTGTTTCGTTAAAATGATTTTACGTTTGATATCGACAAAACATTAGTAGATCGTAAAATATAAATAAACGTTTTTACGGCTTATTTGTATTCACAATCTCCCCCTTTTTGTTGATGACAAAACATAAAATTATTTTAAGGAAAATCTAAAAATTCGGAAAAGTTTGAATTTGTAGTTTTTACTTTCTTCTCCCCCTTTTTGTCGAAACAAAAAGTGTTAAAAGAAACTAACACAATTTTTATAAGAAAAGGTATGTAAAAAAATGTAAAGAGCGCAAGTAACGGGAATGGTACTCGTCTTAACTCCCCCTTGACGAGTCCATCCCTTTGAAAAGGGCGTCAAGGACATGACGTAAAATGAACTAATTGTGTTTGCAATTAAGTTTGCAAATGATTCGTCTAAGTGACGAAAATGTGCTCCCCCTAAAAGATTGCAAAGATGCAATGGGGTATCATGAAGTATAATCCAAAAACGGATTAATGTTGCAAGTGTTTTTGCAATATCGTTTGACACAAAGCTCCCCCTAGCTTTATGGTGTCAAAATCTTCATATGCTAATTTGAAAATCTACAAAGTAAAGGTTAGTGTAGGATCTTAGTTTGATGTAAACATGGTGCGGCGCTTAGGGTTTAGAAGGTTTAGAGAGAGAAAGTGGGAGAGGATGGGAACTTAGAGAGACAAAGAAAAATATATTATGCAGCTCCAACCCTTTGCCTTGGAGGGCAAAGGGTATTTATAGAATACAAGGTTTAGACGCCTACTTTAGGCTGTGGATCAGGCATACAGTGGGTAAAGACCAGTCCGTCCTCCACGGTGTTACAAAGTAATCTAAATACTAACAATGAATAACTACGACTACGAGCTTTCTAACGAGTATACATACTTGAGGTGACCGACACTTTAAGTACTGGATTTATTAAATCCCAACAATCTCCCCCTAAGGGAGGTCACCTCAACTTGTCCTTAACTTACAATTATTACAAACTGATATGACATTTCGTTGTTCTTGGTTTCTTTGATTAAGCACTTTTGTTATTTAGCTCGTAGTCTTTGATTCATCATGTTCTGCATGTTTTGTTAATTTGAGTGGAGGTCTTTAACTGATCCACGTGATGTTTGAGTCTTTGAACCAGCTTTGAAATTATAAGCAACCATAAATCTCTGTCTCTTCCTTTGTGGTGTTGATAGTATGTGATGTTGTGACTTTTGGATCGACATGCTCACATTCTGGATCATGATATTCTTAATATCAGAGTAGCGGAAGCTTTTGTTGAATCATGATATTCGCAGCAGCGGAGTAGAAGCATGGAGTGAAAATATCAGATTCATTGATGCACTTATCATGATATCTTTAGAGATGAATGTATTAAGTGAGCATGTGGCTATGGATTGACCGCATCATTACGATCACCGCAAACGTCGGGCGTACATACAACGATTAGCAATAAATCGCACGAAAGTGTCTTTGAACACTTCGATGAATTGAGGTACACGCCCACGGTTCCCGTTGATCGATACAAGCATCTTACTGTGATCATGTATAATTCGAAGAATTTCCTTGCGAGGTTTCGCGGTTGCTCTAGTTGTTCTCAAACCGGCGTCTCAAAGAAGACAACACGGAGTGAGTGAACCAGCGAATATAAATCCACTGATTGATGAAAAGAGATTTGAAAAACAATCGTGTATTGCTCAATCGAAAGTGTTTTGCAATACAACGAAGGTTTTATGGAAAATCAATTATCAATCATAAATACCCTTTAATTTTGAAATATTTGTACACGGTCGATGCGCTAAAGAAAAGAGCTTTTAAGCACAATGACCGGTTTTCAAAGGTATCCGTCAATCCGTTTCCTGGACCAAGATTGATTCAAGAATGAATCGCCCCATTGTTTCTATCCAGTTGTCACAAGTTTGATCTTTTGCAAGATCTCACATGTCACCCACCAAGAGCTTGTTTGGTGTTGGCTCTAGAAGGATTTCCATCTTCATCGTGAATATTAAATATATCACTCGGATGTTCTGGCAATATCACAAGGATAATGCATAGGACTCAAGATATAATCTCTCTTTCCACATTGTGTGAAACAGAGAGTCTTCATGGAAAGTGTTCTAAAGAGATTTATTGATGATCTCGTGGTTCTAGACTCAATTTGTGCATATTTAGAACCTATATCGGAGACTAGGGAGAGGTTCTGCTTCTTCAATATCAACAATCTCTAAGAGAAAGCCGATAGATAATGTCGGTTCCCGTGAGAATGAAACAAGTCCTTTTAAGAGGAACTTGAGTAGTTTGGAAAGTTGAAGTGCGATCGTCATCGGGTCCATGACGTCTTGTCTTCAATACCAGTGTTACCTTAGTAACCACCAATAGCATATGTATTGAACCCGTTTACGCCTAAGGTTGAATTATTGGAGGCTATTTGTTTTCACCCTTTTCTCATTCAGTTCTTTTCATTCTTCAACCCCTTGATGCTTACGAGACTTCATAGCTAGAACCTTGTTGGGTTTATTCCAAGACTAGCTCGGACTTAGTCGGCCTCTTCCCTTATCTCATTTTTCACCTTTATCATCATACCTAAGAACTCTACACTATCTAGTGGATTGTCCTGGGTAGATCCCTCCGGTTACGGCGGATCGTGGGAACACATACCTAACCTTATCATCCTTATATCACCGTACATAAAGTAAAGTTGGTCGGTCTATTTGGTATTGTTCATCTGCCATTGGAACCAATTGCAAACCATTTTAAAATCAATCCAGATACTTAGGATTTATTATCAAACATTTTGTACCTGAATTGTTTTTGATATTTTTAGAAAACGAGCTCCCCCTCAACATGTGCATAAGTATTTGAGATCATTTTCCACACGGAGGCAAGAGATAGAAATAACATCTTTGATTATCATTTTCTAAAAGATATCAACATCACTTCCCTAATAAAATCAAGTAGATAAATCATTTCCGGGAAGGATGAGGTTTTCATAATCTTGCTCCCCCTCAATATGTGCCTTAAGGTTTAAAAGAGTTTTAGCACATACTAGAGGGAACCTGCACATTGATCACGAATCAAATCTTTGTGGTTTAAGATAAATGCTCCCCCTCAACATGTGCATGGAAAATTTGAAGAGCTTGAACATCCTTATAAAACCATTTACTGATTTATCAGTTTAAATCCAATTTAAAGCACAAATTCTCCCCCGATCACAATTATCAAATCATTTGAGATTTGTGATCTCTGTAGATTTAAATTGATTTTGAAAGCTTTTTAAAGGAGAATTGTGACTTGATTATGAAAAATATTTTAACTGAGAAAGATCAGATTTTGAGACTTTAAAATCCATTGACAAAACATGCATGATTATCTTTTGAAAACAATTGAATGACAAATAACTTTTTAATTTAATTGAAATCATTCTCCCCCTCAATCAATGACATGAGTTGTTGATTGACGGATAGATGTTTTAACAAACTTTAAGTCCAGATGATTATCAAAAATAGAGTCCGAGTTATTTTGCAAAGCAATTAGTCTTCATTGGATAGTAGATAACAATTTATAGAATCAGAGCATGAGATTTGAAAAATATGATAAAGCATGGCTCTGTTCTCTCTTTGAAAAGCAGGTTCTTGTATCGAAATAACAATAAACCAATATTTTCTTCATCCGTTTTTTTTTTTTTTTTTTTTTTTTTAATGATTCGAACTTCATCTAGAGACACGTGCCATTCTTTGAGTGACAACTCAAAGTCCATAGATGTTATCGAACCAACAAGAAAAACATGATAAATAAACAATAATTTATTTATTTATTTATTTTTTTTTTTGAAGATTTTCAGGATTTTCTGATTTTTATGGATTTTTTGAAAAGTTTTAAAATTTTCTATTTGGTTTTGTTGGTTTTATATTTTTGTATTTGGTTTTTTTTTAAAAGATATATACAAAGAATAGATTCGAACACCTTTACTCCTCGACGTCTTCCTGAAGACGTTTGAGTGTTCGGTTGAAGGCTCTTTAAGCCTAGTCGTGGAAGAATGAACTCAAAGCGTTCTCGGGAAGAGCTTTGGTGAAGATGTCCGCTAGTTGATATTCGGTCCTTACAGTATAGTTCAACCACACCTTTTCAACTTGTTCCCGATGAAGTGATGTCGAATGTCGATGTGCTTTGCTCGAGAGTGTTGAACATTGTTGCGGCGAGAGAGCAATGGCACTTTTGTTATCACGATACATAGGAACTTTGTTGAATACAAAGCCATAGTCGAGATAGTTGGGATCTCATCCATAAGATTTGAGCACAACACGATGACATGGCTATGTATTCACCTCTGTAGATGATATGGAAGTGCTCATCTGCTTCTTTGAAGACCACTTACAAGTTTATCACCTAAAATTGAGCACCACCGCGTGCCGGCGTGTATCTTGACATCTGCATGGTCGGCGATCTGCATAGGCCGTTAGAGACATACCAAAGTCCTTCGGATACCAAAGACCCATATTAATGGTTCCTTGGAGATACCGAAAGACCCGTTTAACCGCTTCAAGGTGCTTTTGGTAGGCTTAGCACGATATCTAGCACACATGCATACAACGAATAAAATGTCTGGTCTGCTGGCTGTGAGGTACATCAGGGATCCAATCATACTTTGATATTTCGTTTGATCTACAATGATCCCTGAGTGGTCCTCATCCAGTTTTGTACGCTCCACCATAGGAGTGTCAACAGAGTCACTGGAGGTAAATCCAAATTTCTTTAAAATCTCATTAGCGTATTTTGATTGATTTATAAAAATGCCTCCGGGACTTTGTGAAATTTGTAATTCCAAGAAAAATGACATTTGTCTCATCATTGACATTTGAAATTTGGAGCCCATCTCCATAGAAAAGCAGTCACATTCATTTGGGTCGGTCGAGGCAAAATAATATCATCAACATAAATTTGAGCGTGAATTAAATGTTTGCACGACTTTACGGTGAATAATGTTGGATCATTGCTCCTTTCTTTGAATCCGTGGATAGAAGAAATTTTGATAGCGTATCATACCATGCCCTTGGAGCTTGCTTCAAGCCATAAAGAGCCTTCTTCAAGCGATAGACATGAGTAGGATGCTCAGGATTCACAAAACCTTTTGGCTGGCTGACGAATACCACTTCTTTAAGATCTCCATTAAGAAAGGCGGTTTTCACATCCATCTGATAGACTACCATGTTTTTGCTAGCAGCATTAGCCAAGAAGATTCTGATGGCTTCAATACGTACAACAGGAGCAAAAGATTCCTCAAAGTCGATTCCTTCTTCCTGACGGTAACCTTTAGCAACTAATCGTGCCTTATTTTTCAGAACTTCACCGTGCTCATCAAGCTTCACTTTGAAGATCCACTTGAGAGCAATAATCATTGCACAATCAGGAGCTGGTACTAATTCCCATACATCTAAACGATCAAACTCATGAATTTCTTCTTGCATTGCATTAAACCGGTGTCCTCGGACATTGCGGTTTAACATCTTTTGGTTCGATCTTAGAGTGTCTTGAGTTGAAGAAGCACCATAAGGCATCGATAGCTAATTGTTTTCAGTGGATACGGAAGAGAAGGATTCCCAATGATGTTATCCAATGGATGGTCATGTGTCCATTTTCTAAGATGTTCGTGTGGTTGTTGTTGAAGGACCGATGTAGCGGAGTCTATATCCCCGATGAAGATGGTTCGGTGTTGGTTCGAGGGCAAAGATGTTTTCAAATGGATCATCTTCGGGAGTAGTAAAGGGATTGACTTCATCATTGGTGCGAGCGTAATTCCATGATGTACATTTGATGATTGATGATTTGTTGATGAGACAGAGTGATCGGTGATGGGCGCTTCTTGACTTAATGACATTGGCGAAGAGTTGCCTTCATTTACTGAGGATAAAGCGACCTCTATTGATGGAGTTGATAGATCGGTGTACTGGGCTCATAATGTTCATCAAACATTGGATCAAATAATTTCTTCAAATCATCTTGGATGGAGGTACATCGGAGTTCTTTGGAGAGGAGTTTGGTACAAGGATGACCCAATGGGACTATTTTGAAGTGCGGGTCCAGAGTGGATTGTCCCGGAGCCATTTGCGGGACGACTCATCGAACATAACGTGAATAGTTTCCATGATATCTCGAGTTCTTTTGTTGTAGATTCGGTAACCCTTCTTGTTTGGTGCATAACCTACAAAACTCAATGTCCTTTAGCTCTTAATTTACCTAAATCTTGATCGTCATTTGTTGGATAGCACAAAGCACCAAACACACGAAGATAGGATAAATCGGGTTTTCGTTTATGAACAAGTTCATATGGAGTTTTCCATGAGAGGTGTGAATAAGAGAACGATTTTGGGTGTAGCAGAGCGATGGCAATGGCTTGACCCATAGAAACATTGGAACCTTTGAATAAATTAACATTGTTCTAGCGGCTTCCACAAGAGTTCGATTTCGTCTTTCAACTACGCCGTTCTGTTGAGGAGTTCGTGGAACACTTCTTTGATGACTGATTCCAATACTTTCATAGAATTGACTTAAGTCTCGGTTAACGAACTCTGTGCCATTATCAGTTCGAACAATTCTAACCGTGTTGTTAAGACGAACCTGAAGTTGCTTGATAAGTTTGATGATGACAACCGGAGTTTCATCCTTAGTCCTCAAAAACTTTACCCAAGTAAATCTAGAGTAGTCATCAACAACGACTAAAATGTATCTCTTCCCATTAATCGTTTGCACTTTCATTGGTCCGCATGCATCCATATGAAGGGTATGAAGAACTTCCATTCTGAGTTTGTGGGTTTTGGTTTGTGGGCATGTTTCGTGCTTTTTCCCAATTGACAAGTCGAGCAAAGATGATCTTTCTCATATTTTAATCTGGTAAGCCTCGACAAGATCCTTTCTCGGAGAGATTGTTTATGGTGCGAAGTTCAAGTGATTGAGACGACGATGCCATAACCAAGACTTGGTTTTAGAAGCCTTTGACAGCAAGCAGATTGGAGAGGACTTCATCATGTCTTCGATAGAGATGGTGTATAGGTTAGAACCTCGAGTACCGCTTAGTAATTCTACACCGTCAAGATCTCTAACGAAGCAAGTATGTTTTCGAAAAGCCACTTCAAGATCGGAATCACAGAATTGGCCAACAGAGAACAAGTTATGACCAAGACCTTCCACATAATATACCCGGGAAATTACACTATCTCCAACCACATAATCTCCATAATCCATAATAGCTCCAAAATGGTCAAGCTCGAATCTAATAGTCCCGATAAATTTACTCACGAAGTTCATGAGCATGAGCGATCTCCGGTCATATGCTTAGAACAACTCGAGTCCGGTACCACGTAACGATTTGAACGATCTGCAGTTGAACACGACAAGAATGGATGATCGGATAATTGGGATCCCCATGCAAGAATGGGTTCCATTTGGTTAATAATGATGATTGGATCACCCGCATCGGACATAGAAGCATTCATATCGGAAATTGAGGCGGTGGAATCATTATGAATAGATGCCGTACTAGTGTTCATATTTTCCTATTCAAAGTATGTGCACTTCTTAAGAGAACAGTTCTACCAAGAGGCATCCATTTTCTAGTGGGCATTGCACGATTATTCTTATGGCCAATGGTATCCATTGATAACCTATCTTTCTAAATGTTCTTCCTGTGGACTTCCACTGTTTTCTAACTTTCTTTTGCCTTTGCCATTTTGCTTTCTTAGTATGATATTTTACATTATCAGTGTTAACTGGAGATTTGACAGCATTAGACAAAGCTTTCATACCACATTCATGATAAGAAATAGAATTCAAGCAGACATCATTACAAGTTTTGCTAGTAGTATCAGAATTCGAATTAATTACAGTACGCCTATGGCCAATACTAGAATCAACACGATTCGTTTTATTCGACTCAAGCTTAAAGTTCCTAGGTTGATCTTCTACTTTCTTCCAATGCACATTCTTAGCTTGCGAGGTCCTATTGTTCCTTGTATTGTCTTGAGACTTTGACCTGCTAGCTTTAATGTCACTGATTACTCCTGTAGAGGGAATGGGAACATTAGTTGGTTTTGCTACTCTTTGCATTTCTTGTTTAGATGTGCTGGGATCTGAACTACATGCAGGCATACTAAGGTTCACTTTCTTAATACTAACAGATCTGGAATCTGTCCTACTTGAAGGTATACTCCAGTGCTCATTCAAAACATTGGGCATCAAATGGATATCATACTTGGCAATAGGCATAGAGCACAGAATCAAAGGATTAACTCTCTCACCTAAGGACTTAGGGCATATTGTGATTAGGCATTCTAGAATTTCTTGAGATCGTTTGGCATATAAGCATGCATGCCCAATTGCATTATCAAGTGGTTTCTCTAACTTATCCTCTTCAACAATCTCACGGAGACATTCTAGACAATCCTTAAGAGATGATAAATATGTTTGAATAGCAAGCTTATTATTCCTAAGATGAGGAGGAACATATTTCACGGACAAAGCATATTTATTACAAACAGGTACCTTTGATCCAACATTCTCCCATTGGACATTGGCATTTTCCTTTTACCTGACTCTTCAGATTCTCAATTTCCTTTTGTAATGAAGCTATTTGATCGTTGTTTTTATTACGAGTGACCTTTATTGATTCAAATAACTCATTGAAATGACGTTTAACCTTTTCATTTTCTTCTAGAAAGCTCTCGTTTTCCTTTTGTAATGCATTTACTAAGTTTTGAAGATGAAACGTTTGAGAATTCTGAGAGTCTAAAGGAGGAGGCATTTGGGAGCCAGTCACATTGGTCTTTTCACCCTTTAATTGAGAGATTTGGGCTTTCAATCTTTTGATCGTGTTATAATGAGCTCGAATTTGTTCATCACGTTTGCTAATTTCAAAAACTGCATCAAACTCAGGAGCATCGGAGGATGTCTTGATATTCGAGGTTTTAACATTTTCTTTGAGATGTTGATATTTCAATTGCAAAGCAAGATGTTCAACTTCTAATTTTGAAAACTGTTTAACCAGATTATCATGATCATCCGTTTTGATTTTATCATGCAATTTTGAATTCGTTGTTTCAAGCTCAATTACACGATCATGGGAAACTTTCAACGCAACAGATAATTCATGAAATTGAGATGCAGTAATAGAAGAATTCGTAGCAACATAAAACACATCTTGAGCAACACATTGAGAAATCAAGTTCTCATTTAATATATGCAGATTCTTCCTCTCAATTTCATTGTACTTAAGTTCCTGTTCATGATCATTAACTTCAACTAACATTGCATCAAATTCCTTTTCCATTTCTTTAATATCAGTGTTTATTCCAATTTTAAGACTCTCAAATTGACCTTTTAACTGTTTAAAGAAAGGCATGACCTCGGTTAAATAACATTCTTTGGTTTGTTCAAAACCCTTTCCCCTCGAGAATCCCGATGGGTGTGATTCTCTTCTTACACGTTTTCTCAAAATCAACAAACATCTGATAAACAACATATAGGCTGATTAAGGTTCTGCTATTAGTGGCAATGGATCTAGGCACTAAATGCATTGGTGTATTAGGAGGATACACAGTTGCTTTTGACAATCTCCTACAAGGGGAATTCTTTTCAACAAGATTTTCAGCTTTTAGCATTTCCATATCCTTTTTCCAAAAAATTTGTTCTGGGGTTAATAGAGTTTGAGGCTTGAACATGTTCAAGGAGATCCAGTTTTCCTTAGTGTAATCATGAGGTTTGAACGTTATGTTATTCTTTTACACTCGAGATTTTCTAGCTTCTTGTTCAATTTCTCCCTAGTGACTTCATCGATTTCTTATCTTCCTTAGTGCACTCAACGCAACTAGGTTTACGCCAGGCTTAAGTTTCATTACCATCATAAATTATCTTATGAGCGACTCTAGCCTTTTTAATAGCACGTGGACTAGGTTCCTCAACAAGGGGCAGCTATGCTTATCGCTTAAGACTCTATGCTTAGTGACCATGTGAGCGATCGAACGTATGTTTTTTTTTTTTTTTTTTTTCACTCAATTTTTTTTTCTTTCTTTTTCTATTTTTTCGATTTTTTTCTTCATACACTTTTACTCTACCATCCTCTAAGATAACATCAAAATACTAGGGATTTATAGACATATCCCTACACTTGAGTTTTTATTACTCTAACACTAATTTGACCCGATTTGAAAAGATCAAAACACTTGGGGTACATTATTACGCAAACAAAGGGAATTTGAATTTTTAATGTTCCCTTCCGTCATTTCATAAACTTTAACTTTTCCCATGAATCCCAATCGTCCCAAAAGCTGTATACATAGGATATGACTCGACTTAGCAACTTATGCAAGCAACTAGATAATTGAACTAAGGGTTTAGGGTGATAACAAACATTTGCACTAAAAGTGAGTGCATAAGGGTAGGATAAGGCGATTTGGGTGTATATTTGGGGTGGGGTGTAAACAATGCTCTTCATTGATATTCCGGGCAAAAAAAACATCACGAGAACCGTGAAAAGGATAGGCTCGAGGGGTTAACTAGGGGTATTGTGTACTAAAGATGAGTACAACGCAAAGGGTGTGGGGAATTACTCAATCGATGTGGAAGAAGTAATTATATTACGGGTATCAAACAAGGGTTATCCTAATGCCTCTTATCATTTAGTTATTCCTAACTACACAAGTGTAGCCTCACTTGCGATCTCGAAATGCATCACAAAACAAGTTCTAGAATCTAATATACTACCGGTTCACACTCTAAGCATTAAAGATGAATGATTTAATTCCTACTAATCTAAGGGCGATCCTCGCATTTGGTGGAATTTGGGTGGTAAAGGGTTTTTGTG
This sequence comes from Chrysanthemum lavandulifolium, assembly GCA_022545495.1. Taxonomy (NCBI): domain Eukaryota; kingdom Viridiplantae; phylum Streptophyta; class Magnoliopsida; order Asterales; family Asteraceae; genus Chrysanthemum; species Chrysanthemum lavandulifolium. The sequence goes on along the minus strand of CM040239.1, from coordinate 66,477,051 downwards.
CTAGTCATGCAACTTCCTATCCATGAGGCGCTTTTGTTAAGACTAATGGCCCACTCCTATATGTCATAAAAATTTTAAATTTGGTGCCAAAATTACCCTAACCGACATTTCTCATGGTTTATTACACAATCACAATTGGACAAAGCAAATAGTCAAGGTTAAGCATAGTTTCAAAGTTCCGTTTATTTTCCCTCCTACACTTAAACCGAACATTGTCCCAATGTTCCCGAAAGTATCAAAGTTATGATAAAAGAAGGTAATTAAAAGCGAAAGAAACTAATACTCCCCGATTAGCTCGGTAAGATCCGTGTAAAGTGGTGGTTAAATCCTTTTCAAGAAGAATTATTGCGTGAAAAGCTCCTTCCGCCTTATGTAACTTCTTCTTGACAAACTAAACCCGCACACTTGAAGAAAACAAACGAAACCTTCGCGTAAAATCGGCGGTAAATATATATATAAGACTCGATTTAAACTAGGATATAATGCTTGTGGAATGGATGTTTACGAATTTCTAAGAAAATTAAGACACGGAAAATTCCAAAAATTTATAAGTAGCTCGAAAACGAGAAAAAGTAATCGATGTTTTACTCCTTAGGACGCCGTCGTTGCAATCTGACGCGTCAAGTTATCCCGACAAAAAGTGATCTGCGATTTTCGGAAAAATTCGGAAAATTTACATCTTTAGAATCGAAAAAATTTCGCAAAACATCCATTATGACTCGATACAAGCATTTGACTCGAACAAACAAACATAAATATCTTTTAGTTAATTGTTATTCTCATGTTTACGTTTCTTTTGAAAGCGTGTGTAATCCTCCTACACTTATCCCTTATGTAAAATACCTTTACATGCAATTAAGACGAGGTTAAAAACAAAATAAAGCATTTTTACAAATTTAAACATGAGGATAAACAATTAATAAAAGATATAAGACACTAACAAGCAAACAATTAAGCATGGGTTGCCTCCCACGAAGCGCTTTTCTTTATTTAAGAGTCTTGTAGCTAGACTCATAGTCGTGCTCCTACGTTTTCTCATTACCGCCCTCTTGACGGTTTCTAATGGGGATTCCATGTTGTAGAAGTGCCCTAAAATGCGCTTCTAAGAGTTCATCCTCTCCCAATCGGTCCTATATTCCGGTCCTAGGCTCAAGCAATCCTTATAGAATCCGAAAATCTTAGCCATAACATAATCAACACCTTTTCCCTATCCTCATCATTCTATAATAGACCAAGCGGTTTAAGTTCCTTTTCATCATTAGAGAGTGATGAAAACTTCTCAATCTTAAACGGCATTTGGTAAGCTATGTCATCGATCTCATTCTTGAATCGCACTACTCCTAACGAGGGTCATAGGTCATCCGGTGCTTTCTATGAAAGGTTTTCCTAGAATAACATGGGACAAGCTAGGGTCTATGGCCGTGCTAATATCCTCCACAATTATGAAGTCCGTAGGAAGCGAAACTACCTACATAAGCGGGCAATCCCTTAATTCTTCCGAGAAAATTGCAACTAACATTAGGATCATTGGGGTCTTGCCTAGTTGGAATAGGCTTCTTCAATATCCAATTGTAGTAGGTGCTAGTCATTATGTTGATTGGGGACTTGCGATCAATGTAGGCTTTGCCACAAAAGGTGTCCTATGACACATGGTATGTTGAGATTCCAAGGGTTCCCAAACTTGATTCGAGGACTTTTCCTAACATACATGTGACGGAGGTCACGCACTAAGTGAGGGTGGCGAGATAGTTCTTCTTCCGCAGAAATTTGTTGAAATAGTCAATGTCTACTTCATCTACTTCCTCGGGTATTTCATCATCCACAAGTGTATAGTCCTCTTCGTCATTTGTTTCATTAGGTTCAACTAAGGCGATGGTATTGACGAATTGGACATGCTTAGTTAGCTTGCTTGGATCCTTAATCTCTATACGAAGGCTCGGGGTTGAGATAGCACTAACCTTCTTATCACTATTAGTTATGGCTTTCAAAGGTTGTCAATTTTCCTATCCATCTCGGCTTGTTGATGGTTAAAAGCGGTCCGAGAGCTTAGCCATTTGGGTTTCTTGGGATGCAACTAGGTTTTGCAACATCCTTGACGTTTTGTTGGTTAGGACCGTTAGGTGGGGCCATGAGAAATCATTGGAGGTGAATTCTTTGGTTTGTCCCAGAGAAGTCGGGCTTGCCTTTCCATGCCTCTCGGGTTTCATTGAAATTCTAGGTCCGGGTGTTGTAGGGAATCTTCCTCCGTTCCATTAATACGTGAGGATGCGTAATCAGCGGAAGCATGTTCGGGGATCGAGTGCTAGTCTTGGCGTGTTATGAGGATCACAAAATGGCTCACACGAGGAAGAAACTTTGCTCACATGGTGTGAAGATTTAGGATTTTCGTAGGAGCTCATGAGGAATCTAACTTGATCTTCAAGTTCGATCATCCTACGGTCGGAAGAGGGCAAGGAGATTTCCTTAACGGTTTTGGGAAGCTCACGGGGGTTATCCCAACTTTCGTTGTCATAGAGGGCGAGGTCCTCTATTATTTCCCATGATTCTTCCGCGGTGAGATCACTAAGTTTTCACCGCCGCTTGGTCAATGGATCGCTTAGTGGGAAGTTGACATGATCATAAAGATTTGGACTTGGAGCCAAAGATCAATGCCGTGATGAGGGACTTTATGAAGTAAGTCCTTGAATCGGGTCCATGCTTATAGAGATTCACCTTGCGTTGTTGGAACATCAAGATGTCATTCCTAAGCTTAGTGGTTCTCCCGGTGGGAAAAATTGAGCAAGGAAGCGAGAGGTAAGATCATCCCAACTTGAGATGGAGCCGGGGGAAGTCGTTCAAGCCAATTACTAGCTTGGTCCCGTGAGAGAATTGGAAGAGACGCAGCGCGTGGTCTCCCGAGTAGTAGCATCAAGGTCGATGGAATCGACAATTTTGAGAAATCCTCGGATCTTGATTTGGATCTTGAACGAAGTCCATGGAATGCACATCCGTTTTGCACCAACCGGATGGTGTCGGATCGCAGGCCGTAGTTTGGGCTTAGTCGGGAAGCTCAATGGTGTTCCTATAGCCTAGGTGGCTTGGTCTCGAGTATTCACCAAGAGTACGGGCTCTTGGCGGGTCATTTGGTGGTAGGTTGATGAATGGTAGTGGGTTATCACCTTCCATGATGAAAAGTGATGGGGTTACGAACAAAGGTCACGAAGGGGATAGACTAAGAAAGCTAAAAATGAGAAAAATTTACTTGATAGGAATCAAGCAAAGAAACCTAAACGGGTGGACTACTAACTAGCTATTCTATTCCCGTGACGCCAAAACTTGATAACGCTACGCGTCGTTCGGGGTCAAAAACTTCCTTTTCTTGAGCAAGTTTTATAACACCTAGGCGGTGAACCTAATCGTTGTAGTGTAGTAATTAGGGTAAGCCACGGGTATTGATATAGTTCTCTAGGGAATAGGAATGCTAGTAAGGAGTTACTACGCTAAGGTCAAGGTTGAGGAAGATTATTTTTGTATTTTTATATTTTATGAAATGGAAAGGTACGAATCTCGGGTATTGGATTTGGGGATTGGTATTTCTACCGATTACTCTAATATTATCTAATTATCTAAACTAAGGTTGTGGAGTCTATGTCTAATTAATGTGTGCTCGTATGACAGTTTAAAGATGTGTTTACTTAGGTTGTATTACTCCTTAATTATATCCTATTGATGGTTGAGTTGTCGTCCTTATTCTTAGTTGCGTTGTGTGTCTAAAGTTGTAGGGTGTCGTTTCTCCTAACTCTTTGAACTTACCAAAGGGTCTAGATCTACAAACCCACTAGGGATGATAAACTCTTACTCTAAGGCGCTCTTTGGATGGTTTAGCCTACAACTACTCGGTAATTATATTCTAAGGTTCACAAAGATGAATCAAGCATTAAGTACACAACGAATGACCTATCGCATTACTAGATCATTATTCAACTAAGATAAGAAACAACCAATCAATATTCAATAATTAAGTTTCATACTTCTAAGCAAACACACAAATAAATTAGCCGGACATGGAAAACATGCAAGCATACACACAAATAATCAAGACATAATTGAATTAATGAAGTAAAGACTTATCTTGATGTAAGATGGGGTTTAAAACCCTAAAATCTTGTACAAGACACCTTAGGTTCGGTTTTAGGTTTTCACTCAAAAGACTCTCCACAAAAGACCGAAAATTCGGATTCTATATATAAGATTACATATGCGACAGGCGTCACCTTATGTTTCGTGACGCCGTCGTGTCGCCGTCATTAGGGTTTCGTCTTGGCCACGTTAACCTTGCGGCGTCACCTTATGTCCGTGGCCCGTCCTCTTGACCGGCGTCGTGCGGATTGCATCTAGGCCGTCACGAGTAGCGACGGCCTACTCTTTACAACCGGGCGTCGTCACTTGAAAATCTGAGTTTTGAATTACGAACCGTCACAAAAATCTTGGGACGGCGTCGCACTAGACCTTTGGCGCGTCGCCTTCTAATTTCAAAGAATCGTGAGTGTCTCGATTTTGACTTTGGCCATTTTCTTCATATATTCGCGCCTTTTCGTCCAAATAAGTGCCATTCCAAAGATTTTGCCTTCAAGAGACCTAAAAGTGAAAAGGAGCGATATTAAGCAATAACGGATACAAAGTGATCAAATAAGGACTAAAACGACCCTCAAATGGTACCTTTTAAAACCTTATCACTTATCGTAGACTTAGGGTTTTAACCACAAAATCTCACACTTCACGATTGCGAGATATCCAAAGTCGAAGTGTTTTCGGCTTATCCAAGCAAGAATAACACTGAGTAACCACCAGAAATGAAGATCAAGTGAAAAACATCTTACGCTTAGGATTAGGGTTTTGATACGCGTAGAAAGTACAAATTTTGCCAAACACGTTTTTATGATCAAAGCCTTTTACAAAACTTGATTAAGATGATGAAACAACCTTAAAAACACCAAAATAACAAAGCTTGAGGATCAATAGCACCTTTCTCTCTTATGCGTAGGTTCGTACACAAGTATCCAAACACTCTTAAAAACCAAGAAAACTCGTAAAGTTTGAACCTTTTTGCAAGAAACTGAAATTTAAACACTCAATAAACCTTAACCCACAAGAATCTTGGATTAAAAAGTGTAAATTTTAAAGCTTTAAGATGTCACAAACTCATATACGAGAAAACCCTTTTTATGCGTAAAAACCAACCTTAACCCAAACAATAACAATCAAACCAAGAACATGAATGATGGATAAACCTTGGCTCTTGATACCATTTGTAGGATCTTAGTTTGATGTAAACATGGTGCGGCGCTTAGGGTTTAGAAGGTTTAGAGAGAGAAAGTGGGAGAGGATGGGAACTTAGAGAGACAAAGAAAAATATATTATGAAGCTCCAACCCTTTGCCTTGGAGGGCAAAGGGTATTTATAGAATACAAGGTTTAGACGCCTACTTTAGGCATGGATCGAGCATCTGATGGGTAAAGACCGTCCGTCCTCCACGGTGTTACAAAGTAATCTAAATACTAACAATGAATAACTACGACTACGAGCTTTCTAACGAGTATACATACTTGAGGTGACCGACACTTTAAGTACTGCATTTATTAAATCCCAACAGTTAGAAAACAAGAGTATAATGCATAATTTCCTGCAAGTAAAACTCAAGTTAGTAGAAATTTGTGCTTCTGATCCACGGATCTCACGGTTCCCTTCTTGGAGGGATCCGTCTAGGCATTATGGAGGGATCCGGCTGTCTGTTGACAGTTTCTTCAGCAATGAAGATGTGTCAAACAATGCTACTATGAGAATAAAATATATGTGAAATACAAAGCACATCGCACAAAATATAGCATATAAGTGTTCATTCAATAAAAACAAGAGATAACCAAACAAATCTCTAAAACTAAGAGAATGAACTAGGACATACAAGTACCACTAAATACTAACTAGCTACTAGACTTAAAATGCTACAATGTGCTTGAGTCTAGGGATGAGTGGACTTGTTGATTTGATCCAACTTTGCAAGAAGATGATTAAACATGAAACGTATCTCATTTCGTGCTTCTTGAACAAGTACTTGAGTTTTTAGACAATTTGGACAATTATTGTCTTGGTTTGGACCCGGAGGGAAATGGATATTTTGGGGAGGCTCTATGTGTGATTGTGGGTCTTCATTTTGAGAGGTAGGGAGAGGTTCTAAAAATGAGGGTGGTAATGGAACTTCTTCCATATTTTCAAGGTTATTCCTTGTCTCCCATGATGGGCTAGTTGGTGTTGTTGGTGGTTCCCTATTCAATGAAAAGGTTGGTGAATGGGAAGTTCTTGGTGGTGAATGATCTAATGAGTAGATGTTTGGTTGAGGGAGAGGCTCATTCAATGAGTGAAGTCCATGCTCAATGAATGAGGGTTTTGATGGCTTGCTAGAAATAGCCATGTTTGGTTTTGAACTAGATGACCCTTTTTCTAGTCCGATAGGTTTGATGATAATTCTTGCGGTTCTCTTAGCCTTTGGATGAGTTTGATGAGGTGAGACTCTAGCTTCATTATCTCTAATGGGAGATGTTTCGGTGGATGAGATTTCATGGATCATTTGACCTTTTCTCTTGGATGATCCTATGGTTGAAGAGTTGTTGCTAAGAGCCTTAGTCATAGTGATGATGGTGCTAGTAAGAACTTCTTTAGTTGCTGATTTTTGAGATGTGATTGAGAGTAGGTGACTTAATCCTAAGGTTGTTTGGTTTATAAAGGATAATTTGAATTAGGAAATTAAATTCTTGGCCACTTAGAGGACTAAGCATGCTCTTGGGGTTTTGATCAGCTCTAGGAAGATAATTAATGAATGCTAAAAGTGGTTAGAGAACCAAAGGTGACTTGAATTTGAATATGGAAGTTGATTTATGCCTTCGCATCTCACGGATCCAGCTGGATCCGTCTCGCGAGGATCCGTCGGTTAAAGAGCGAGGATCAGCTATCACATTGAGGTTTAGGTGAAATCATTATGCTTTTTAAGGTTTATTATTAATTGATTTGAGGTTTTGACTTAATTTTGAAGTCTCTAGCTGTTGGTTATCTTAAATCATCAACCATAACAAGTAATGGTGCTTGATGATGGTTTTGGCCAAGAAAATTGACTTTGGGTAGTCTAACTATATGTTTTGACAAGGATTCCATTTCATTTGATGTGGAGAAAAGGTGATAACAAGTCCTAGAAGTTAGATGATGTCCTAAGAGTAATTTACTAAAATCTTAAAAAATATAAAGAAATGAAAAACTAATTTTAGAGCCTAATTTTGAGTCAAAGATGATTGAGATCAATTTGCTATAATTGAAAGGTGGACCTAGGTAAGTGCTATCAAACGTGATAGATAATGTGTGAGTGTTGGAGCGGAATTATGGTGAGTTTTGGCTAGTTGATAAATAAAAATATTTCAAAAATATATCCTAGATAAGCCATGGTTGAGTGTGAGGTTTTCAACTATTTCAGAAAGACTTAGTTGGCTCTAGTATCTTATTTTGACTTGTTTGAGGTGATCTAGTAGACTATTTTGATGTACCTAAATCATTTTTGCATATCGGATACCACAGATCCCATGGTTCCTTATGGGAGGATCCGCTAGATCAAAATCTGGGATCCGCCAACTGCATATCAGAGAGCTTTCAGGAAATGTGCAACTTTTCACTTGATAGTAAATGCTTTTCCTAGTTGTTTCTATGGGGACTAAATGCAATAACACAACTAATATAATGTATATCAAAGTAGGAAGAGCTAGAATTCCTAGAAAGAGTGACGACGACCACTCAAGGGGTCGTAAAATCTCATTTTCCAAACACCTAAGTTAGGATTGTTTTAGTGCCAATATATGGCAATACCTACATACTACGAGCATAGTTTGAAGTGTTTACAAACCATTGTTTGAAATTGGTCATCATACATTAGAGTCCTAAGACCTTACCTTTCTCCTCCTCCTTCACTTCTTCACCCGTCCTCCACTTTTTATCAAACTATCTTCACTTCTTCTTCCTTAAGAAATTGGCGAAGCATTTGAAGATTCCCTTGGTTTGTTGCCATTCGGGTGATTCATTAGGGATGTTTGACAATTGGTTAATGTAGTCCAAGGGGTCAAGATCGATATTTTCAAGTGGGTTGCTACTACTCCCTTCACCTTCACCTTCTCCTTGCCTTTCCCTTTCGTCCGAGGAATCCGTGGGTGGGTGTGGCCTCTTGCCTTCCACCATAAACCTTGTTGTTCTACCCTCGGTTAATGGTACCATAACCTTATTGCAAAAGCTATGATCCAAGGATTGTGGAGAAGGGTCTAATGCAAAGATGAATTTGGCAAGCCGGGTTAGAAGCATTGCATATGGAAGCACCATCTTGTCCATGCTTCTCACACTTGCCATTCTCTTGATCATGTAGTAGGTAATGTTGAACCGGGTCTCGGTCACAAGACAATAGATCATGAAGCTTAGACATGCGTTATGCGTTAGGGTGATCCTTGTTTCCTACTAAACACACCACATTCTCCCTTATCACAACTTCCCATTTTCTATACAATGCATACATCTCCGAAAGCTCCATTTGGAAAGGATCCCTATAGATCACTTTCGACTTTCTAGTCACCCTTGATGGGGATGCTCTTGGCATAAACACGGTGTCCCTTACCCTGGTTGCTTCCGGGATTATTGTGTGATAAATGTCGTGATGATCAACCATAGAGTGTAATTCCTCCAACGACCACTCATTAGAGTACATGCAAACACCATCATATGGCACCCCTATTATTCTTCCAAACTCCTCAAGTGAAAGGGTAAACTCGTGTCCATTTATGGTGAATTCAAATTAGATGGACCCATTGTCATTTCTAATTATACCCATAGTCTTGTAAAACTCAAGCACAAAGACCGGGAAAATTTGCTCGTTTATATCCAATAAACAATCAAACCCAAAAGTTCCAAATACTTCCCTCATGTCGGTATTTGCAAGGAATGATGGATCAACAACTCTACCTTCATGAAAGAGTCTCCTTTCAAGCAACTTAAATGCTTTCCTATCATCCGGACTTAATCCATTTTTCCTATGGTACATGGGAATGTAGTGAGTGGTGTCTTGGTAATCTTGTTGCTTGGCATGATGTTCCTAAACAATACAACCACACTGTGGTGTTAATGGTGAATAGTAACCTAGAGGGTTTGATCACAATTTTGCTTTCATCATCTTTGTTGAGTTCAAGAAATGTGTTTAATTTGTATTAACAATGTTAATTCTTTGATTTAGATTATCTTAGAAAACAATGTGGTGACAAATTATGATAAACCTATTTGAACCCAACTCTTAAAGATGAAGAAATTGTAATTCTAAGAATCAAGGAATTAAATAAACAATGTAGTGAAGATTATACTTACACAAGTGATTGTTAAGCTTGAGAAGAATGATCAATTTGCTCCTATGAACAGTACATGAGTTCTTGTTCGTGAGTCTTTGAAGTGAGTATGATTGTGGAACATCCACAGTGATCATTTTTTAACTTATATTGTCTTCTGTTGCACGGATCCCGCGTATCCCTCTCATTTGGGATCCGGCTAGTATAAACTTAGGGATCCGGCATGACAGCAAAAGTCAGCTCAAAATTCCTTGATAACTTTGGTTTGGGAGTTCTAAGACGCCTAGTGTTTTGGTGTTAAGATTCTAAAACTTGTGGTTTGAGTTTTTGACGATTTAATACTATTCCTATTGACCGAGGTTCCCTTTCTTAAGAGTTAGATTTAATTCTTGAGAAGCTTTTTCAAACATTATAATAAAATCCCATTTTATCATAATATAAGAAGTTTCACATGGAAATTTATTGACAAAGATGAAGTGTCAATAAATCCTTTGTGATGAATAATGATTAAGGTTATTGAATAACCAAGATATCATTATTATGAGTTGGTAATGTATTCTATACAAGTAAGTCGGAGAAAACTAATTTGATGGTGACTATAATATGAATAACTACTAGAACAATTACTAATAAATCATGCAACTAAGATTTTAATAATAACAATAAAGGTAGGTAATTAAAGATCATACATTTGCTAAATATTATTTTTAAGAAAAGAAGTATTTAGATGTTTTGTGATCTTCTTGGAATCTCCAGATTTATGTTGTAAGAATACTTAAACATTCTTTTTGAGAAAAGAAATATTTAGATAAATTCTTTATGATTTTCTTGGTAACTCCAAATCCAATTATGGATAATGCTTAAGAGAAAAAATATTAGAGCATTCTATCATTGTCCAACAATAAACAATATACTGATTTTTTTTTAAATATGACAAAAATAATCCTTTTTTGTAGTTTTCAAACATACATGGATCGTATCAAGTTTTTAAAGTACGATATACTCTAAGAAACTTGGTAACGAAGCTCTTATACCAATTGTGGAAAACTAGAAGGGGGGTTGAATAGTTTTACCAATTTAAAACTTCCTTTTCAATATTTAGATCGACTTATGTCAATCTATTTGATTGTTTATGTTGGACGTTGATAGATAGATATATAAACGTGTAATGAAAGATAAGGAGTAAGAAGCACATCACCACGACACAAGTTATTTATAGTGGTTTGGCTACAAGGACACCTTCCTTACCCTACTCCACTCCCCGAGTCACCTACTCGAGAGTTCGTAAGCACTACACCAACTCCTTATGGCGGAGAAGCCTTCAAAACGTCGCTTAACCTTTTTCCGGTACAAAGCTAAATACCGAGTTCCTTCACACCAAGGCGAACCACACCTAACACAACGTCGTCTACCCTTTATTAGGTACTAGGCTAAGCACCTAGTTCCATTACTATGGAGGAACTACTACCCTTCACAACACAACACCTAATCTCAAGGAGATCTACTCATTGTTACAACACCATCAAGGATATCACCATCCTTGTAAATAAACAAATACTTATATGTATAATGATGCACCTCATCGATTATACGACCTAGGCATTCTTCCCAAATGCAACTTGAGTTGATTCATCAGCATCCTTCACTAATGCCTTTGACACAACGCTTGGCACCCTTCACTAATGCCTTCGTCTTGACACCTTTAGCATTCATCATCAATGCTTAGACACGGATGATGAACATCTTTCACTAATGCTTTCATCTTGACACTTTCGGCATTCTTCACTAATGCCTTCAACCCAACATCTGTGGAGAAAGAAGAACTATCAACAAGAGAACCTTAGTTGTCTTGATGATGACGGCATGGCAACTCATGGACTTGAGCTTGCGTCTTCAAGAAGTGATGATCTCTCCTTTAAGAGGAACCTAGAAGATCACACAAAACAAAGACAAACTACATAGATCACTTGGATCCGAGGTTAGAGGTTAGAATACTTGGGAAAGTATGTGTGTAAGTGATGAGTAGAAAGGAGAAATGGCTCTCTATTTATAGAGAAAATTTTCTCTTGTTCCCGGATCCCACGGATCCCTTTCACTGGGATCCGGCTAGCACAAAGCGAGGATGCGTAGAACTCCTCTTTACCCATGGGTATTTTGGTTATGGTCATGGGTCATGGGTTATGGGTTGATCCATGGTTTTCTTTCTAGATACAATGAACTTGGTTAAGTGGTATATATAAAACCATGGGTTATGGGTCAATACCATTTGCTAGTTTTTACCCATTTTAGTATTTACATGTTTTTACCCATTTTAGTATACTTGGTTTAAGTATGCGCAAAGCCAATATGTAAACATTAGTTGTTGTACATATATATCTAAATCATAAAAACACTTATACTTGTTTTAGTGTTTTATGTGAAAACGTAAGTGTGTTAGGAAACTATTAACTCAAACTATTTACGTATTCTTATTTGTTTCGTTAAAATGATTTTACGTTTGTTATCGACAAAACATTAGAAGATCGTAAAATATAAATAAATGTTTTTACGGCTTATTTGTATTAACACAGTTCAACTAAGAAGTGGACTTAAAACTTTTGCCATTGCAAAAGCTGTAACACATGCTCACCCTAAATCACTGTTGCAAGTGCAAAATCCAAAACAACTTTTTCAAAATCTGCACAAGCAGGAAAAGAACTTTCAAAATAAAAGGTTCATTATAACCAACAGTGCGTACCTAAAACCAAACCGGTGAGTTCCTTTGCTCATTCAAAAGTTCCCAGCTGCAAGGGTTGTAAACAAGAAAAGAGGGACATGGGCAATCTTGTGAAGGCCTCGAGACGTTGGGAATGGAAACCTAAAGGAATTACCTCATCAACCAATCCCAATGGTGTATCAATGACCTTTGATAGATTTAACTATATTGATACGAGGCGGATCCAAGTCAATCATGGCTTGGGTCCCTAAAAGAAACTAACTCTTTACTTTTATGTGCGGAACATCCAAGGACAAAAGATCGGATCAAGGCTACGAGATAGTGGATGTTCAAGGCACATGGTGGCAACAAGTCCTATCTCTCAGATTTTGAACATTATGATGGACAGTATGTCAGCTTTGGAGGTGGAGTTAATTGAAACGTAAAATGGAACAACAAGTATGATGCAAGAGATTTAAAGCAAATAACATGGATTTTTTATTATTATCAAACAAAACTGCACACTGAGTGCAGTAGATACATCCTTGAGATACTGACAACAAGCATCATTACATAAACTAGAAAATAGAACACATTATCAAACTACAAACTAATCACAAAAGCTTCACATCCTACTCCAACCCTACTCCAATCTAACCACCATCTACCACCTATGGCTTCTTTGGGAAGGCCCACTTTGGCATCACCTTAGGCGCTATACGCCTATCAATCACGCTATACACCTTAGGGCTTGCTAGCCCCATCACCACTACTCCAACAGGTGGTGAGGATGATGAAGGTCCCTCTTGTGGTGGTGCTGTCAACTGTGGTGGAAAATGTGGCATCTGCAGTTCTCCTGATGGAAGGATTCTAGCAAGGGAGGCACATCCAAGACCCTTGAAGTATTATCATCATTTGTGCTTGCACATGGGGAAATGTAGCTTGACATGGGTCGAGCTATCTTGATGATGACATCTTGTGGCATTGGTTAAGTTGAAGAAGGACCAGCAGCAACAGGGTTTGAATAAGCATCTGCATGAGTTCTTTTTCTTGATGATATTGCTTCAAACACCTCTTTCTTCTTCTTACCTGGATTGTTCAATACATAATGCCAAGCTTCATCATCCCAAAAGCTATTCGAAATTGAGCTGTCCGATGAGACATTGATTGGGTTTGAATTGCTCATGGTGATTTTTCGTAAGCTGCTTTTGACAGATTTTAGGAGAGAGAAGTGTTGGTGTGTTAGAAGTTTGTGGGTGCTTGGTTCTTAAATACAAGATTAAATTGGAACCAGTTAGTTAATGAAGGGAAGGTATAAGTTGTTGAGAAGTAAATGAAGTCTTTGACTTTGGTGGCCGGATTAATGACTTAGAGTTGACCTATTGACTGGGTGGTTTAGTATTGGACTAACCACTGCCAGCAGAAATCTTTATCCTCTTTTAGTTATTTTCTAACCACTACAAATCTTAACAATGCTTTCAGTGTATGGTTTATGTTTGTGACATAAAGATTTGAAGGATTCTTTGTTTACATTGAAGTTGTTGCTGTTTAGTGCTAGTATTTTTAGCTGTCCACTACCTCTTATGAAGAAATTATGCCTAACAGTGGAAACTACAATGCAAACAGTGGTTACAGGTACTCTCACAGAGAAATCAGTAAAACAAAGAAATTTTATTCAAGTCATCATGAAGATTCATTACAACCAAAGAGAAAATGCTCCTAACCATAATCAAAACACAAAAGACTACAATCCAACACATCCTACACCCTACACCAGCTACTCCATTGGCTTCTTGCCCTTGCCCACATAGTCATTCTTGTTCTTCTGTGCTCTCTTTCTTTTGTTCTCAAAGGTTGACTGCATTCTTGGACAAGGAAGACCAAGAACTAGTGGAGGAGGCCTTGGTAGCATTGCAGGCTTCTTTGGTATGGATATCTACTTCATGTTGGAGAGAGTTGCTCCTAATGCTTTTGTATGTGCCTTTGGCAACTCTTTGGCCAAGGAATAGGTCTCATCATTATTCTCATCATCATCGGATGAGCTGGAGTAGAACTCAAGAGATGGTGCAGGTTTGGCAACAGGTGCACGCTTGGCAGTCTCCTTAGTTTGCGTCTTGAAAGAAGTGCTTGCAGCCCATGGTGGAAAGTATCCAGCCCACCCTGATGCCTCTAAGGAAGACTCTGAAGCAATCACAAACTCTTCTTCAGAATCAGAGGAGATGTCAATGATATTGGAAGGATTGCTCATGATGATATTTAGGGTTTTTGTGAGTTTGAATGTGTTTTGATAAAGACTACAATATGCCAAGCCTCTTTATATAGGCAAATTCGGTCACAAGGATTCATTAATGAATATATTTACTTTTCCCTATTTTGGTAGGTTAAAGAGTAAATATAGATATTATCGGGTTGACTTTGGAAGATATTTTTAGATAGTGGCTTGGTTAAAAGTAACTTTGGTTAAAACAAGTTGGTTATTCATATTCTTTGTATTATGCTAACACATGCAGGTACATAACCAATCTTAGATGGAAGTTGATCTTAAAAGGTGTATAACTGAGATACACAATAAATGGTTATTGATTCACCATGTCTAACCCACATAAGAATCAACTAGTCCAGATCAAATGGCTACTGGTAAAGACTTGACAAATCTGTTTATAGTTGATAGTTTACCAAAAATTATATGGTTATCAACTCACCATATTCTTTATGATTAAGAGTTGGCTAGTCCATAGCAAACGACTCATGGTAAAGACATATCAAATCCGTTGATAGCTGGTAGTTTGCTAAAAACTATGATAAAGGGCGCTTCAATTTTCATATGTTTTCTTTACCATTGCTCTTTGAAAATCTTTGTGAAAATTCCCCGCTAGTTCACAGTTTCCTTGACAAAGTTATTTTACCATTTGTTGATCTAGCCATTACAAGCTGTTGTATATGTAACAAAATTTTTACTAGCCGTTGAGAGTTAATTTCTTTCCATATATAAATAGGGTAAATTTTTAGAAGATTATCTACTTTCCTACTTATAATTTATCTTCTAAAGATAAATCTTTTCCTTAGATAGTCTTTCTTGCGCAAAACTCTAAAACCCTAACTGTTTATATATTTTCTCTCAATTGGCGAGTTCTTTATACAATTCATACTGACACAATATATTTTTCATCAAAATATTCTATGGCACCTATCACTTTTGCTGATGAGCACAACCAAGTGGCCTACTTACAAAAGTCAAACGAGAATAGTGGCCCTGTTTTTCATCAAATTGTGGACTTTCTAAATACTACCCATATAAGGTATGCTTTACTTCTTAATCCCACAATCTATATCTCTCAAATCAAACAGTTTTAGACTTCTGCTCAGTCCATAACCATTGAAACTAGAGATACACATGAAACAGTGGATGCTCTTAGAGCCATTGTGGATGGGGTAACCATTTATGTTACGGAGGCATCCTTGAGGAGAATTCTCCAATTGGATGATCTCAATGGTATCATCACATTACCCATGCCCGAAATTCATACACATCTTTCTTCCATGGGGTATGATACCACTGACAAAAATGCTACTTTCAAAAAGAGTGGTTTTGTCCTCATTGGAGATTTTGATACATACTCTTTTGCATTGCCTAAGTCCTAAGAAAACTTCTTATGAACAATTCGGTTCAACCATGGCTTACCCTTTGGTTTGTCTAGCCAGCGATAGGACTTTTAATTGGTCAAATTATATTTTCAAAGTATGCAAGGCAATGTAAAGAGTTCAACAAAATTTTGATGTATTCAAGGTTTGTGCAAGCGATGCTAAATGAGTTTCAGCGCAACCCCACACTAGAGTTTATAAAATCCGTTGCCTTAAGCCTAAAGTTTTTCAAATATGAACAAAGATGGCAATAGGACTATTACACCTCTTTTTCCTCAAATGCTTGCAAAGATTTCACAGTACAAAATTCACCAATAATCCTTTGTTCCAAACATTGATTATACACCACTGTTCTCACACCTATGAGAGGAGGCACAAACGACCAACCCTCCCATTACAACACAACATGTCCCCGATCCTTTTGGTTTAGGAACAAGCGTTGGTGGTTCTAGACTTCAACCTAGTCCATCTAGGGAGGAATCGAGCCATTGCCCATGATTCACCTCTCCCAGCAGTCGCACGGTTGGAAGTGTTGAGGTAGTGGGCAACAAATGGAGTTGATGGATATGTGTACCAAATTAGCCAGCGGTTTAATCTCTCCAACAAGACTGGCACATGTAAAGAAGCGACATGCCAAGGACATTACACACTTAAAAGGAGATTCAAACCTTGAAAGAAGAGTTGCGGGGTTGAAAAGAAAAGGAAAAGCGCAAAGATAGTGATATCATCTTCATCCTCACTGATGATGGTGATTTAGGCGATTTTAATAAAGATTTGGGAAATTCTCCCAAGCAGGGAGGAAAAGCAGATCTTTGAAACTCGGGGAGGAGAATTGATTTTGAAGATGAAGGTGTTTCTAGTAAAGGTGTAGAGGAAGGCGATACTCAAGAAGAACAACTAGAACAAGACATTTTAGTCTTTGCAACCGATGATTTTACCAGCGATCCAATTTCCACTAGAGCCAAATATTCTCACTCTTTGGACATGGTGTTGCCACCGCAAGTGAAGAAATTGATAAAGCGAAGAAAGACAAAGGTAAAAGGCATATGCAAAGCAAGGAGCAAACAAGAAGAAAGGTTTCAAAGAAAGAACAAGTTGATTGCTCATGATCTTTGAAGTTGCAAGAAAAATTTATGAAGTTGAAGTTCTTTGAAAAGAACAATGACAGATTAAAGGACTTTATTCGAGATGAAGAATAATCAAGCACTTCAAGATGCTATTGTTTCGATCAAGAAGGGCCAAAAGAAACCAAGACAACCAACAAAGGCACATGTGATTTCAATGATGAAAGATTATTGTTGCAAGGTTGGTGGTGGAAAGACATCAATTCAAAGAAATGCCGATGATAAAGTTGAAAGTATCTACTCTGATTTCAAAGACAAGACAAAGATTTTATTCAATGGACTCAAAGAAGAAGTAAGAAGGTATCCTAATTTGAAGAGAAAGGACAAAGATAGTGAATCTCGGACATTTAAGAAGATAAAGTTTGTTGAAGAACAAGAAGTTCCAACTAAGACATTCACCAAGAACAACTGATGAGATGATTGTGATAGAAGAAGAAGATTTTTACCTGAACCACTTTAAGTCGGACATCCTATCATTGGTAGGGAAGTGTTTATTGCTAGCAACTTTGCTCCAACATGGAAGATTACAAGGCTAGGTGGTGAAACTTCACCATTCATTCAATTTGAAGATCTCATCAAAGCTTTTGATGAGATGATCTTGACACATTATGGAAATTAGTTCAAGAAAGGTTTGTGTGAAGATCTCAAAAATATGAAGGAGATGCGATTATGGGTTAATCTTAGAAGGCTCTATGAACCAGATGTTAATGATGATTTACGGAAATTCTCATGTTCATGTCCACGGTACTAAATGGTTCTACTATGATTCATGTGAAGTTCATCATGTTTCTCTGAAAGTCATGCAGATGCATTCATGCTTCTTGAGAAAGAATATCCACTCAAAGTGGAACTCTCAACGTGATGTTGTGTACTACTATAAGAGTTCATGAAGATAGTGAGAAGGTCGAGCATTATTACTCGGGCTTCAAGATCAATGTTCAAGAGCTATTCAAGCATTGAGAAGAAGATGAAGTGTTTGAAAGAATTCCCAAATCCTTGCGGATAATGAAGATTGAAGAAACTTATTGATTTGCGGAGAAATCATAAGTTTAGGGGAGGATTGTTGGGAATAATCTTGGCGATTACCAACGATAGTCATGTGGTTAACATCGCTAAAGATTACACTAGCGTGGAAACTCATTACCACTGCCAGTACAAATATTACCACTGCGATTAGGATAAATGTTATGTATCCGTGTATTGATAAGTATAGAAAAGATTTTGTGTATATTCTATATTTTTAGGTTTATACTTATCTTGTAAAGGACTCCTTGTGCTATAAAAGGAGATCCTAGGTCATTGCTTAGTGTACGTATTATTCATATAGCTTCAAGGTGTAACCCTAGTGATAAGCAAGATCACTCGTATTATTTCTTAATAATATTGGAGCTTTGTGTTTATTGTTCTTACTTACATTACATCATATAATCTGTCTTCTAAGTATTACTAAGTATATTCTGTGTGCTTATTAATATAACTCAAAATATCACTAACACAAGGTGTGTGTTTAGATCCATCACATCTTATTAACATTACTCCTATGTGCCCACATTACTTTTCTGTGCGGTTGCAACATCGAGGACAAACAATTAATTTTATTGCACCCATTTCATCCATCTTTGAGCTCTTATGTTACAACATTGCATATTTTTGCAAGTTTGCACCACATATATTTGGGAAACAAGATCCAGAATGAACAAAAAGGGGAATCGAGAAAATACCCACATAAACAGAAGTAATATCACGTACAAAACCTTTTCACTAATCTCAAGTGCAAGAGAAAATCAAGCGACAAATGTAGGCCTTCATCTCGTTTAGTCTACATCGATGTCAAAGGCGATAACAAACCATACCCGATACCCTATCTTCAATCAAAGATTATATAAATTTGTAAGATCGATTTTTTTTTAAATGTAGTTTATTTTTGTTATACAAATTTTTCTTACGCAAGTAAATACAAACCCACTTGAGATCATACCTCAAACACAGATCCATCACCTTACATAACCTAAAATCATCATCTGATAAACCCACTTCGTATAAGACTGCTTGTGATTTTTTTGTGACTTCGGTTCAGTGATTCTTGAGTTGTATTTGTTGAGTTTTGGGTTCAGTGGTTTGTGGTGAGAGTAAATGAGAGAGAGTCTAAAATGAAAATTGAAATGAAATGAGGTAGATGACAGGTTAACCCGATCAGTTAAAATGTTTAGTTTTAAATGATATTACAAAAGTACCCTTCAATAATTAATTATATTAAAATGAGAATTAATCTAGACCTTTAGATTTAAAATAGATGGATGGTTGAGATCCTTTGATTTGATCTTTAGATAATTATTGTTCTGTATTGATCTTTTCTCATGCGCTCATTTAAAAGCGAGAAATTTTTAGGAAGTCTAAAAGGTGATCTCCTCATGTCACGTGAGCCCCTCCTTTTTTCCCCCCAAAGACAGTTATGTAATTTCACCTCTCCTCGCTGTAAACTCCTTCTTCCCTCTTTCTTTTTCTCTTCTTAGTTCTTTCTTTCTATTTTTATTCTTTCTTTAATTTCTTTTTTTTTCTGGTGATATATAAATAAATTTTACACAATGATCTATATTTAATTCATTTATTCATTCAATTTCACATTTTTTCATTACCATTTGTTCATATTTTGCAAAATTATAGATTTTTCGCTCTCTATTCATATTCATTCATTCAAATCGGGAAGTTGTTCTTCAAATCGTGTTCTTTGTTCATATCGGTTATGAATTTATGGGTTTTAACCATCCAATCAGTTAATCGGAAAAAAAAAGGTTAGGGTTTTTAACCGTTCAATCAGTTAATGTGATAAAATTGGGGATTTTAACTGTCATATTGGTTTCTAATAGCGATTGCTGATTCTGATGTCAAGGTAATTTGATAACTTTTTATTTATTAATTTGAAGTCAATTTGATTAACAATTTGTTATACAGTCATCAGTTAGTGCATTTTTGCTATTATCTTATCAGAGGTTTAACAGTTAGTGCATTATTGCTATTATTTAATTGATGAACATTTTATCTATCTGATGTCCATGAATATATTTTGTGTTTATTTTGTTATTATTTTATCATAGGTTCATCCGTTATTGCATTTTTGTTATATGTTTTTTATTTGACGAATTTTTAACTATCTGATAGACATGAATGTATTTTGTCTTCATTTTGTGGTTTTGTTATCAGAAATTCATCAGTTAGTGCTTTTTTGTTATCTACTTTTTAGTTGATGGACATTTTAACTATGTGATGTCTATGAATGTTTTATCTTTATTTTGCTATTATCTTATCAGATGTTCATTAGTTATTAACATTTTTGTGGAAAACTAGAAGGGGGGTTGAATAGTTTTACCAATTAAAACTTCCTTTTAAACTATTTAGATTGACTTATGTCAATCTATTTGGTTGTGTGTGTTGGATGTTGATGAACAAGCATATAAAGGTATGTAATGAAAAGATAAGAGTAAGAAGCACAAAACCACAACACGAGTATTTATAGTGGTTCGGCTACAAGGACACCTTCCTTGCCCTACTCCACTCCCTGAGTCACCTACTCGAGAGTTCGTAATCGCTACACCAATCTCCTTATGGCGGAGAAGCCTTCACAACGTCGCCTACCCTTTTTCCGGTGCTAGGCTAACCACCGGGTTCTTTCACTCCAAGGTGAACCACTCCTACACAACGTCGCCTACCCTTTATAAGGTACTAGGCTAAGTACCTAGTTCTTTCACACCTTAGGTGAACTACACCTTCACAACGTCGCCTACCCTTTATTAGGTACTAGGCTAAGCACCTAGTTCCATTGCAATGGAGGAACTACTACCACACTACACCAAAGACTAATCCCAAAGGAGATCTACTCCTTTACAATATCATCAAGGATATCAATATCCTTGGATCCTATACTAGTCTATCTTGTACATCGAAACATACCATATCGATTGTACATCTAAGGCACCTTTCACTAATGCCTTTGACTAGATCTACAAGACACCTTTCACTAATGTCTTGTGTCTTCACTTCTAAGCACCTTTCACTAGTGCTTCCTTGTCTTGACTTCTAAGCACCTTCCACTAATGCTTCTTTGTCTTGACTTCTAAGCACCTACCACAAGTGCTTATCCTATAGACGATAGATACCCTTCACTAATATCTTCGTCTTGACACTTGAGACATCTTTCACTAATGTCTTCAACACTAAACTTCTTTGAAGAAAGAAAGAGATCATCAACAAGAGGACTTCAGTAGCCTTGATGATGAAGAAGCATGGCAACTCATGGACTTGATCTTGTTCGACTTCAATGGTGGTGATCTTGCCTTTAAGAGGAACCTAAAAGATCACACAAAAACAAAACTACAAACATAGATCTCTTGGATCTAAGGTTAGTGAGATCTAACTCAGGGGAGAAAGTATGTTGGAGAGGGGTGAGAAATAATGAAGAAATGGCTCACTATTTATAGAGGAAAATCCTCTCATTCCCGGATCCCACGGATCCTTCCACTTGGGATCCGGCTAGCACAAAGCTAGGGATCCGTGGGCAGCTCCTCTTTACCCATGGGTATATTTGGTTATGGGTCATGGGTCATGGGTTATGGGTTGATCCATGGTTTTCTTTCTAGATACAATGTACCTTAAGGATACATTGAACTTGGTTAAGTGGTATATATAAAACCATGGGTTATGGGTCAAAACCATTTGCTAGTATTTACCCATTCTAGTATTTACATGTTTTACTCATTTTAGTATTTACATGCTTTTACCCATTTTAGTATACTTAGTATAAGTATGTGTTAACCCAATATGTAAACACTAGTTGTTGTACATATGTATATCTAAATCATAAAATCACTTTTACTTGTTTTAGTGTTTTATGTGTTAACTCAATATGTAAACACTAGTTGCTGTACATATGTATATCTAAAGCATAAAATCACTTTTACTTGTTTTAGTGTTTTATGTGAAAGCATAAGTGTGTTAGAAAACTATTAGTTCAAACCATTTACGTATTTTATTTTTTTCGTTAAAATGATTTTACTTTTGTTATCGACAAAACATTAGAAGATCGTAAAATATAAATAAACGTTTTTACGGCTTATTTGTATTAACAATCTCCCTTTTGTTGATGACAAAACATAAAATTATTTTAAGTAAAAAGCTAAAATTAAATAAAAGTTTAATTGTAGTTTTACTTTCTTCTCCCTTTTGTCGAAACAAAAGTGTTTGAAGAAAGCAACACATTGTTTTTAAGAAAATATGTGAAAGAAATAAAAAAAAAGGAAATAAAGAGCAAATAACGGAATAGATCTCGTCTTTACTCCCCTCGACGAGTCCATCTCTATGTAAGGCGTCAAGAAAGTAATTCTAATCTAGATCATTTGCAACTAAGTTTGCAAAGAATTTCGTCTAAAAGACGAGTGTGCTCCCCCCAGATGATTGTAACTTTGCAATGGGAAGTCATGAAAAATAAATCTAGTATTGCAAGTAATTTGCAATTTATTGCTTTGACATAAAGCTCCCCCTAGCTTTAGGATGTCAAAGTCTTCATGTGTGAATTGAAATACTACAAAACAAAGGTTAGAAAGCAATTAAAATTCACAATTTCCTGCAAATGTGATGCAAGTTAGTAGGAAAATAGTTTCATGTCTCACGGATCCCGCGGTTCCCTCCTAGTAGGGATCCGACCAGGCTATTCTGAGGGATCCGTATCAGCTGATCAATTTCAGCAAGGGTGATATAACAAGTAATGTTATCACATAAATGAGATATGAATACAAAATAATCGTATGCTCAACAAAATAACAAGTACCATGTAATTCCATTTAACAAAACAAGAGTTATGATATACATGACTCAAAAAATAAGAAAATAGACAATACATAACTAGGAATTTCTAGACCAACTAACGCTTGAAGCTTAGACACCACTATAATCTTCTAGCTCAAGTTTTGTTTAGGTTTAATCTCGTCGAAACGTTCGAGAAGATGATAGAACATGAAACGTTGGTCTTCTCATACTTCATGTATCAAACTTTCAACATGTTGACAATGATAACAATCTTTGTCATGGCTAGGTAGTGGTGGTGGATGAAATGAAATGGCTTGATTCAAAGGATCAATTGAAGCGGTTTGAGGAGCCTCGAATGATGGAGGGATTGGGGGAGGTCCATTTAAGGATGGTTCGATCAAGAATGATGATGGTGGTAAAGAAGTGTCAACTTCCATATGGTCGGGTGGTTGACTTTGATGATTTCTCATAATCCAAATGGGATTATATGATGGAAATGGTGAAAAGGAAGCCGGAGCAAGTGTTGACTCAACACCTTGATTTTGAATCATTATTCCTCCTAACGAGGAGAATGTTGTCGGCGGAAGCGGATGAGATGGCCTAGGTGGTAAGTCCTCTAAATTTTAGAGGTGAGGTGATGATTGTGGGGATGTAAAAGAGATAGCTCTAGGAACCAAAGGTGATGGTTTAGTGGAAATGATATTGTTTGGCCTAGGAGGTATGGTGGTGTTTGGCATTGGTAGTTTTGTGGGTACTATCCTTTTAGGAATTGGTTTGATTGGATGAGGAAGGATCCTATCACTTGTTGGCTTGACCGGAGATGATTCAGTTGAAGAGATTTCGTGTATAACACGAGCCTTTTTCATGGGTGGTTCTTTGGTGGATAAGTTGCTACTTGGGGTTTTCCTCATGATGAGATGTTTGAAAGGATTTTTAAGGTGCTGAAGGTTAGGATGAGAGTGATGACTATGGAGGTCCTAACAAGGTGGTTTATAAACTAAGAGATTTGGCATGTGCATTTAAGCCTTAAGCCACTAAGATTCATTGGAATGTGATGATTAGCATGCACAAGAGTCAACTACAGAGGTTGTGCTGTTCTAGGAACTCATTTAAGATGAGATGAAGTGTTTGAGTTAGGAAGATGAGTTGAAATGATTGTTTTAGCAAGATTTGTCATGATCGTCATCCGAATCCCGGTTCCCTTCTCGAGAGGATCCGTCTAGGCTAATCCTAGGATCCGGCGTTCGTGATTATGAAAGAGTGGAAGTGATGTTTCTAAAATCCTAGACCTATATCATCTTGAGTGTTTCATCCTCCTAAGTGTTTTAAATGAAGGGGTGCTTAAGTGTTTGAAGGCAATGAGTGTTGTAGCTAATGATTGTCTTTTATGGAAGGATTTGGAACTTTCAAGAGTACCAATGAATGAGCAAGAATGACACTAAGGATTTGGAGTGTCAATTGAAACCAAATGATCCTAGAGATCAGGTTGTGTTTTAGGATAGTATTTTGGAAGATATCCTAGAAGCTTTGAGATAGGAAAGCTAGATTTTGATCAACTTTGATTAATTTTGAGGTGAGGATGATTAATGAGCAATTATACCATAATCGAGAGATTTCTAAAGCTAGATGTGAAGGATCAAGTAGAAAATGAAGTGTGCGTTTGAGAGCGGAAGAGTAATGGGTTAAAAATTGAAACGGTAGATCTACAAGAGTCTTAGAGTGTGATCTAGGTGAGTTGTGTGTGAGTAGGAAGGATCAACCTATCTTGATAAAGACTTAATTTTCCTTAAGAAACTATGTTAACTTAGTGTGAGATGTTCTAAGGATGTGTTTATAATGCTTGCAATTGCATTTTCTGTTGGTCCGGATCCCACGGTTCCCTAAGTGTAGGGATCCGTCTAGCACAAACTTTGGGATCCGCCCATCTGCTCAGCAGAACCTTTACTAAAGGTATGCAATGATCTTGACAATGCATTATATCTCAAGGATAGTCTAAAGGGAGTTCTAAGAAATCAAATGTAAGATGTTTTATTTCATAAAAGAAATTGGATTACATTTAATAAAGCACGAGTACAAGAGAATTAATCCTATATTGGAGTACTAAGTTGATTGAGTGTTTTCGCTAGATGGATCATCAAATGGTTGATGAGTGTTGGCGGATTCAGAAATGAAGAACGTCTTCATGTGAGAGATGTTCAGTGGTTCCATCATCTTGTTCACAAGTACGTACAACGGACTTTGAAATTGAGGATGGTGAAACATGAGATTATGATAAAGGCGCGTCAAGAACATTCCATAAGGAATAAGTTTGTTCTTGGATCCTTGAAGATTTACAATTCGCCTTGCAAAGAAGTAGGTAAGATTGTATGGTTGTCATCATGTGAGCATAACAAGCGGGAAGGATTTCTCGATTTCCCTTAAGGCTCCAAACGTTTTCACGTAGGATGAGCGCAAGAGGTTTGTACTCTTCAAGAATATCCCGTGTGTGGATGATGTTTGGATGGGAGTGATGAGGTTTGCATAAAATGCGGATTAAGTCTTGCGGAGAAGGAATATGAGAGCAATATGGACTATTTTCTTCACGAAAGTTGAAAGAGTCAAGAGACCAATCTTGGTGAAGGCACATTGTCCATGATTGGGAATTCGGAGGATGTTGGCAAATTGCCCAAGGGTTAGAATAAACTTTTGGTTTTGATCCAAAACCAAAGAGAAAGAGAGCGATCCTCGTTACGAACGAGTTCGACTTAGGGAAGAATTCCAATATGAACCTTGGACATATTTTCTCGTTGATTTCGAGAAGACATTCTAGTCCTATGGTTCGGAAGGAGGTATTGATACCTTCTTGAATGGTAGAGAGGTGTCTGTCACACGTCCTTCATGGAAGTGACGAGTTTGAGATTGTTGAACCCACGGACATGATTGTCAGGTGCGTTGGGTTCAAGAGAGATGTTAGGAGTGTAGAAGCTTGTGAGGGAAAAATCAAACTCGTATTCGTGCGACATAGTTGAATCTAGAGAAAAGACGAGTTAATAGAAAGTGATGATTGTGGTTAACCAATGATTATCTAACCTTTTAATTAGATTTTATTAACAATGGTTTTTAACAAGAAAAACACTTAACTTACTTATGATTTTGACAAATTAGTGGAGTATTACTTTTAGAAGAAAAGTAGTTTTTAATTTGCATGAAAAACTGTCTTCAAGTAGGAAGGATCCCACGGTTCCTTTTCAAAAGGGATCCGACTAGTATAACTTCCGGGATCCGTGGATCTGTAGTAACAGAAACAGATTTGATAGAAACATAGGTTTTACAGAAATACGTTTTATCCTACATTTTCTTTTAGCATGCATACATGACTTCTAATGTATCACAAAAAGAATATAAAACATATAGATCAAAAGAAATGAAACACTTATTATAACACAAACAACCTAGATAAACTAAATTATTAATAATATTGCATTTCAATGCTAAGAATGATACAGAGGATTGGGTATATGACCCCAATATAGATTAACAACACAAAGTAAATATCTCCGTATGTGAACTTCATCATAGGGAACACAAGTGCGATGAGTGTTAGGGCGATGAGCACGAGTGCGATGTAAACCATGTTGATGACGAATCTTCTTGGTTTCGGATGAGATGGAATGAGGAGGAAGATGAAGTTTTTGAATGAGAGGGAATTTTTGAAATTGGAAATTTTGAAAAAGTGAGGATTGAATAAAGTGGGCGTCGAGTGGGATTATTAATAGGGAAGGAGGAATTTTTGAAATTCGTGTTTTTGTTTTATTATAGGATTAAAAGAAATAAAACATAAGCTATATATACTATGACTATAGACGAGAAATATAACACGTATGTGAGAAAAAGGCTTCCTAACGAAGCTTCATGTAAATCATGTGTAAACACAAAAATCTACTCAAGTAAAGGCCTAACAAACAATACTTATATACTAAACTAATGTCATTTAGATATAAGTAGAAAGTCATACCTCAAATGCACTTAGGAATGTCTTTACAAATGACAAATGTCACTTAGACGATTCTCGCTCCTTTGCGTTTAAGATACCTTCTTAAGGAAGATATTCTTGTTACCAAGCGACTCCTAAAGCTTGGTGGGTATGAACTTTGACTAATCAACATCACAAAGAAGATTAGTGCAATTATGTGAAAAGAAAAAAAAATGTTGTTATCAAATCAACATCCAAACATATCGTTTTTGAAAAACATGGTGTTTGTTTTTATGAAAAACCTTCTTTGTAGTTTTCAATTAACTATGGATTGTATCAAGTTTTTAAAGTACAATATACTTCAAAAAACTAGGTAACGAAGCTCGATGCCAAGTATGGAAAACTAGAAGGGGGTTGAATAGTTTTACCAATTAAAACTTCCTTTAAACTATTTAGATTGACTTATGTCAATCTATTTGGTTATTAATGTGTTGGATGTTGATGAACAAGCATATAAAGGTATGTAATGAAAGATAAGAGTAAGAAGCACAAAATCACAACACGAGTATTTATAGTGGTTCGGCTACAAGGACACCTTCCTTGCCTACTCCACTCCCGAGTCACCTACTCGAGAGTTCGTAATCACTAAACCAATCTCTTTATGGCGGAGAAGCCTTCACAACGTCGCCTACCCTTTTTCCGGTGCTAGGCTAACCACCGGGTTCTTTCACTCCAAGGTGAACCACTCCTACACAACGTCGCCTACCCTTTATAAGGTACTAGGCTAAGTACCTAGTTCTTTCACACCTTAGGTGAACTACACCTTCACAACGTCGCCTACCCTTTATTAGGTACTAGACTAAGCACCTAGTTCCATTGCAATGGAGGAACTACTACCACACTACACCAAAGACTAATCCCAAAGGAGATCTACTCCTTTACAATATCATCAAGGATATCAATATCCTTGGATCCTATACTAGTCTATCTTGTACATCGAAACACACCATATCGATTGTACATCTAAGGCACCTTTCACTAATGCCTTTGATTAGATCTACAAGACACCTTTCACTAATGTCTTGTGTCTTCACTTCTAAGCACCTTTCACTAGTGCTTCCTTGTCTTGACTTCTAAGCACCTTTCACTAATGCTTCTTTGTCTTGACTTCTAAGCACCTACCACAAGTGCTTATCCTATAGATGATAGATACCCTTCACTAATATCTTCGTCTTGACACTTGAGACATCTTTCACTAATGTCTTCAACACTAAACTTCTTTGAAGAAAGAAAGAGATCATCAACAAGAGGACTTCAGTAGCCTTGATGATGAAGAAGCATGGCAACTCATGGACTTGATCTTGCTCGACTTCAAAGGTGGTGATCTTGCCTTTAAGAGGAACCTAAAAGATCACACAAAAACAAAACTACAAACATAGATCTCTTGGATCTAAGGTTAGTGAGATCTAACTCAGGGGAGAAAGTATGTTGGAGAGGGGTGAGAAATAATGAAGAAATGGCTCACTATTTATAGAGGACAAATCCTACTATTCCCCGGATCCCACGGATCCCTTCCACTTGGGATCCGGCTAGCACAAAGCTAGGGATCCGTGGAACGCTCCTCTTTACCCATGGGTATATTTGGTTATGGGTCATGGGTCATGGGTTATGGGTTGATCCATGGTTTTCTTTCTAGATACAATGTACCTTAAGGATACATTGAACTTGGTTAAGTGGTATATATAAAACCATGGGTTATGGGTCAAAACCATTTGCTAGTATTTACCCATTCTAGTATTTACATGTTTTTACTCATTTTAGTATTTACATGCTTTTACCCATTTTAGTATACTTAGTATAAGTATGTGTTAACCCAATATGTAAACACTAGTTGTTGTACATATGTATATCTAAATCATAAAATCACGTTTACTTGTTTTAGTGTTTTATGTGTTAACTCAATATGTAAACACTAGTTGTTGTACATATGTATATCTAAAGCATAAAATCACTTTTACTTGTTTTAGTGTTTTATGTAGCATAAGTGTGTTAGAAAACTATTAGTTCAAACCATTTACGTATTTTATTTGTTTCGTTAAAATGATTTTACTTTTGTTATCGACAAAACATTAGAAGATCGTAAAATATAAATAAACGTTTTTACGGCTTATTTGTATTAACAATTTTTGTTATCTGCTTTTAAGTTGATGAACATTTTAACTATCTGATGTTCTATGAATTTTTTTGTGTTTATTTTATCAAAGTTTCATTAGTTATTTCATTCTTGTTATATGTTTTTTATTTGATGAATATTTTAGCTATCTCTTGTCTGTGAATGTTTTTTGTCATTATTTTGCTATTATGCTATAAGTTGTTCATCAGTTATTTCATTTTTTGTCTGCTTTTTAGTTGATGAACATTAGTATTGTTTTTTTTATCAATAAATTAAATGGTTATATATTTTCTACGGAATAATGATTATGTGCATGTTCCATATTCCGTTGGCATTGTGTCTGCGGAGGTGGGTTGTAAAATTTGGGTTCCTGATGTTTCTACTGATGAAGCCATGTATTGGTATAATGTATCACTCTCTTGATCAGGCGTATGAGTATTACAAAGCTTATTAAAAAAAACTGGTTTTGAGGTCCATTTAAGTCAATAGCATATATGTAAGAACAATAAGGAAAAAAAATCTCAATTTGAAATATTTTGTTTGTAGTAAGGAAGGAAAAAATCCTCCCCATAAAGTTGGTGAATCGATTAAAAGGTATTTTAATAGTAAACATCTGTCTGAGCATACAAATTGTAATGCTACTTTTCGTGTGAAGTTTGATGAAGGGAGAGAATATTGGTGTTATGATTTTGTTGAGGGTCATAATCACAACCTAGTTAGTGAAGAGGATAGCGTCTTTTTGAATTCTTCTCGTGAAGTTACTAATACTCAGCAAGTTTTTCTTTATCATTAATCTTGGTCCAGTGAAGAGTTTCCATTTAATGAGGCAGATATACGGGGATTATGATTTTATTGGAGCTAGTTATGTTGATTGTTGAAACTTTATGAGAGATGTGCTTGATTTTATAGGTAAGAATGATGCACAGATGCTAGTAGAAATGTTGATGAACAAAAAGGATTGTCTTCCTAACTTTTCATTTGAATATGAAACTGGTGAGAATAATTCTTTGACGAATCTTTTTTGGGCTGATGAATATGCAAAAAGGAATTAGTATGCGTTTGGTGATGTTATGACGTTTGATGCTACTTTCAGAATAAAAAGGAGGTTCATTTTATTTGCTTTTCATTAAAATTTTTTTTGTCAACTGATGAACATTTTTATTAGGTAATCAGTTCATCATATTTTTTTATGAACAATTCTTTTGAATGAATTGATGAACTGAGTGTAAATAGTTCATCATTTTTTTTTGTTAAACAACTCTTTTGAGTTAAATGTCAGCTCATTTTTTTATGAACAACCCTTTTTTAATGAACTGATGAAATTAAAGTTGACTGTATGTGACTCTAACACTTATCTTATCTCTTTATCAGAATATCCATTGTATTTTTCCTCTACCCCGCCTATATTATCTCGTTATCTCTTTCTTATCTTTAAATACTAGTGAGCTGAATGTAAATAGTGTATGTTTCTAGCTTGAATTGTTTCCTCTGGAATGGAAGAAGGGTGACTGTGAGTAGCTTTTGAAACTCGTTGATCATATCAAACACACACAAACTTCGTCGCAAAAAGATGATGTTCATCATAATAAAAGTTAATTTCTGTTGCCCGTCATCTTGTTCTGGCAAAGTTTGCGTGCTTGAGATGATTAATGAGATTCAAAACCTACTCCCATTCACCATCTCCAATTTCTTGGGAAACATTTCAAGCTAGAAACATTTAAAGAAGATTTTTAAAGTTGATGTAGTGGTTTTATACCCTTAATGCATTTTTTTGTTACAAGCCGATGCGGTTGAATGTAACTAGTTTATCAGTTCATCTGTTTTTTTATTACCAACTCTTTTTTTATTGAACCGATGAACTAAATGTAAATAGTTCATTAGTTATATAATAATGTTTATCATTTATATTCTATTTTACTCTTTTCATAAAGACGTTCATCTTTTTTTATAGGTACAAAATGGTTTTTATACCATTTACTGGGATTGACAATCACAATCATTGTGTTACATTTGGAGTTTCTTTGTTGTCATCAGAAATGAAACAATCTTACATATGGTTGCTTCAATGTTTTCAAAGAGTAATTGTTCAAGCACCAAAGGTTATTGTGATTGATCAAGACAAAACAATGAAAGTGGCAATAGAGACAGTTTTCCCATTATCATGTCACATATTATGCCTTGTGGCATATCATGTAGAAGTTGACTTTAAAGGTATGTTCATCATTGATCTTTGTTTTAAAATTATTTCTGTGTATCAATTAGTTCTATTCCTTAGTTAGTTTTTGTTCATCAATTTTTGATGTTCAACATCTAGTTTTATAAAACTATGTTCATCAATGAGTTCTGTTCATCATTAAATTTGTGTTTGATTTTTAGGTTGGTCCTGTTTTAACTAAAGATCCTACTTTCAAAAGAAGAATATCGGATATTGTTTGGACTCATAGAATAGAGTCTGAAGAGTTTGAGCATTTGTGGGAGCGTTTGTTAGTTGATTTCGATTTGAAGAGTCACAAATGGCTTTCAGATGTGTATAATTTGAGGCATAAATGCATACCAGCTTATTATAGGGATGAGTTGATGTCGGGTTTGATGTGAACTTCATCTAGATCAGAGAGTGAAAACAATGCTTATGGCTTCTTAACAAGTATTGATTTGACTTAATGGGAGTCTTATAATCATTTTGACAGTGTGGTGAGTTTCCAAAGATTTTTTCAACGTAAAAATGATCATGACAGTTGGTATACTATTCCTGATATGCACACCAAACTTGAATTAGAAAGGGAGGCATCAGAAATACACTCGGTCGATTTTCTTTGATGTTAAGTTTGAGATATACGCTTCTGTGATTTCATGTACGTTGGTGAGTGTTTCGAACGTTGATTCATGCAAAAAAAATACGTTATACAAGATACTGAGGAAGATGAGAAGATTAATAAGCGACATTGTCAAGTGGACTACATTGAAACTGAAGCTTTTTATGAGGCAACATCTTTTTTATTTATGAAACAATTTGTTCATCAGTTTTGTTCATCAATTTTTTATCATTATAAAATTATTTCTATTTAACATATCTTGTTTTTATCAACAACAAACAGATGACCTTTTTTTGCATCTGATGAAAAATGTTTTGTTCATTTTCATTAGTGTACCAAATTTTTTAAATTAAAAACATAATGTTCATCAGTTTTTTGATGAACATGTCTTAAGTAAATTTACAAACATAGATAAAGAACAGTTATAAAGAAACTGATGAACAAAAGCAATTTGTGTTTAGTTTATCAGATAAGCTATGAGTTGTTCATCAATAAAACATCTGATTAACATTATTGAGAAACCGATGAATAACTGATTAACTGAATGAAAATTTTCTTTTGTTCATTAGTTCCAACTCTTTTTTATATGATGAACATATCTTGTACGTGCTACTTTCTTTTTTACAGGTCTTGTTTAAGCCATCTGAATAGTTTTATTATTGTTCGTGCAAACGTTTTGAGTCATATGGCATGTTATGTCACGTCATATATTTTATGTGCTTCGGCTGTCAAAGGTTAAAGAGTTTCCAAAAAAATACATGCCAAGGAATTGGGCAAAGGATTCATTAACACCTCAATCAGTCATTCAAGCCACTAGTGATAGTCCTGGTATGATTCTGCGTGAAGTATTCAAATCATTGGAGTACTGTATGAATCGTTATGCAAATGATCCTATGAAACTACAAAAGTTTAGAGATCATCAGGTTCAGTTAATGGCATAGGCAGGTGTTGATGTTCCTACTCCTTAAAAGATCAATAAACGAGATAGGATTGCTTCTATTCTAGATGTCTTACAACTGAAAGAGATCATTATAAATATTCCAAAAAATGTTAGTACTGAAGGTTCACAAAAAAGGATTAATAGTAAGCGTTCAATTAATCCGAGTGGGAAGCGTATGAAGAAATGTAGATACTGCAAATGTAGCATGGAAGATCATGATCAAGCGAAGTGCAACGCTATTAGAGCTGAAATTGCAGCTACTAAGGCTTATGATAAGGCTGCAATAAGGGAGAGCAAGCAGAAGGAGAAGTTGTCTACTTATAATGCTTGTGTTGTAACTTAGTTACTCTTTTACATTTTTTTACTATTAGATTAATAAAGGCTTTGTTGATAATATGTTTTTGATTTTTGATAATGTTCAAAGGAACTTAGATTGAGATAATACTATACGATGACTTTATTATTTCTTTAATGATCAATTTTTTTGTTTGTTCTTCAGTTTATTTTAAGAAATCTTCATAAAAATGATGGAAGTTTTATTTGTAACTTGTTCATCAATTTTATTGTTAAAAAACTCTTTTTAGCTGAAATGATGAGTTGAACTGAAATGTTCATCAGTTTCTTAATTATGTTCAATAGATGCTTTATTGATGAACAACTCTTAGATTTTCTGATAAACTGAACACAAATTATTTTTGTTCAACAATTCATTCACAACACGATATACGAGCAACTACATGAATATTTAAACCAAAAAAATCATCAATTACATCATATTGTTATAGAAAACTAAAACCACTTAACCATGCAAACCAACCAAATATTTCAAACTACTTAACCATACTAAGAAAATATTCCAAAGTACTTAACCCAAAGACCTGAGGAAAACTAGAAGGGACGGTTGAATAGTTTTACCAATTTTTAATTTAAGTTTGAAATATTTAGATTTGATCTTATGTGAATTTGTATGGATGGATAGATAGTATAAAACAATAAGTAAAGTAAATAAAGAAAACAAGTAAAGTAAAGGATAGAAAGTAGCGACATAAGTAATTTATAGCGGTTCGGCTACAAGGACACCTTCCTTGCCCTAATCCACTCCTCGAGTACCCGACTCGAGAGTTCAAGCACTATGTCAACAAGCTCCATCAACACGGCGGAGAAGCCTCACAACGTCGCTTACACTTTTTCTGGTACAAAGCTAAATACCGAGTTCTTCCACGAGGTAGAACCAAACCTTTACACAACTATTACACAACAACTATGTGAAATATGAATTACAATATCTTGCTATAGAAAACTTGTGGATGGACAAATCAATCAAGGACCCTTTGCTTGGATGACTTATAGTATAGCGTGATCTCGCCTTTGAGAAGGACCTATATGAGAATCACAACAAAAGATAGAAGAACTACTAGAATGATCAAATGATCAGAGGTTAGAAGAGTAAGATAATATATGAGAGAGTTGTAAGAAGAAGAGTGAGTAACAATGAGGAAATGGCTCACTATTTATAGGCACAAAAATCCTTCTGTCCCACGATTCCGGCGGATCCCTCACTTGGGGGATCCGGCCAGTGCAAAACTAGGGATCCGACAGTCTGGGTAATACCAGTGCGGATTTTGGGTTGCAAACCGGGTTATGGGTTATGGTTATGAGCCATGGGTTATGGACTTTGGGTCATGGGTACCCAACAAGATACAATGTATCTAGACAATGGGTCATGGGTCATGGACATTGGGTCATGGGTCATGGATAATATCCAACATGATTTCATGCATGATGTCATGTAATGGGCCATGGGTTATGGATTAGCTCTATGGGTATGGGTCATGGGTCTTGAATATTACCCATCCTATTACATAAACTATTACAACAAATAAATTATTACAACATTTTATGTGAATGACCAAATGTATATACTTTACAAAATAACATGTATTCTTAAAATTTTACTTATGATAACTTTATATTTGTTATCAACAAAACATAACGAGATCGCTAAATATGAATAAACGTTTTTACCGTTTATTTGTATTAACAATCTTCCCCTTTTGTTGATGACAAAACATAACGTTATGATGAGTAAAACTTACGATTAGATGTACATTTTGAAAGTATATGTAAGTTTTACTTCTTCTACCCTTTTTTGTCGAAACAAAAAGTGAGCCTAGTGAAGAAATAAACTGTGGAATAAAAATAAGTATGATTCACAAAGCACTAGCTCCCACTTGACGGTAGCTCCCCTAGAATTGGGCGTCAAGTGAGAAAATATAATGCTCACAAAAAAAATGTTAGTAGCAACATGTAATATAATCTTGTATAGGACGAGAAACAAGATAAAAAGCCAAGGTACGTAAATAAAGCATTGTAATAAAATATAAAAATGTAGTGGTATATATGCCACATATAAATGTAAAACTAATAATAAGGATTGTTCTTAAAATGACTCAAAAGAAAAGAAACAAAATAGATAAAATATTATTAGCATTCCTTCCATGCTTGCATATAAGTTAATTATGGAAGTTTTGGTGAGTGATAATGTTGATGCGATCAAGAATATGGTTGAGTATGAATCGCATCTTGTCCCTTATTTCCATTGTGAGATCACTAGTGGATTGACAATGTTCGCAATTGAGATGGTGAGGGAGGTGTTGGTGGATGGTTTCCAGGTAGGTTTGATATTCGGAGTGCGGAATAGGTGGTGAAAATGTTGGAAAATATGGATCAAAGTCCATGATGTTGGTGAGTGGTGGTGGATAAGAACCTAGATGTTCTTGTAAGGTTATGGGAGGTAGAGGTGGTGATGTTTCAAGCTCTTTGCAGAATGTATTTGGAGATGTTGGAGGTGTTAAAAAGACTAGTTCTTTTGGGTTAAAGTTGGAGGCTAGTTGGGTAGTTTTTTATGGTTGAAATGGAGTGGGTGGTGGACTAGACACGGGTAGTGGAATTGTTTTTGGAGTCTTAAGGAGTTCCGCTAGGGTGATTTGGGTGTCAAGTTGAGAATCGTTGGGTGAATGTGGTGATGAGCTTGTGGGAGATGATGGAGGTGCTACATTGTAGTCATTTGGTGGAGAATGAGTAGTTGTTGATGGGCTTTTTGACAAGGTTTTAGCTAAGCAATAAAGTCAGATGTTAATCCGTGCAGTTCTCCTGGATTTGGTTGGTGGTGGTACTACGGAAGGTGGTAGGATGAAGTTTTGGATTTCTTGAAAAGGGTTGTTTTCACTAGATGGTTCATCAATGTTTGAGGATCTTTTGGGTGACATGATGATGATTGTTTGTGAGGTTGAAAGTGATAGATATGCAAGCATTTTGGAACCTTATTATAGAGCAAATAATGCATTGCAATGAATGCTAAAACTAAAATGTGGACTATATTCTAATGATTAGATATGAATTTAAGGCATGTGATTGTGAGAACACAAGCATTAAGTAACATATTCATTAGTGATAAAGCTAAAATGTTGGAAATATGAAAGTTTCTGGCCAAAGTGAGAAAAATAAGAGAAAATTTTGGCTACTGTAGCACGGTTCCCACGGATCCAACCCTTTAGGGATCCGTCCAACGTAAATGTTGGGATCCGTGGAACTGGTGTTCTCAGGCAGCTAAAGATTTTGGTTTTGGAAACAATAGTGCCTAGTGTGTGCCTATATGAAAACCATGTGGAGTTACGGTTAACTCGACTCCTTTTAAAGAGGAAAAATAAACAAAGAAGTGAAAAAGCATATATATATTAGCGTGAGATAACCTGAGTGCTCCTTAATTCATTTTTGCTTGATTGAATGCACCTGAAAACACATATTAGTTATGTATTCCCTTTAGCATTCAAAAGCATGAGATGTAATGAAAAAGGTTTTTACTTTGTATTAACGATGAGAAAAAAAATGTTTGTCCTAGACGTGAGAGTGATTTCAAGGAAAATGATACGGGGAATCAAAAAAATGTTTTTAGAAAATATTTCGAAGAATTTCTTGTATAAGAAAAAATTATCTTGAGTTTTGAAAATAAATCCCCATATTGCTTGTGAGTGGTGTGAAATAGAGATCGTAGACTCAGAAAAGAAGGTAAGGAAAACATATACGTACCTTGTAGAATGAAAATATTTCATGAAGATTATTCCATAAGACCAAGACCTAGACTAAGCAAGTTGAATTGTTCCCGCTTCAATGGTTTGGTGAGAACGTCGGCTATGTTGTCTTTGGATGACACTTTCTCAATTGAAATGTTCCCCTTTTGAACATTGTCTCTTAAGAAGTGATGATGGATCTCTAAATGCTTGGTACGAGAATGCAGCACCAGATTTTTGCTAAGATCAATGGCACCTTTGTTGTCACATAAAATGGCAATATCACTTAGATGGATGTCGTCGTTTGGGACACTCACTAATAAAGTGATTAGGATCCCCGCCTTTGAAACACTTGCGTTCGTCCTTCATTTTCTTGTCGTCTTTGCCTTTCCGCAACCCTTTCTTGTCGTCATAAGGTTGCTTGATATATCTTCCTTTTCTCCGAAAGAGCTTCTTGAAGTCCCGTACCGCCATTGCATACTCTTCGTCATCACTTTCCGAAGATGAGGTTTCTTCATTGCTTGAGACTTTATTAGCCTTTAAGGCAAGATATTTGTGCTTCTCTTTCTTTTCCTTCAAAACTTCGGAGTCTTTAGCGAGGACGAGCTTATAGACTTTAAGGTTGCCTATGAGTTCATCGAGAATGAGGATTGACAAGTCTTTGGATTCTTCAAAGGTTGTCACCTTCGGTCTCCACTTTGATGGAAGCGCCCTTAGAAATCTCCTAACATGATTACGAATAGAAAAAGACTCATCAAGTGCTCGTAATGAAGTTATAATAATTTTAAAGTTAGCAAATGAATTTTCTATACTATCCTTATCCAATATTGAAAATTGCTCGTATTGTTGAACAAATAAATCAATTTTGTTGTTTTTAACTTGTTGATTTCCTTGGTGTGTTACAACCAAAGAATTCCAATTTTCTTTAGCAGTTTTAAGCATAGAAATTCTTTCAAATTCCTTATTAGGTAAGGCATTGTATAAAACCATTTTTGCCTCACTATTGTTGGAAAGCTTTTTCTTTTCGTCGTCGGTGAGACGATCGTGAGAAATTTTTACTTCGTTGTCGGTTTTATCATCTTTTGTAGTAGCTTGAAAACCACCTTCAACAATAATATACCAAAGATGAATATCTTTTGATTTCACATAAGTTTCAAATATATTTTTCCAATAAATAAAACCATTAGTTTCAAGTAGTGGAGGTCGTTGCATAGATTGCCCTTCTCTATAATTTTCAAAACTCATTGTGATCGAAAAGTTTTTAAAATACAATTTACTTTAAAACTTTTGTAAACCTTGCTCTTGATGAAAATTGTGGAAAACTAGAAGAGGGGTTGAATAGTTTTACCGATTTTTTATTTAAGTTTGAAAGATTTAGATTCGATCTTATTTGAATTCGTATGGATGGATAGATAGTGTAAAACAATAAGTAAAGTAAATAAATAAATCAAGTAAAGTAATGGATAGAAAGTAGCGACACATGTGATTTATAGTGGTTCGGCTACAAGGACACCTTCTTTGCCCTACTCCACTCCCAGTACCCCACTCGAAAGTTCAAGCACTATGTCAACAAGCTCCTTGACACGGCGGAGAAGCCTCTGGCGTCGCTTACACTTTTTCCCAGGTACAAAGCTAAATACCGAGTGCTTCCACGGTAAAACAAAACCTTTACACAACTATTATACAACAACTATGTGAAATATGAATTACAAGATCTTGCTATAGAAATCTTGTGGATGGACAAATCAATTAAGGACCCTTTGCTTGGATGACTTGTAGTATAGCATGATCTCGCCTTTGAGAAGGACCTATATGAGAATCACAATAAAAGATAAAAGAATTACTAGAATGATCAAATGATCAGAGGTTAGAAGAGTGAGATAATATATGAGAGAGTTGTAAGAAGAAGGGTGAGTGACAATGAGGAAATTGCTCACTATTTATAGGCACAAAAAGCCTTTTGTCCCACGGTTCCGACGGATCCCTAACTTGGGGGATCCGGCCAGTCCAAAACTAGGGATCAGGCAGTCTGGGTTATACCAGTCCGGATTTTGGGTTGCAAACCAGGTTATGGGTTATGGGTATGAGCCATGGGTCATGGACTTTGGGTCATGGGTACCCAACAAGATAAAATGTATCTAGACAATAGGTCATGGGTCTTGGGTCATGGGTCATGGACATTGGGTCATGGGCCATGGATAATATCCAACATGATTTCATGCATGATGTCATGAAACGGGTCATGGGTTATGGATTAGCTCTATGGGTATGGGTCATGGGTCTCGGATATTACCCATCCTATTACATAAACTATTACAACAAATAACTTATTACAACATTTTATGTGAATGACCAAATGTATATACTTTACAAAATAACATGTATTCTTATAAGTTTACTTATGATAACTTTATATTTGTTATCAACAAAACATAATGAGATCCCTAAATATGAATAAATAATTTTTCGGTTTATTTGTATTAACAGAAACCAAATTTTCAAAACATTGGTTTTACTTAACCATTCTACTTTGTTTTCATTTTTGAAGAAAAGCACTAGCTTCTTTATCAAAGTACGCGCTGGCACGGTCTGCAATCGCGCGATTTCATCTGTCTTGGAGCATTTTCCTTGTGTTCAGATTTGACTTATGATATTCATGAACTTCGCTTTCCACATCTTATTTGCAGTCAGCCAACAGAATTTTCGTGAAATACTTCTTTCTCAAGTCAGATAATTGCTCGTCTTGTTCTTCTCCTTCTTTTACAAATCCAACATTATAATTTACCATGCTTCCTGAATATGTTTCCATGTGCCTCATCATGAAAATACCACAATCAACGACATTGTATATGGTTTTCCACGGCATTTTTACATTACACATCCTGAATTCCCTTAAAAGTTCTACATGTAGATAATCGTTTTCACGTAAGAACTTCAAAAAGAGTGCTTTATGTAATAACAAATTAAGAACAATGAGCTTCATTTAATATACATACAATTCTTACCAAATAAGCTAGTTTTGACTCATATTTGTCTTTGACTATGTCATCATGATCCATGTTGTCAAGAACATGAATTTGATGATCTCTCAGGTTTAAACACACAAAATAGTAAGGTTCATCAGCGAGCATCGGTGGGAAAAACACCTATTATACATAAAGTGTTAAAATTTACAATTATTTATTTGTTTATAATTTTTTTATCTGATACAAGGCAAAATAAAAGTGCTTACTAGGTCAATATCTTTAACTATTTGATGAGGTGATATAAAAATAAGATGCTTCATGTTCTCCTCAAACTACTTATACATATCCTTCCTCTTTATATGCATCTTCATCATGTCTCCTGCTTGTTGTTCATTAATATAAGTTAATGCATATGTAAACTGATTTCAACTATGGAACATAATCGATAAAGTTATGTATCTTATAATAATTGATGTATGGCCGAATAGTTTCCTCAATGATTCATGACTCCTTTTTTCTTCTCCTATGTTCAGTATGTACGCCCACATATGAATCACTGTCGCAATGATTTCTTTGCCGGATTTGAAGCTCTCAAAATGGATTTTCATACCATCAACAAAGTATGAATGAAACAACACATCACTACAATTTCATATTAAGATAATATTTTAGTAAAACAAAATTACTATTGATTAAGAAATATGAATTTTTAAAATGATGAACATAATACTAGTTATTACTCACACGATATTTCCTTGTGCTGAGAAAACAACATCAGCCACCTTTCTTTCATTGTCTTGTTCTATGTTCTTCATCACAATTACTCTTTGTAGATATGGAGATTTTAGTGCTTCACTAAGCTTAACTTTTCTCTTTCCTTTCTTATATTCTAAGCCTTCTTCTTCTCCCTTTTGAATGTTCTCCGTTGTTTCAAGCATTTTCAACTTTTGAGCAATTGTGTTAAACGAATTTAGTGGAGTAACATCTTTATCTATTGTTTCGAGTATTTTTAATTTTTTTGGTGTTGCGCTGAGAAATGATATGGGTTTTATCATCTTTGGCTCTGGTGTTGAGAAAATTTTCGATTATTTTGGTGATTTTTTTTGAAGCATCCTCTTTAATATCAAGCATGGTCGTTTAGTTTTTGCATCAACAAATCTTATTACCTATTTTTAACGTTCCATATTTTCATAGTCTTTCACAAATTCTGGATCCATGAACATTTGACTTAACGTTTCATCACTCTATAGCTCCTCTTGTTTTTCATCATTTTCTTTAGCTGTTTCTTTAGCCTCAAAGCCATCTTTATCTTCAGCTTCATGTACAATAATCTGCATCGAGCTTCATCTTCACTCCATGAGCTATCAGACCTCACTCTGTTTGCAACATGTTCATCCAGTCCCGTACTTCCTACAAAGTTTTATCTCAGGGGTATTTTTCTAATCCAGCTCTGAGTATGTCATTAACTTCTGTTTTAAGCTCTTGAAATATGGTTAACATATACCCCAACGAGTGATTGAATTCATGTCATTAATATAATCATAGTTAACAATAATATATTCTTACGCATATCAGCCTTTAAAAAATATATTCTTACGCATATCATAAATTATTACTACACGAGTGTGGTGACTTTAATTGGGAATACATCCATTGAAACTCTAAAATCATTGTTTCTAACTATCGGGTGAGCTTAATGCTGGCATATGACAACATCTTTTGTTCATCTGATGCGTGGGTTTGGGGTCGAAAGACTTCCTTTTCAACGAGCAAGATTTACAACCCACTATGCAGTGTACCTAATCGTTGTAGTGTAGTATGAGTAAGCCCAGGGGGTTGATCGTTCTCTATGGGAATAAAGATGATAGGAAGAGATGTATGAAGAGAAGGTAAGGTTGAAGGAGATTCTTTTTAATATTTTTATGTTTTTTAGAAAGCAATGTAAATATCTCGGGGTATAGGAGTGGGGGGTGGTACTTCTACCAATTTTAACTACTAATTCTTTAAACTAATCACTAATTAAACTAATGAAAATGAGAAAATAGGCTATGTATTGTAAAGTGTGCTCTTATGATGATTAAAAGTGTGTTTATTTAGATGTTCTTACTCCATAGTTATCTCTTACTGGTCGGTTGAATTGTCACATCCTCATCTTAATTGGTGCGTTGTATTCCGTGTGATCATAGGGGGTATCGTAACTCTCCTCTAGACTATTCGGGATCGCCAAGTACCATAGTATCTCCCTCGAATACTCTATTATCCTAAAGCTACAACTCACGCAATAAACACAACGATGGCTCAAGTGCACTCTCAAGCTTTATGCTATTTAGGACATTCAAGCTCGCAACAATTAAAGAATAAGTCAGTTTTCCTTACTCTAGCATCTACCATTAAGACAAAAGACAACCTAACAATAATTAACAACTAGGTTTCATAAATCTAAGTAAACACAATAGTAATTTAGCTACTCATGATAAATAAGCAAGCATACACACAAACAATTAAACATAGGGTAGACATGATGATCTTATGGATTAAAAAAACTTATCTTATGATGTAAAGAAGGGTTTAGAACCCTAAAATACTGTCCAAGTCGGACTACACACGAACTAGGGTTTGCTCTCCAAAATTCTACCACTCTAAATGCAGAAAAATCAAATTCTATATATAGATTTACAAGTGTGGCGGTGTCGCCTTTTGCTGGTGACGCTGTCTAGTCGCCATCTTTATGGTTTCGTTTAGGCCAAGTCATCATTGGGACGGCGTCAGTTGAAGAGTGTGATGCCGTCTGTCTTCATGAAGGACGTCGTTTTGAAATGGTTCTTAGACGTCTAGTGTAGAAACTAAGGGAGACGCCTTCCAGATATTAGGCGTGATGCCGTCAGGTTGTAGAACCAAAATTTCACCTGAGCCGTCGCTTGTAATTTAATTAGAAGTCTTCTTAGGGACGGCGTTGCCCTTTGAGTTGGGACACCGTCAGGCTTGCAGAAGTGCCTTGGATCTTGAATTTGCCTTTTTCTCCATGTTTTCGCTCTTTTTCATCCAAATATGGTTCATTCCAGCATTTTGCTTCCAAAAGACCTAAAATGTGAAAAGGAACGATTTTAAGTAGTAACGGATATAAAATGTGTTGATTTAAGGCTTAAATGACCCCCTAAAAATGTATATTTTAAATCGTTATCAAATATCTCTACACTTGGAATTTGCTTGTCCTCAAGCAAATGTGCTTTTGGCCAATCAATTCATAAGTTATGGGGGCATGTAGCATTGGTTTAATATAATTTACAACAAATACAAGCGCCATAATAGTCATAACAAGCACGGAAATTATACGCTAGCACCTCACAATTGATGTTTGGATTCTCTTATCTCTCGGGTTTATATGAAATATAACATGTAAGGAAATGAAAGATAAACACTCACTACCTGTCATAGTACATAGATTACCATAGGCTTGAGAATAGATCAAACCTCCACCGCTTTGACATAAGAACCTAGGAATAACTATCTA
Organism: Chrysanthemum lavandulifolium; assembly: GCA_022545495.1. NCBI lineage: Eukaryota > Viridiplantae > Streptophyta > Magnoliopsida > Asterales > Asteraceae > Chrysanthemum > Chrysanthemum lavandulifolium. The sequence goes on along the minus strand of CM040239.1, from coordinate 66,433,971 downwards.
AAAGGTCTTTACAAGGGTTGTAATGTTAGGCTTAGGGAAGGGAAGTAAATGGTTTTGTTGGATAAAAGGATATTTAGTGGTGGCAAGTCAAAAATCTTATGTTACAAGCATGTAAAAAGAGTGACGTTGCTAAGCCAAGACTCGACTCACTAACACTAAATAACTTGAAACAAAACATAAACATAAACTTAAAAACATAAAACATAAAGGTAGATGTAGGATGGTAGCCCGTATGTTTTTCTCTTTTTCATTTTTTTTTTTATTTTTTTTCATTTTTTTATTTATTATTTTTTTATTTCACTAACTCTTTTTCTATTTTTTTCGATTTTTTTCATACCTTTTTACTCTACCATCCTATATGATAACATCAAACTAAAGGGATTTATAGGAGCATCCCTACACTTGAGTTTTTATTTCACTAACACTAATTGACCCGATTTGAAAAGACCAAAACACTTGAAGTACTTAATTACGTAGACAAAGGGAATTTGAATTTATCGTTCCTTCCCGTTACTCCATAAAATATTACTTTTAACCCATGAGTCCCAATCGTCCCAAAACTGTATACAAATGATATGACTCAACTTAGCAACCATGTAAGTGACTAGATAATTGAACTAAGGGTTTAACAATGATTACAATAATGCACTAAAGATGAGTTCCATTACAAAGGCTAGATACCGAGTTCCATTACCAATGAGGAACTACTACCCAACACTACACCACAACACAACTACCCCAAAGAAGACACACTCCTTGTTACAACACCAAAAGGATATCAACATCCTTTAACCCAAACTATCTAACTTGTATATCAATGAACCATATCGAATGTACACCCTTGGCACCTTTCACTAATGCCTTCGACACGACCCTTCGACACTTTTCACTAATGCCTTCAACACAACACTTCTATGGAGGGAGGAAAGAACTATCAACAAGATACACTTCAGTGGTCTTGATGAAGACGAAGCTTAGCAACTCATGACCTTGAGCTTGCACGTCTTTAAGAGGTGATGATCTCGCCTTTAAGAGGAACCTAGTGAATTACACAAACATAAAACTACATAAAACAAACATAATACTAGGAAAAAGTGAGCAAGAGAGAAATGACTCACTATTTATAGACAAAAACTTGTCTACTGTCCCACGGTTCCCACGGATCCCTCCCCAGAGGGACCGGCTAGTGCAAACCTAGGGATCCGGCTACTCGGTCATTTTAGTCTGGATTTCGAGTTGCAAACCGGGTTATGGGTTATGGGTAATAGATTATGGATACCCAACAAGATGCAATGTACCTAGACATTGGGTTATGGATCTTGGGTCATGGGTCATGGACTTTAGGTCATGGATCATGGATAATACCCAACATGACTTCATGCATGATGTCATGCAATGGTCATGGGTTATAGATGATGCTCAATGGGTATGGGTTATGAACTTTGGTTTTTACCCAACAACATTCATTGTACCTAGTCAATGGATCATGGGTCATGGACTTTGGTTTTTACCCATTACAATATATACAAAGTATATATATACATTTCTATATTATGTAAACACTAGTTGTTATACATATGCATTTTTATAAGATGTTAATAATATTACTTGTTTAGTGTTTATATAAAAGTATCTTTGGTTCTATATAACTTATTTACTAAACATGTTTTGATATAGTTTTATTATGTTTAGTAAAAGTGTGTTAGTGAACTATTGGCTCAAACCTTTTACTTATTTTATTTGTTTCGTTAAAATAATTTTACGTTTGTTATCGACAAAACATTAGAAGATCATAAAATATAAATAAACGTTTTTATGGTTTATTTGTATTAACACAAGGTTCAATGAATTTTAAAATACTCAGCTCAGTTACTCTAGTACTATGTCCCTCACTCTTTAAAGTCGTTTCGAAAGACCAAAACAAGTATCCAAACTCAAAGTCAAATGACGGGATTACGTAAGGGATAATGCGTAATGCTACGACAAGTACGATACATAAGCATACGTTTTTCAAAGATACTTATAGTAAATGGCGAGAATAAGTGGATGTAAATCATCCAATAGTAAGACACACATCTCATTATATATAATAGCAAAAGAATTCACAAGTGAGACATCAACTTGGCAGGCAGGCACGTTTCAGTCATAGGGTTAAGCTTTTGTAAAATCGTTTATAGTATAGGTTTTAAAAATATACCTAGTTCTCTAAAACCTAGACTCTGATACCAATCTGTAACACCCTGAAAAACATGTCGCATCGGAAGATTACAAGTCAGGGGTGCTACTAATTGGTATCACAACAAAAAGTATAGAACAACGGATTTACCTTAAGAAATTTCATATTAAAAGGTATTAAGTTTACATTATTAAGAAATAGTGCGGAAATACAAGCCCATAAAAATAAAGCAGTCCCGAATATACATCAGAGTAATCTATGACCATGGCATGCCATTTGCCAAGCGCCTCCCAAAAGTAAACTATCACTTCAAAACTTGAAAATATATGCTAAAAGCGTCAACACAAGGTTGGTGAGTTCATAAGTTTGCATAAAAGTATCGCGAGTTCAAAAGAGATTTACGATCATTGCGGCACCCACATTGTCGCGAAAACAAAGTTTACCTTTAAGCAAAAATAGTAATGTTGACCACAAGGTTTTCGAGTGCAAATCATTGTTCACAACAAATCAATTTAACCAAGGCATACCCTGCCTAACTCACAGTAACAAACAATTATCCGCAATATAGCTCATAAACAACAACTTGGACCATATCAAAAGTATAAACACTACAACGAATATAGTGTCACGCAAGCTTATCTATTACGCAGGCTAAATCATGCAACCAACGTTCAACACCGTGCATAAGCACCAAAACAAGCCCCTAACGGTGTTTATCCCCAAACACCGTATCTGACATGCTATACGTCCGACCAGTTGGCGCTACCAACTCTGAATGGGGTAGTCACCCCGATAGATCTATCTATAACATTCACGCTTCCCGTAGGAACTAACGGTTTATGAATGGGCAAAATGGGATACTAACCTTAGCCTAACCATGTAATAAACAAAAATATTTTCAGGTTCAATCAAAATGGTTTTGTTTCCAAGCACTTGTGTCCACATAAAAACGATTTCAATCAATCAAATCACGCTTAACCAAATCACGCATTTTATTAAACCAAGTAAATATTCGCGTATTCAAATAAATCAAGCATTTCATTTAGTAAAAAACGAGCATTTATTCTCACCCCAAAACAGTTATAAAATGAGTAAAGTAGGGGCCATGAACTCACCTCAATATGAAGCAACACGAGAATCACAACTGGCATCAAGAAGCAAAACATAATGGTACATCAAAGTATGGGCATAACGGTACCAAGAAGTATAGGCACAACGGTACAGAATTAGCAAAACCTAATAAGTATACGGTTATCTCAGAATATGTCTCGTAAAGTAAATGAGTTTTCAAAAGACGACGTATCTTAGTTTTCGTGAAATACTCGTATCAATGGTTATAAAAAGTTTAGCGTCATTGCTCTTAAGCAAAGTTTAGTTTAAAACGTTTCGTGTGGTGGTAAGAAAGTATAAACTTAAAATATAACTCACGCCAAAGTATATCAAAATGTAACTCACGCCAAAGTATAATATATTCCCTATATATTATAAAAGAAGGTAGTAAAAGGAATAGTCAAGAAGGTATTGACGATGACTCAAGTCGAGAAGACAATAACAAGGAAGAAGTCAAGGAAGCAACTACAAAGAATCATATCAAGTAAGTCAATTGCTAAGTTTTGGTATTCACCCCATAATCCCAAATAGCTTGGAAGAGCGAATTTGTATTTGTAAAAACACAAGTTAATATTTCAATAAATGAGGATTTTACAATTAGGTAAAACCATACTTTTCGATCCTTGTCAGGTTTTATAGTAATAAAAGAGATTTGAAAACAAAAGTATAAGTTTAGAATGTTTTTATAAATTTCAGCATGAAGTCAAATAGACTTAATGAAACTCCATTTCTCAAAACAATATTTCCCGACAAGTTTATAAATAAACGTGTGTTCGTGTTTGTTAATCCAAACATGATACAATAGTAGATTAACTAAATTATTTGTTATCGGGTTTTACAACTCGTTATTAGATTAATACGTATCAATTGAATATTTAGGTCCATTATGAATCAAATATATTAAATTCGTTTCGAGTCTAATATATTGTATCCGTTTTAAGTCCAAAATGTCCAATTGTCCAGTGTCCAAGAGATATCGATATCAGTCCAATAATTGTTTAGTCCGTTAAGGATTCAGTCCGTTTGACCAATAATGTTTCACCGATAGTTGAGTCCAATAACCGCTAAATAATTTATCCGATAACAATAAATAGTTTAGCCCATTAAGTATTATAAGTTTAGCCCGCCATCTTATTTATATATTAGGCCCAATAGAATATGTACACGTTCGGCTCAAAATCGAGTTCAATAGATTAGACAAATGCTCAAGCCCAAGTATTACCCCAAACCGTTCACAAAAAGAAATAAGCACAAACAAAAGAGTTCAAAAAAAAGAGTAAGCTGCTACAAGGAATAAGCCAATTAGCAGCTTAAAGGGATGCTAAGTCATTACAATAAGCGGCACCCAAAATAAATAAGTTTAACCAACGAGCCCAAGCAAATAATCAAATCCAAACTGAGCACAACCCATGTCCAGTCGAACCAAACAAAATAAGGCATAAGTAATGTAAGTCGTTTCAAAATAAGCTCAGACCAAACAACACGTTCTTAACTGATTCGTTGTACCGAGACCAAGATAAACCCAAATCAGTTTAATCTTTCGAAATAAGCTACAAAAAAACAAGCAATCGCAACCATAATCCGCTCCGAGATCAAAACAAGGTCAATAAGCAATTTCAACCCCGACACGATCCTTAGGTCCCTTACCCGTGGCCAAGAATACTCACGATAAGCACATTTAAACGCAAGCAATCCCATAAGAAAATATAAAGGGTTAAATCTAAACCGACGCGACATGAATCACAAACACCATTTTACACGAGTTTATACTACATGAAATCAACATCAAACATGTTAATCCGTTTCTATCCACAAAAACTGTATCAACACCATTTTCAATCAAAATACACCACACGAATCAAAACACAAACATTTTTAACCGGTTTTTAAATCCACGAAAACTCATAAATCGATTTATATACGTTTTATAACAAAAGGCGCGACAACACGAGTTTTTATCACACGAATCGACTTGAAATTGTTTTAAATCTCCATTTTTAATCCAAAAAAACTATTAAAGACCATTTGTATTCAGATTTAAATCAAAAAAAACAATAGGAATAGACGCGGGCATGTCGTACGTACCAAGGTGAAGGAAAAGAGAGACGGGGTGCTACAGAGAAGACTACGACCCTGTTTGGCTAAGCTTATTTAACATAAGGCGATTTGAGCTTATTTTTATAAACTGATTTTCGAACTTATTTTGAGACTTGTAGAACATATAAGTTTATTATGATACGATAAACTTGTAAAAGCCGAATAGTCTCAAAATAAGCCGTAAAATTGACGCTTATAAAAAAATAAGCCAAAATTTCATGAAGTATGATAATATATAACAACATGGGCTTGTGGTTATATAGGCGCAGTTAACCCATTTAAAAAAACAAGCCCAATGTAAACAAACCGCGTAAGTCACAACTCACAATGCAACCGACAACACATCAACACGGGAGGTCCAGTTCATTCTAACTAACATACGCCTGGTGCACATTTTTTACCTTCCATCTTCACACCCGTACTACCAGTTCACACATCCTCCTATAACATATTTTAATCAGCGCGTGTTTGTGTGTGTGAGAGAGAAAATTAATTCTCTATCTATCTATCTAGATATATATATAAATATAAATACTCCAGAGTATAAAAGGACTTGATCTTTTTAAAACACACAGTTAGTGTGAAAAAAACACACACAGATCTAGATCCATTTAACTTACTCTTAACTCAACATCATTCTGGTTAGTAGGTTAATCGCATTTTGATTTATTGTTTAATTAGTGATTATTTGCTTGTTTATATTAGCAATGTTGCCTTTTGAATTGATAAATTTTTAGTTATATTGTGTTTATTGTTAGTTAGTTAGTTAGTTGCTGTGAATTTTGATCAGTTGTATTAGGTTTAAGTATGGATAATGATGAATAATAGAGTGATAATGTTGCTCGATTTTGGTGTCATATGAGTTAACGGTTAGTGTGAATTAGTTTAGCGTTGAAATTGACTTGATGAAAACCGTTTTAGGTTTGAATTGTGAACGAACTGCGAAGTGGTTAAGTTTTTTAATCTGTTATTTAGTTAGTTATTAAACTGTTTAAATATTTGGGGATTTGTTGTTTGTTGAATTTGAAGACATTAGTAGTATGAGTTATTTGTGTTGAGTATTAGTGTAAATTGATAAATCGACTTGAGAAAGCCGTTTTAGGTTTGGAATGTAGTGAGCGGTTAAGTTGCTGAATCTATTAGTTACTTTAGTTAACGTTAGTGGTATGAGCTATGACGTATAACTGACTCAGAATGTTGCTTCGTTATTAGTGTTTATTTTAAGTGCGAATCGGTTGATTGCTTGCTTTGTTGAGGTTTTATTTGATTTGAAAAATACGGGGAGTTAGGGTTAGCTTATACAAAGTGGTTTACTTTGCTGAATCCACTGGTCTCTTAAGTTGTGTAAGTAGATGGTGATTCTTCGTTTGTTGAAATTGAGGACGTTAGCATTATGAACTATGGGGCGTTACTGGACTCGGAATGTTGCTTTTTGAGTTTATTTTAGTGGATGTTTTGGTGATGTAATTTGGCTGATTACTTGTTTTGGTAGGGTGAAACTGACGAAGACAATTTGTGTTAGGTTTAAGGTATAGTAAGTGGCCGAGTCGCTGTCTGTTAGTCATTTAGATTGTTTGGTGAAATACTAGCTTGTTGAATTTGAGGAGGACATTAGCAGTATTTATTTTTATTTGAGTACTGTGCATTTTCCCCATAAACATATAAAATAAATGATCATCTTAGATAAACTAGGGACCCAAATTTCAGTTAATTAACTGAAATTGTGAATCGTGGTTTGGAACTGATACGAGCCTGTTAACTACTACTAAAATACACAGTATGTTAATAGTGTTTACTTACGCAATAGGCTGTGAGAGCTCCCACTTTAGGGATTTAGATAGGGTTGTTTTATAGCAATTCCGAATTGTAGGATTACGCTTAAACGACTTGACAGTGAAGTTTTAGTTTTTTTTATGAATATAAATAGTATATACTAGTAAAGTTTGGTGGATTTGGGTAAATGCTTCAAATAAGTAAGTTTGTTGGCATGAAATTTTGTTATTTATCGTTTCCTGTAACTATAATCTGGTCCTGCAGGTAAATCGCAACATATAACTATGTCAAGGAGACCAGCTAGTTTATCTCGGCGACTGGGAGATGGTGCTGGCCTTCCATTTATGGGATCCTTGAATCCAAAATCACGCCCATCACCGTTGTTATCCATTTTGCTTGTACTACTGGTAAACCTTCTAAAGCCTTTTGCGCTAGATATACTTTAATGGGCATTTGTCGAGTGATGCAAGCTTTGCATCACTGCATATGGCTAATTTTATATTCTCTTTTCGTTTTATTTTAAACATCAAAGATTCATGATTTAGGGTATGTTTGAGAATTTTGTGCATATCATTTTTATTCTATAACTGAGTGTGAATATCCTCTCGGTGGAACTTTCAGGGAGCTTTTTTGATAATTGGATACGTTTATCATGGTTCAGGTCAGTATATTTCTGGCAACTTGAATGCATACAATTTGATACACACTGGATGTTGATGAGCTAATGCTATCTAATCCACAAACCAATTAGACTGAATAAACTTCTGTTACAGGTGGAAGCAGCGGTAGTAAAGTGGCGTTCAATAGGCTTGAAGGTAAACACAATATTCCCTATAAACTTGGTCTGTTTTCTATTTCAAAGTTTTCATACATTTATAGTCAAGTCCTGTGATTATGGAGGGATGTTACTGCTGTAAACTGTTAATATTATCATCTTTTGTGCAAGAAAAAGGAAATGAAAAGAATAGTTGAATTGAATATGGACGAGGACACCATATTCTCTCCTTTTTTTCAGCCTTTAATCATCATATAAAATGTGAAACTTCATTTTTGCAAATTTCTTTTATACTTGCTATATCTGAAGTGTTGATGCTTAAATGATACTCGATACCTAGAACATGAAACTGGTGCTCATTTTTCATAAGAGACACACACTTTAAGAGTGCACGCTTTCTTATGATTCTATGATAGAAGAAGAGGATGTCTGTGTTAAGTACCACTATCGAAACAGCCCATTATTCCTGTCATTGTTATTGGAATAGAACGAATGTGCGACATCTTTAGCAAGTCTATGGAAAGATGAAGGGGTTTATGAAAAGAGAATCTAGATCATATGCAACATGATGCCCTGTTCATACATATATATCTGGCTGAATTATTCTAGTGACTATGTGTCTGTACGATTATAAATTGTACGGGCTGTGTCATAATATTAGCTTTATCCTATTAAAAATCTGTTTTCTACATAGAACAGCTAATTGTAATGATTATTGAAGTTTTCATTTGTATATGCAGGTGGTGTTTCGTGCTCAACAGAGATTTCTCAAGCATTACCATATTTCAAAAAAGCATATGGTGATAGCATGCATAAAGTGCTGCATGTAGGTCCGGACTCCTGTGCAGTGGTCTCCAAACTGTCAAAAGAAGAAGATACCGAAGCTTGGGGTCTCGAACCATATGACTTGGATGAAAGTGATGCCAACTGCAAGAGCCTCATACGTAAAGGCATTGTCCGTGTTGCTGATATCAAGTTCCCTCTCCCGTATAGGTCAAAGTCATTTTCTCTTGTCATAGTGTCAGATGCTCTTGACTACTTGTCCCCAAGGTACCTCAACAAGACTCTTCCAGAGTTGGCAAGAGTATCATCAGACGGATTTGTTATTCTTTCTGGTACATTTCTGAACTATTAAATTATAGTACTTACTAATGTATAGCGCATAGTGTTTGCTTTTTCAATCAGTATACTTATGAATGGGTTGATAGGTTACATTTTATCTGTAAAAGAATCATGGAAATTAGCATTAGTTACAAAGGTTGCAGGTCAAGCAGTGTCCCAAAGTATATTTTATTTAAAAACTTGGAACTCTTACTGAAATAATATAATTTAATCGATCATGTTTGGCACACTTACTGCTCATGAAAAACTTGCTTGTTTTAGACAGCAAGTGTTCAGATAAATCGAGCCTGACCTGTACTAAAGTTTTTGGCCCATTTTGATGTGCCCTGTCTCAACACATTACACAACTGGCCCGGCCCGCCTATTTTCCACATGAGTCATGGTACAAACAAGTAGGAAGTACTTGACCAGAAAATTTTTATCTGAGAAGAATCTATGAGGTTTTTAATATAATTTTGTCTGGTCGCAGGTTATCCTGGTCAGCGTAGAGTTAAAGTGGCTGAGATGTCCAAGTTCGGTCGTCCAGTAAGTTCTCTTGCACTGTTAATCACTTGATCTCATATTAATCAACATCAACATTTATATTTAAATTATTTATATTGATAAATCCTAGTTGCCTGGTTGGTTGTTGTTAGTTATCATTGCACTTGGTTTCAAATTGTGATGGTTTGTAGCTCGTTCTCAGTAGTTTGATTCTATAAACAAGGTGTCTAGATTTTTTTCTGAAAACTAGAACTTAGAGGTGCCCAAATGAACTGGTTGGGTTCTTAGTGCAGGCTGAAATGGATTAGGATGATCCACATGCACCAATTTGTCTTTTTTTACAAGTTTATCAATAGGTAACTTATCCAATAACAGGAATAAGTATTGGGTATAAACTTTATAATTACAATGTAAGCCAATTATGTTTTGATAAAACAAATTTAGAAGGCTGTATTCATTTATACATACTTTGGACTACTTTTTACCCATTTTACCCGTTTCTTACTTGGCTAAGTTATTTCAGTTTACCCATTTGACCACTAATTGAAACATTTAAAAGTATTGGTTTGGAATTGCCACCTACGCTAGAAACTTCTTGAGGTGATTATGTTAATATGTTTTCAAATACCTTTTGTCGGTACATTGGTTTGCAGGATGCAATGTTGTTGGAAGAGCAAGTCTATAAAACATACAGTTGAAAATTTATAATTAACTAACACACCTGGATTTTTATGCTAGGCCAAACTGCGAAGCTCTTCTTGGTGGATTCGGTTTTTCTTTCAGACTAAATTAGAAGAGAATGAAGTTGCTTCTAAGAAGTTCGAGTTGGCTGCAGCCAAGAAGGCGTACCAGTCATCCTGTCAGATTTTCCATCTCAAATCAACAAATTGAGCGCCTCCTTATGAGGTAACCATAAAGTAAAGAAACATACACCATGTTCTAAAGACACAAGTGGCTGGAATTTTTTGGTGGGGATTTAGCATACCGAAGATGTATATTGTTACAAGTCTTATTTTGATGTGTTTACTATTGTTGGGACATTTATGTAATTTTTTACTTTTACTTTCAAAGTATGGCTTAAAAATTTTTGATTAATTGTAAAAGAATTTCAGTTGGTTAAGTATGTAGTTGTTTTCTGTATTTTAGTTTGATATTGAAGCCTCCATTAGTTTTCAGTCATCTTGTACTCCAATCAAGTTGTTTTACCCACAATAAACATAATGGTTAGATTATATAGTGGTAGTTTTTCTATAGATCCTGTGAACTAATTGCATGCAATGGCACTTGAAGTAAAAATCTGCTCCCCGAAAAGAGCACGTGTAGGTTTCTTCAGACTAGATAAAGCAATGTTCTTCGAGCACCTACACAAGAGAAAGCAAGAGTTGGCCTCGGCTTGGGTGTGACCCCAAGATCAAACTCCGTTGTGAGAATAAGTATTGACTATCGGCCGATGGATAAACCGTACAATAGACGGAAGCTATTGTACGGTTTATCCAGGATTTGTGTCTCGTGAATGGTAATCAATGTCGTGATTTTGAAGAAGTGGAGGTACGGGTGAACCAAACCATCACCCCAAAACCACTATATATTGTTGTTGGTTTTATACCCTTTACTCTTTATTATCATCTTGCATTATCATCACATATAAATTGTTAAAACATAGTTTTAGTAGCCATGTATTTCGTTAACCCTTTTCTTTTAACCAAACAACTAAAAGAATTGCACATACACTCCGCAACGAAGCGTGAATGCAATGCCTAGTTAAATATAACGAGCTGAGCTTCACACGTTACATCATTAAACGCGATAAAACTACTTGATTAATAAATTGATTAGATGAAAAGCCAACTCGTATGTCTTGTTTATACTCCTTCGGTCCCATAATAATTGTCCACTTTGATTTTTTTGAGTCTTTTTAGTTCAACTTTGACTATTAATATTTTTATTTGTATTATATAATACTTGATGAAAATTATATTAATGAAAATACATTTAAAACCCGATTTATTCATATGTTTTTCATAAAGTATTATATAACACCTATTAAAATCTTTATGGTCAAAGTTGAATAAGAAAAATTAAAAAAAGTTAAAGTGGACAATAATTATGGAACGGAGATAGTACATGATAAGTAAAACAAAGCACATGATTTTCTGCAACTTATATCCATTGACCAATCCAAACAAGATATTAACCCCAGTTAGTTTATAATACTACGGATAGAGATCCTCTCATGTTCATTTGAACATGAGAAGTAATGTTATGCTTCTTGTGATGGTACCGTTAAATTAAAATAAAATAAATGCGTTGCAATAATGACAATGTACAATCACAAAAAACATAACATTACCTCTCATGTTCAAATGAACATGAGATAATCCCTATCCATAATACTACTAACACAACCCTTAAGGATTAGATTTTAACACATCTCTTAGGATAAGATACATTATTTTTATCCCTTTCAAAAGACAGCTGACAAGTATAGTGAGTATGTGTTGTCAAAGGAGCAACAATGTATTTCTCTTTGTCCACCAGGTCCCGATTGTAGTCGATATCTAATGATAACCATGAGATACCTTGTTCAGCTTAGGTTTGGTTGAACAACCATAGCTCTTCCCGAGAGAGTATGGTTTCAAATGGATCAAGTACAACTGGTACTGATTTCAGTATCAGATATTGAATATGTGGATTTACCAGATGTATTGATGGCGTGACCCTCTAAGGTGGAAAAAGTTCCCATTATTAAAAGACATAACCAAAAAGTGTAAAATGTCTTACCAATAAATATAAAACAAAATATTCAACTTGCTTTTTAGGATTTATTAATTTAGGTTGTGCGTGCTCAAAAATATCCATATTCAGATATCCGCAAATTTGATCAGAACTTTTTTTTTATGAAATGTCAGTTTTGGAACTCATACAAAAGTTTTCCAAAAATTACAGATATTTGAATATTCGGATATATAAAACGGTTATCCGAAATTTCGGATGTCCAAATTGAAAAAGCTTAACTAAAATGATGAAGATGAGAAAAAAAAATTAAATTTTTAATCAAAAAAGTACTCCGAGTTTACCGTTTAAGACATAAGATATTAAATCAAGCAGATATGTTTAGATATCAATTATATATCAGTAACCCCTTTTTCTCTAACTAGACAACTAAAAGAATCACACATACACTTCATAACGAAGCGTGTATGCAATGCCTAGCTAAGTAAGCTGAGTTTCACATGTTACATCATTAAACATGATAAAACCACTTGATTAATAAATTGATTAGGTGAAAAGCCAGCTCGTATGTCTTGCTTATACTTGACAATTAAAACAAAGCACATGATTTTTCGTAACTTATATCCATTGACCAATCCAAACAAGATATTAACCCAGTTAGTTTATAATACTACCAACACTACTCTTAAGGATTAGATTTTATCACATCTTTTAGGGTAAGATACATCGGAGGAGCAACAATATATTTCTCTTTGTCCATCAAGTCCCAACTATAGTCAATATCTAATGATAACCACGAGATACCTTGTTCAGCTTAGGTTTGTTTGAACAACCATAGCTCTTCCCGAGGGAGTATGATTTCAAATGGATCAAACACTACTGACATCAGTTTCAGATATTAAATATGTGGATATACCAGATGTACTAATTGGGTGACCCTCTAAAGCGGAAAAAGTTTACATTATTAGAAGACACAACCAAAAAATGAAAAAGGTCTTACCAATAAATATAAAACAATTATTCAACTTGTTTTTAAGGATTTATTTTATTTAGGTTGTGGGTGTTCAAAAAATTCCGCATTCGGATATTCAAAAATTTGATCAGAGTTTTTTATGAAATGTAGTTTTGGAATTTATACAAAAGTTTTTTTTTAAATTATAGATATTTGAATATTCGGATATATAAAGTGGTTATCAGAAATTTCGAATATCCGAATTGAAAAAGCTTAGCTAAAATGATGATGATGAGAAGAAAAAAAATAAGAAAATAACAAATTGAAATAAAATTTTAATTAGAAAAGTACTCCAAAGTCTACCGACCAAGACATAAGATATTTAATCAAGCAAATAATTTTAGATAGCAATTATATATCGTTAACTAAAAGAATCACACATACACTCCACAACGAAGCGTGGATGCAATGCCTAGTTAAATATAATGAGTTGAGCTTCAGACGTTACATCATTAAACGTGATAAAACCACTTGATTAATAAATTGATTAAGTGAAAAGTGAGCTCGTATGTTTGGTTTATACATGATAATTAAAACAAAACACATGATTTTCGGCAACTTATATCCATTGACCAATCCAAACAAGATATTAACCCCAATTAGTTTATAATACTACCAACACCACCCTTAAGGATTAGATTTTAACATATCTCTTAGGGTAAGATACATTATGTTGGGTTTATTGATTCGATGATACAAAACAATAAAGAATGAAACATCAAGGACTTAAAGTGACAAGAAGTAAACCTACTAAAAGATGGAGGGACTTGCTTGCAAAAGAAAATTTATTTATTAGTCATTTGTAGAGATTTGTAAACCCTAATCCTCTAGTATATAAAGAGGACATGGGATGTAGGTTTTAATTAAGAGAAAATTTTTTAAATGGACACTTTCCCTTAGTACTTTACACATATAAACCACGCCCATACAATTTTCTAAAATGAACTTTTCAATATTAGACGTTAGATTGGTAGCGTAATACGTTTTAAACCGTACACGTGTACACCAATTCTCTGGGCGTGGTCCAGGCGAGAAGTTTGGGCGTGATGCGTGTTCTGGGCGTGACCTGGGCGAGGGAATGACCAAGGCGTGCCCTGGGCGTGGCATGAGGCGTGCCCTGGGCGTGGCATGAGGCGTGCCCTGGGCGTGGCATGAACCCTGGGGGTGAACCTAGGCGTGCTTGGGCGAGAAAGATGAGGATCTAGGCAAGATCAAAGGCTGTGATTATTTTATAATAAAACAAAAATGAACAAGATCTATGTATTGGATTGTATTAGATCAAGATCAACGGTTGTAAGTGAAGATGACTATGGATAACATCACATTAATTCACGGATAACTTTGGACTTGTCATATCAAAAGTGAAGGTGACTGATGGACCAACTGACATATTAGTCTACTTTGGTAAATGTAGTATTTTTAGTTCAATTTGGTAAAATGGTTAACAAGATGGTCCACATTGGTAATTTACTTTTTAATTAATTAAGTCTTCGATAATGTAGTCGACTAAAGGTGTGTGTGTCCTAGGCGTATTGCCTTGTAAACGCCTAGGTGCCTTGTAAACGCCTAGGTAAGTTAGTTTAGTTAACCCCTAAGATCTGAGGTGTCTTAGATCCCTGTTACATTTAGGTAACACGTTATTATTATAATTGGAGGTGATGGTGAATGAAACCTTGTTCAATGACAAAGTAGTGATTAGTTTATTCCGCTATGCATGTTATAGTCTTTGTTATTGTTAATCCCTAACGCTCTAAACGATCCATGGAGTCCTATCAAACTCAACAATTGGTATCAGAGATTGGGGAGCTCGTTACCTAGGGATTCACAAGGTTTTATTGGTCGAAGAAGGGCGAAAGAAGAAAAAATTCGAAGCTGTCAAAAATTCGCAACTATTCTGCAGCACTGTTTTCTAACGTCGATAACTTTTTAGTGAACCGTTGGATCGGGCTATAATTTTTACTGAAGCTTCTCTATATACCCATCTAACTTTTCACTAGAGGGATCGTCGATCTGAGCTTTCATGTGTAAGTTATAGGCTGTCGAAGTTGGCTGCAGAAGAAGGTATTAATTTCGAATTTTAGGGTTTAAGTAATTAATGCACACTCTAATTGATACTATATTGTACTTCTTTGGCATTAAATAGGTTGGTGTTACCTAAGATTGATTATATGCATGATTGCTAATAATTGTTAACACCAAACCTGGTACTATTTTTTATCGTGGGACAAGGATAGCAATTGGTCGGTAGTGACGTAAGTTTCGGTTTATTCAACGAAATTGGATTTCTTTAGCTGCCTTCATTATCATTCTTTGAGTTATTTTATTCGGTTGTGGGGCTATTAGTTAACAACAATTCGTTTTGAGGAATCAACATATGTACATGTAAGGTTTTTCGTTAAAGTGGGTTTGTTGCTTATTACTTTGAGTACCTGATTGGTGGTTTTTCATTGACCTTGTACTACTCCAAGGATATGGTATTATCTGTTGATCAAGATTATTATTGCCCACATAACTACTGAACGAGTTAATACTATAAGTGCTGCCTTCGCATATGTTAGTACTGTTAGTTATGCATTTTGTACTGGTGGACTCATATTAAGTCTGGTACGTTGCAAGTTGGAGGTTAGTCCTGGTCGTTCGAAGTTTGTACTGCTCTACACATAACGGTTTATGCTGCTTGCACGTTCAGTTTGTACTGCTCATGTTGATGGATTACCACTGCTCCACGATATGGTTTCCACTGCTAGCATTAAGTCGTTACCACTGCTAAGGTATCGGTTCCACTGCTAGTTATGCGAGTTACCACTGCTAGTGTTTCTCGTTTCCACTGCTAGTGATATCAGGTTACTACTGCTCATGTCTCGTTCCACTGCTAGGTATCGGTAACAACTGCAAGTGTTCATTGCTTACGTTGCTCATTGCTGCCAAGTTACATGTTAGAACTACTAGTGATCGTAATGCTTCAAGTATTATTGTTGCTATCTTAGAACTTATTGATGCTCGAAGTAAACTTGTTGGTCATTGAAGATGCTCATTGTTTAAAGTTTAAGTTTTGTACATATGATGGTGACTAAATTGGAACTGATGCATAATTATAAGATTGGTATGAAGTTGTCAGATGCAAGCAAAAGACAACCTATACTGATTGGTTATATTAACTTGGTGTCGGTGGTAAATTAGCAGTTTGCATATGGTATTTATTTATGAGGCGCAAGTTAATACGGAGTATTTGTTTGACGTTGATTTGAAGTTAATATTGGAATTGCAAGAACATGGGACAGTGATCGAATGATTGTTCATCGTACTATTATTAAATGTAAGATATTCGATCTGTCGCTTTCTCAATTAATAAATCATGGGTATCTAATATTTGAAGATAACTTGAGGCTGCTCATGTGACGTATGATGGTGATATAAGTTTTGGATTTGAGGGGAAGTCGAGCATGGTGATTGTTATGGATTTTGGCGACACACAGAAGATTTGGTTCACACACACATGGAGTTTTGAATTTGTTCTTAAAATTGTTAAAAAGCTCGTATTTTGATTTATTGAATAATTGATTACGAAGAAGGTTGAATATCATTTATTTGATGTTGTAGTTGAGTTTCACAAGTTCGTGTTCTTATCATATCTCAAAGTGGGTGTTGCACTTTGTAGATAACTTGTTCGTGCTTAAAGGATGTTGACGAAGACTTGCAAAATCTAGTTTTCATAGGTCAAGGGTTGGATGGATGAAGACCTAGTTAACTATAACTTAAAGGAGTTACATTGTAGTGCTTAGTGTCTCATTGAAGATGAGGATTTTGTCAAGAGGTTGCGATCTACTTATATTTTTGGTTAGCGGTATAAGTTCAACGTCACATGGATAGTACAAGACATAAGACACAAGTTTGGGTTATTTTACTTCTTCATGAAATTCGTTATATTTGGTTTTCTTCACAAGTGATCATTACAAGGAGCTTACAGATTTGAAGAATCATTTGATGTTCATGCACCACTCAAGGGGAAGTTTCTATTGCTTATATTCTCTATTTGTTGATAACAAAAAGGGGAAGAGATGTTGGAGTGGCGTGGCATGGATTAAGGGGAAGACAAAGGAAGACAAGTTGTTTCATTCATGGTGAGATTTAATTATCTCAACTTCTGCTACTTCATCTAGGGAAGTTCGTACAAGAAGAGTGTTTGTTTTGTCATCATCAAATAGGGGAAGATTGTTGGGTTTATTGATTCGATGATATAAAACAATAAAGAATGAAACATCAAGGACTTAAAGTGACAAGAAGGAAACCTACAAAAAGATGAAGGGACTTGTTTGCAAAAGAAGATTTATTTATTAGTCCTTTGTAGAGATTTGTAAACCCTAATCCTCTAGTATATAAAGAGGACATGGGATGTAGGTTTTAATTAATTAAGTCTTCCATAATGTAGTCGACTAAAGGTGTGTGTGTCCTAGGCGTATTGTCTTGTAAACGCCTAGGTAAGTTAATTTAGTTAACCCCTAAGATCTGAGGTGTCTTAGATTCCTGTTACATTTAGGTAACACGTTATTATTATAATTGGAGGTGATGGTGAATAAAACATTGTTCAATGACAAAGTAGTGATTAGTTTATTCCACTGTGCATGTTATAGTCTTTGTTATTTTTTAATCCCTAGCGCTCTAAACGATCCATGGAGTCCTATCAAACTCAACACATTATTTGATCCATTTCAAAAGACAGTTGACAAGTAAAGTGAGTATGTGTTGTCGGAGGAGCAACAATATATTTCTCTTTGTCCATCAGGTCCCAACTGTAGTCAATATCTAATGATAAACACGAGATACCTTGTTCACTCTCTTGGAAACTCCGCTTCAGATTTGTTTTTCAATTCTATGTTTTGTTTGTTAAATGCCAATGCAACTTGATGTTGCATTGTGATTATTAGGGCATGTTCACTTAATGCATGTTAGAAGTCTGTACTATTTCTTACATGTTTAGCCTTTATATTTCTATTTGTTAGTACACTATTCTAACTATTCCAATCTTTCGTGTTCAAGGCGTAAACTAGCCAAACTACTCATGAGCTGCTCGAGATCGATGTTGGTAAAGCTTGATATGAGCTGAGCCTAAGCGAGCTCGAGCTCAAACTTTAGATTTCGAGCTCGAGTAAGCTACTAGCCTAAACGAGCTTTCACATATATACCATACATAAATATAGTAATAATATATCATATAGTTTTGAAAATAATCATTTGTGACAAACAGTCGAATCAAACAAGATTATTCTCTTTAAATATATTAAGAGCTCTAGGTGTGTTGAAGTGGGTTTACCTCTTCATCACTGTCACGTCAGCGCCACCTTATCATAACAAACCTCCACAACTAACCCCCCTACTCATAACAAACCTCAACCTCTTCATTTGAGGTCCACCACTGAAAAAAAAACATTACATATTTACAAAATACATATAAAAAAAAAAAAAAAAAAAAAAAAAAAACAAAACAAAACCTGACAAAAGGTAAAATATACCCTCGTCGTGCAGACGAAGAGGGTTGTGATGACAAACTACGAAGAGGGAGGGCGGTGTGGTGAAGAGCCACGACAATGTGCCACCTCACCTCCACCTAGGACGACGGCGAGCCACAACAAGCCCACACCAGGTGCTATAATTAAAATTTCATCATAAACACAATTTTTCATATTTTTTCTTTCAAAAAGTGAAAAGAAATAAAATAGGAATTGATACCTATATCACATCTTTTGATGCATGCATCACAATTTGTGCATTACAATTTGTATCGTACAATACTATAATACATAAATCGTGATGCATGAATCAAAAGATGTGGTGTGAGTATCACCTCTCAAATAAAATATGCTAATAAACAAGTGGAACCGGAGCTAATCTTTAGGAATAACTTACGAGCCGAGCCGAACTCAAGCTTTACCGATAATGTTTGAAACGACCCGATCTCAAGCTCGAGTATCTCTAATACTAAACGAGCCGAGCTCAAGGTTTGTATAACTCCGGCTTGTCTACTCCACACTAACAAAACCACATAATTTGACGAACAAATCAACTCCGAGGGACTGATCTGGAAACTTTTTCACATCACCATTCACCACCGAAAAAACACACAAACCACCACAGTGACGTCATCAACAACCACCACAAATGCCGTCAAGCCACCACACCAAACGCCCCAACCACCCACCAACCACCACCTTCCACGTCATCATAATCATCGTCACCATCACATCACTCTTCTTTTTATCCTCACACTACCTAACCACCTCCACGTCATCACCACTCACCACACATCCACCAACAACCGAACACGTAATCTTACAAAACAACAACGAATCACCGTCTGCCACGTGTGAGTACTCACAAGGCAAGTGGTTTTATGATCCAACGGTTAGATCTAAACGGTATGACGAGACGTGTAAGGAGATATTTAAAGGATGGAACTGTGTTAATAGATCTGGTGCTGATGAGATTGTCAAATGGAGGTGGCAGCCTCATCATTGTGCTCTTCCGGTTTTCGATCCGGTTCGGTTTTTAGAAACGTATCGCGATATTAGCATTGGTAAGCAAGGCCCTTTCCGCGTTATCGACACTTGAATTGTAATGTCATTGTATGTATTTTAATGTTTATATGTATAGATAAGATAGCAACAATTAGGTTACGTTGCAACTAGTTATGAGCGAATTAGATCACATTGCCACTAGCGATCATCAAATTAGATTACATTGCCGCTATTTGTCACTGAGTTAGACCCCCCTGCAACTAGTTATCACCGAATTAGGTCACATTGCCACTAGCGATGATCGAATTAGATCACATTGCAGCTAGTTATTAGCGAATAAGGTCACATTGCCACTAGTTATTAGCGAATAAGGTCACATTGCCACTAGAATTCATTAAACTAGATCACATTGTCGCTAGTTATCAGCGAATCTATGGGTAATATTATGATGTAATTTTCAAAGCCACTTTTACTACTTTTCGGATAAGGTTAAAAAAAAAAAAAACACACTTTGGAAGTGCTTCGACTATCAAGTGCGTATCGGCTCATTTGCTTATGTAAAAAGCGGAAATTATATTCAACTCACAACATTTAGTGAAGTCATTACAAAAACCAGTTACATTTTAATAGTATTATGTAGGTAACCAAACAAATGGTTTCTTTAGTTCAGGTATAGTGACCTTAATGAGCAAAAAACGTATTACCAAAACTCTAAAAGTGGCCGATATCTTGAACATTAGTGTGAAAGCTTCAATCCTCTAGATAAGTTAACGTTGATAATGGAATAGAGGGGGAATAGTTGACTGGAATTAGTTAGAAACAACCATAGTATAGTGCTCGGTTACTTCTATGACAGGGCACTACATTAGCGATAAGGCTGGTTTGCGAATGTAATGTCTCATGAGTGGGGGTTCTTTGTGAGGTACCGTGATAATTTTGACTTTATTGGTCATACGTGTAAATTAAGGTTCAAGATGCTTGACATATATCCTTTACTGCAAAAAGTACATTAAAATCTTCGTATACTTCTCATGTTTGTTGGTGACTACGTAAATAGCTATTTATAGAACTTAAGAACTTTTAACAGTGCAGGGTTTGTTGGTGACTCCTTGAATAGGAACATGTTTGTCTCTCTTTTCTGTTCTCTGAGACGTGTTTCTGGTGAAGTGAAGAAGTGGCGGCCTGCTGGATCTGATCGTGGCTTTACTTTTCTGAAGTACAACCTCACTATAGCATATCACCGAACAAATCTGTTGGCACGTTATGGTAGGTAAGCTGCTTTTAGTGTAGTGTAGCTGTAGACAATTGAGGCTTTTGCCCAGAAATTTTCTTAAGAATACTGAAAAAATGGAAAATATGTTCAAATAAAGTGTTTTCTGGGTAAGATTTTTTGGAAATAGGAAACCCGGTTTCAGATTTATAGCTAAGATCTGAAAATCATCATTTGTAGTTTTCTACATTTTCCCCTTACACTGATCTAGTTTTCTACAGTGTAGAATACAACATCTAAACATGTTTTATAAAGTTTCAATACTACTCTAGAGACAAATAGCTCCTCCATAATTCTATAAAATAGAGATGAAAATTAGAGAAAGTTTTCCACAAGTAAATGCAACCTTAACCAGTCATGGCGCCTCCATAATTAAATGAGAGATTTTTTTTTTTTTTTTGGGGAGGGGTTCTGCCTCTCTATGTTAGTCTTTCATGTTTGCTGTTCCCACAACTAAATTTATGTCATGATAAAATATTGTTTTGCTACTACCTTAAAAACTGACTCTTGCATCATATAACATGATATAGATGGTCAGCCAATGCTAAGGGGTGAGCTGGAATCTCTTGGGTATAAGGAGGGTTATAGAGTTGATGTTGATATACCTGAAGCAACATGGGCAGACGCCCAGTTTTTCATGATATTCTCATCTATAATACTGGCCACTGGTAATATTACATTCCTCTTAGAAATTTGATAATTAACTATTATTTTCTGGTAAAATAGCTGTAATCCTTATTTATGTATGTATTTGCCAGGTGGTGGGCCCCTTCTAAATTTGATCCTGTGAAATCCCCCATGCTTTTCCATGAAAACGGTCAGCCGCTGGTACCGCCTGTATCTCCTGAAGTTGGGTTTGATATGGTTTTAAGACGCATGGTAAAGATTGCTGCTTCTCTGCTGAACCTTTTATAAGCATTAAGTTTCAATGCCGTCATCAGTGTTTAACATAAGCTTATTGTCAATTGTGGCTATGGATATATCGATATATTGTATTCTATAGGAGCTATCAGCAACACAACTAGTAGCGGGTCAAACGGGTTCTAGTCATAGGAAGTACTTTTTTTGCCATGTCATTGTTTGACATAAGCTTCGTGTCAACTAGTTGGTCCAAATGGGGGTTCGTGTCAAAGCAATAGTTGTTTTTGTATTGGTCGAAATGGTCCGGGGCCTCCGGGTTCCTAAACACTTTTTGCTCATAATTTTAAAATTTTCAAAATAATAATTAGTGAGTCAATTACAATTTACGAAAAATATAATGTTTTAACCGTTATCTAGTATTTTGAAGTAGTTTATTGAGGAGGTTTTATGCATTGAAATTACACTTTGAGCAACTCTTAACCCGTTTGACTATTTTGTTAAGCTATTTTTTTGCTCATTTGATCAGTTAGATACTCAACACAACCTTAATCGACCCATTCATAAGGTTGTGAGTCAAAATTGCCACTTCCAGTTTGATATGAATCCTTATAATCTATTTATCTTTTACACGTAGATATCATACGTGGAAGATAAGGCAAGACCAGGGACCATTTTATTTTTTCGTACGCAATCTCCTCGGCATTTTGAAGGTGGCGACTGGTACCAAGGTGGTTCATGTCCACGTTTGCAACCATTATCACCACATGAGGTAATTTTAATAATCGGTACAGATGTCATTCAATATATTCACTTTTAATAATAAATCATATGCGTATCTCAAGCATCAAACTTGAAAGTTCAAATATTGTTGTTATGCAACATGATCAGGTTGAACAATTCTTTTCTGTGGAAAACAACGAACAAATGTGGAAACACGCCTTGTGAACGAGCATCTATATGAAGCCATTAAGGGTACTGGTTTCCGCTTACTGGATATCACACGTATGAGTGAGTTTAGAGCAGATGGTCACCCTTCCTCAGCTGGTGGAAAAAACACGATGATTGCATGCATTGGTGCCTACCTGGCATTACAGATACTTGGAATGATTTGTTCATTGAACAACTAAGTAGCATC
Organism: Chrysanthemum lavandulifolium; assembly: GCA_022545495.1. Taxonomy (NCBI): domain Eukaryota; kingdom Viridiplantae; phylum Streptophyta; class Magnoliopsida; order Asterales; family Asteraceae; genus Chrysanthemum; species Chrysanthemum lavandulifolium. The sequence goes on along the minus strand of CM040239.1, from coordinate 66,410,912 downwards.
AAGGTACGTCAGAACTGAATATTATCCCCTAGGTAACGGGCCTCACATAGAATTTGAAAATTGTTCTTCCATGTATGCTAACATGTTGTACATTTTACATTAGATTTGCAGAATTAGCTAGGATCCAATTTTTGTGTTTTGAAACAGATTTATCTTGTATTAGTGAATTATACCTGATTTTTTTGTAATTTGGAAATCGTAATTGATCAGCTATGTGGACTGTGTTTCTAAAAGGAAAATGCCAGTTTGAAAAGCTGTTTTGATAACTTATTATGTCCCAAAATTAATGTATTAGGCAATAACAAGTTATTTTTTTGGAATAATACATTTTTTAGTATGAATAAAAATAAACTAAATGTCAAAACCTTGTAATTTCCACACTAAATTAGAAAGTTTTAAAATTATATAACTGAAAAAATGCATAAAGAATGAGAGGGTGTGAGACACGGATGACAAGGGGTCCCTTCCATAGGGAAAAGTTGCAAGCTTTATGTGCAAAAGGAAAATAAATAGTAAATACCTGTGGTGTTTGTGAAGAAACTATTTCATGCATAACATGTTGCTGAGAACTTATGCAGCAGGAATACCAACCATAACTCACTCTTATTATTACTATTATAGATAATCTATCACAATAACAATACAATAGTAGTAACATAAACTAAATAATTAATACTTCGAAAGAGAACATTCTTTTGGGAGATTATTTTGAAATCTCTTATTGTCCTGGCAATAATCATAAGTAAGGTGATATCTTCTGACCCATCTGTACAATCTATTCTGCTCCGCTGTTAAAGAACTGAATTCCGCTTTGTTCCACCAATTGCTTGAGCTAACTGCTCTACAGAACCTTGCATTCCCCTTCCATACACACGCATCAATTGTGTAATTTGCAAATGATGCAATGAAAGGGCCTTTTGACCAGTCAATTTTGTATTTCCCGCCACCAGTAGCCCAGCTGCTTCCATCCCATATGCTCATCGTGATACTCATTGGCTGCGATCTTGGATATGCAACTCCTTTGTCTGCATGGTTTCTATAGGTTCTTATTGGAACAGCATCCACCATAAACCTGCGCAAAAAGACAATCTTTTTATTTACCTAACCAGTAGAGTTGACAAATGGGCCTGGCAAAACGGGTTCAGGTCAAAATAACTTCTTTTTTAAAAATCTTGGTTTGGTTGTAGAAATACTTTTTGTCCCAAGTTTTGAGTTCTACAGATAGTTAGTATGACAAGCATGATAATTTATTTGATTTCAGTTATGCTCTAATTTTTGTTTTCACAAGGATGTTTTACTTTTACATTATATATACACTGGGAGACTTTGGACCCGTTTGAACCATTTCCTTTTAGCTAATTTTGCTGATATGGCCCATTTGACCAGTTAGAAAGTTAAATTGAGAAGTTTCTCGTGGAAATTGATTTACACAATTTGATAAATATTCCACAAGATGGAATAGGTATGAAAATCCTTTGTGGGATCAAACCACAAGTTAATCCTCTCTTCTCTGTTGTCAAAACCGTCAGCGTATATATTTGTTTGAAGAATGTAAGGCTGCTCATAAACATTTCCTAGGAACTCAAGTCTATCTCATCTCGATTCGGCTGGTGAGATGTAAGCTGCATCAATAAAAACACTTCAGATATGCATTTGTGCTGGTAAATCTATGCCAACAAATCTAGCTTTTCTCTTTCCTATTTTAAACCATTTACAGATTATCAATGCGCTTTGAATGTACGGATTTCAGAGGATGTATACCTCAAAAACAAACTATGGGCAACTTAATTCCTCTGGCCCGTTCCTTGTAGCTAATTTTATATTGACCCATGTGAGAAAACACAACCGAAAATGACCCATTATTCAAATTGCCATCTCTAGAGATGAATGAATCTCATTTGGCTTACATAAAATGCCACGACTGTGCCTGCCGAGTAACCTGAGATCAGCTTGATTCGCATGTTGATTTGGCCAAACAAAACATGTTATTAGAAGCAAGTGCGAACCTGGACACAATGTTATTATTAGTGTTAAACAAATAGGGTACCCAACGTGCTGAACTAGTGCTTTTCTTACCTGAATCCTGATCGAGCTTCAAGCTTCTTGATCGACCATCAGCAGAAGTGTTGACATGACTAGGGGACCATGTCACAAAGAAGTCCTTATTATAATCGCCGGTTGAGACAATTGAAGCGAATGAAGTTTCTAAGGAATGCAGCAGAAATAGCCCACAAAGGAAAATAGATTTAAAGATGTTCATGACCTTTTTGTTGCTGATTTATTGCATAAGTTTATGGATGCTGCACATAACAATTTATATACTGTTTGCATGACTAGCAAAGGTACCAAAAGTATGTAACAATTATTATTGCTATACAAGAATATCTTTACATGGAAGCAAGAGTTTACATGTTAAATTAATCCCTACTCCATCAAGAGCATGTCGTGATTTTCTTATATCGACACCTTCTTAATGTTCTATACAAATCGGGTATACGAATGTCATGTTTTGAACAACTGGGAGTCCTTTATTCCATTCCTAATGAATACACCAACTACTTTAGACTTAAGAGATGGGTTTCTTAATAGTTTAAATTGGTTTTTTGTTGACCTTCCATGGAAAAAGAAAGTTTGCAAGAAAAGGGATATTGTTAGGGGTTCTAAAGATGACTTGAACCTCTCAGGCTTCCTTCTTTCTGTTGATCACAAAATGTTCTTTTCCTGTTGTGTAGTGTTTGTAAAGAAAAATCTGCTAACATTATTACAGTTGTGCAAAGCAAATAACTTATGTTCAAACGAGACTGCATCGAAGTTTTATAATAGAGTTGAGATATTCAAAGATGGCCGAAACATTTATTTCCTTAAAATCCACAAGTTATCCATCAAAACGATTTTGTGTAAGAGGTTGCGACATATAAATTATCTCAGTTTGCTTTTCTCCATAGAATCGTGTGGTTTATCAATTGATTTTCTAAACTTGTTTCTAGGAGTATCCGCAAAACTTTAATTATCGAAAAGAAAATTGTCGAGTAAATTTGTATTTGGAAGTAAAGGAAGAAGAAAATCATGTAGACATGACTTTAACTTCAAACCAACTTTTAATCCTCACATCATTAGCATCACTTAGTGAAGTTACCATGCTCGCCATAAAACAATTAGTAAGCTAATTATGTAAAAGTGATTTGTAATGGAAGTTATTTGCTTTGATATATTATATATAAAAAGTGATTTGTAATATTACACTGCACACCAGTTTTACGGCTTTACCTATTGTTGTCGCAGATTTGCTTTGTCGTCTAAAAGGAATATAACAGTTAAGCTATGTGATATAATGTTTATGTTACAATGACTCGCCAAGGTTAACAATATCATATATATGGATTCACTGCATTTTTTGGTAAACAAAACACTGAATATAGTTCTAAAATGGAACAAAATGATAATGATACTCTTTGAAAGGGAAATACATAAGTTCAGGTCTACACATTTTTGTTCATTGAGAAACAACATAGAATTCTTCATATGTGTAAAACAGAAGTTTTGGTGAGAATATTACCCGAAATTTTGACGTAAGTTTTCATTTTCTTTATGATTTGTTTTTGCAAATACCACTCTTTTACTACTTATCTTCGTTCTCTTTCATGTCACTGCCATTAAAAAAAATTCAAAGAAACTCTGCGTGTAGTATGTGTTCTCAAGATGGGAGGTTAATTGACTGGTTCAGTGACAATTGGTACACAAATTTATAAGTACAGCTCGAGATAACAGTGAACCATTCATGGTAAAATATGGACTTGATGATGGACTTGAGTTTGGTAAGCCCATATTATCACCCATATACATAGGAGTGCATCTAACTCCTTGTTCCATTTCTCATATGCGGATATGCGTCCCTGCTTGGCTCTAGCACATCATACTTGAATAACATGATGTGAAACTATGCACACTCAAATATGGTGCGAGTTACCAAAAAAGTATCATTACCCTAGGAAACAATCTTTCTTTAAGCCCTCGGTCATACATTTTTATTCATGAACATTGACTATTCGAAACAATATACATAACAGGCCTGCTAATAGAACAAACGAAATATACTTGTTGATCAAAATGACACAATTATCATGTACTTGTTGATAATTAACAGTCAAATAATTTGAGTTAAATTAAAAATTAACCAGAGAAAGAAGCACTGTACTTTTTAAAAACAATCCAACTAAGATGTTGCCATTGTAGTTGACATAATGACATTCACATGTTAAACTTGCTACTGTATTATTTATCTGACAATAATTAGCTACTGAAGTAGGCAAAAAAATAATTATATTGCCCATGAATGCACAGCATTGTTGGTAAGCTTTAACAAAAGTGAGAGAAATAAAAAAGGAAAATGAAAAAATCGATCGAACTTGACATTTTTATGATTGTGTAGCTAATATTTTTTCTTATTACAGATCGAACTTTCAAAACCGATTATTGTGTGTATTTTGTGACCTTTTACCCTTAATTTTTCAAATTTTGAAGGGTAAAATGGTCATTTTATGGTAAAATAGTCACAAAATACACATAACGATCGAAATTGAAAGTTCAAGACATACAATAAGAAAAAATAGTTCACTACACACAATCACATAAAACGTCAAGTTCGATGATTTTCATCGTTCGCCAGACATTACACTTTTACCATTATGAAATTCCCAGCTTATTATACATTCATTATTTACACACTTTGACCAAGTAAGATGCTTTTAAGTATAGACATGTTTATAGCTGATAATAATTTATTTATTTATTTTACTATACATAAGTCCATAAACTTGATAAAAATACTATTTCACCAAGTCCTGTATGTTTTGCAAATTTTTTTACTGGTGGCGCAATTGCAATTTTCTTTTTGGTGCAATTTCATTTCTGTTTTAACTATATGTTTTTTTTCTCTGTATACAAATAATTTTCGGACGCACCAAAGGGATTGTGTCTTAATAGTACCTCTAGTTATGTGAGAAGTTTACCGACCAAAATAATTGTGGGTTCAAGTCCTACTTAGGACATATGAGATAGTTTGTGGTTTGTATATTGTATATTGTGATATTGTAAGTTGCCGTTCTAAAAAATGGACGCATAAGACATACTAGCATGGTACCCGCGCAAAGCAGCGGATTCGGAGGAGAATTATGTTTAACGATTTTCTAAGTTTACGTTCTTTTTTTTGCTGAATATTGTTTAACGATTTATATATGCAAATTCAATAAGTTAGTAATTTTAACTATAAACATATTAAATTCATTATATAAGTTATATTTTATTATTGTAACATGCATCCAATTTAATATTATATTTTAATGTGCAATTAGTGTGTTTTAAAATTTTAATTTAATAAAGTATTAATAATAGCAAGTGCAAAGCTTAAAAATTTTAAGATTTCTAAAAATAAAAGTCCTAAATGCTTTATATATAACTAGCTTAAAGACCCGCGGATTTGCGGAGTTTTTAAAGAAATATGAAAATGGGATAATAAGAAAACAACGAACATCAACATGTTTCATTAATATAAAAAAGAAATAATGATATAAAACTTGAATTATTCAACAATCAATTGAGTTTGTAACATTAAAAATAATTGACGTCCGTGCGTTGTCGTATCCACATTTGATGGTATTGAATAACAAATGACGTCTATGAGCACTAATCAATATAATAGTCAATGTCCATTCGGTGTACACCCAATAGTTCATAAAAACCCTTAAAGACCCTCCATACATAGGAGTCGAACCGAGTAGCCTATGTTCATTCCATGAACACCTTTGAAATAGATTGGCCACGACTTTTGTTTATTGTCATAGCAAATGAAACGGCCACAAGATATTACTGTAAATCATTATGATCTTTTGGGGTAAACGTTTATCAGACGGTGTAATTTCAACCTCGGAATAAGAGTGTGAAACACATAACCTTTAAACAATGATGACTTGTACGAAGAAATCTACAATGTACAGGCAAACATGTAAGTGTAAAATTCTTGAATATATATTCACAATAATAGGATATGTTATCAATATAATTGAATACACCTACAAATAACAATGATAGAAAAAACTCTAATTAAATAGGTCAATTAGATGCTACAGTGCTATATGGTGCGAGGTTCATACATGACGCTCAATTTTTCTAACTTGTATATTGCCTATAGTAAAATATTATGAATGCAATGATATAAGTTTTAAAGTTATACTTGACACTCCATATTTTATAGTTGAGTATTTGGGAAAAACAACATTTGGGGTCACCTTAAAGGTGACCCGTTTAATACACATCAAATATTACCTGACCATTTTGTGTGCTATCAAAAATTTTCGTAATGCACAACTCTACCCTCTGAGCCAGCCACAAACTTCAAACTAAGCTAAGTTTAATGTAAGTGGGACGATACTAATCCTACAGGGCTAATTGGGATTACTTTAACAATTGTTACATTCAATACTAAATAAAGAATACACTAAGCCTTCAAAGTACTTTTACAATCACGACTCACCACCCACATAACCATCCTTCTTGCCATGATGATCCATGTCGTTTTGCTTCTACATCCTAGCCTACACACACCAATGACATAATTATTATTTTTTACCTTGATTTATGCAGAGTCGTAATAGCATAAGCGCACCGTTCACTTTCCGGTATGGTGGAACTGAAACACCGATTTTGTTTTCCTAAGAAAGACAAAATTAATGAGTCACATAATTATTTTTTTTATAGAAAAGCAACAACACCATAATTGATCGAGTGACATAAAGAAAAATACCTTAATTTATGTTACAATTGCGTCCATCACGTGAGGCACATTGGATTTCTGTCACAATATCACATTATATTAAAATATTAAATTTAAATTAGCCTAATCTCTTGCTTCCAAGGTAATCATTTTAACTCCAAAATGGAATTTTCATCTTGAAGAGCTTAAACTAAGCGAAATGATTAAAATACTAAAACAATGCTCAAATGATTAAATACTAAATCAAGCACAAATGATTACCTCCCAAAATTTCATTTCTTTTGATCATTCCATCGAACATCTTCTATGCGACCTTCAAATAAAGTGTATGCAACGATAAATGCACAATTATTCGAAGCAGATATAAAAAACCCTAAGTTTTTAAAACCCTATAAACAGATATAAAGAGGCCCTAATTTTTTTAAAAATATTCATTAAAAAAATGCATAACACATACTAACCGTTATATCCTGAAAAACATCTTTCGAATCTCTCAACTGTTCTCTTTTATTGATATCAAATATATAAATTATCCCTGCATATCAAATTGAAAAAAAAATTATTATAACAACCGAATCACACATATCAAAATTAATCGGCACAATATTTAACTGAAAAATCTAAAAAGATATAGAAATTATGCATTACCACCGATATGGACTCGAGATATAACCACTCAACCCAACCCTTTTGAATGAATTTCAGAACTGACTTATTTCGACCCGTCCACCAACCCACACACTTTTACCCTCTTTAATAAAAAATAGAATCAGGAAATGAAATTATGTATCAAAATTTTGTAGGTACCTCTTCATAACGATGACCTCTGAATGAATTGTTGCCCTTTCCATGACTCGATCACAATGCATTTAACGGTTCTCCTTGATTTCCCTTATTACTTTCCAGCAATACAATCTTTATATAACTCTCATAATTCAAAATAATAAGAAAAAAAATATATCAAACTCACATACGTACCTTAGCATTAAGCATTTTCATTAGATCATAATGATGACTCACTGAATCTAAAATTTACATACATATTCCATTAACTTGCAACTGCCATATTCCCATCAACAAAATCACCACCAATTTAATAAATATCAACACATCAACCTATCACAAAATAACAACCAACTTACCTTCGGTCCTACTTTGTTTCCCTTCAAAACAATGTCAAGATAATGATCCAAGATTTATTTCCATAGCCTGTACAGAAGTAAAACTTAAGTAAGCCTTGGATGAAGCAACTAATCATGGATTCAAAAGACGTTGTGATGGTAGTGTTTGGGGATGCTTCTACTGCTTGATATTGAGCGAATCACGTATCAGTTGTTGGATTGTTTGCAATTCGACATGTCATATTAATCATTCAATCAAATACAACTATATATACACGTGGTCAGGCATGATTATAATATATACCTCTCTGATAATGTACAACCATCTGCCTCAATTTCCCATCCGATGATAACATTAGCATTATGTATGCGATAATGATTTAGTTTTAACAAAGATATCGCTTTTAAATAATATTGAAACAATTTATTTCACATGAACATGCAATAATTATTCATACTATACAATCAAAGAAGTCATGATTAACGGCCTTTTTAAATAAGACGATACCAAGAAAGTTAAAAGCATGAGATTCATAGACATGACCAACGAACCTGGGTCACGAAGCTCATCAAAGAGTGTCCTATGAACCTGTATGTCTCACATTCAACCAATGTTGGTCCTTCACCTTTCTTTATAAATTGATTCAAAACACAATTATATTGATGATTAAAAAAACAACACATCAAAATAATTGTAATTTGCAACACATAATTCGGAACCCTAATTATTAAAATTAAATTGATACTTACCAATTCGTCCATGGTCGTAAATAGTACTCCTTTCAAGCTAATATTATCTTCAAAATGATAATTCATGTTCTTCACAAAGCAAAGACCTTTATCAATACAAAACACGTAATTAAACCTCTAAAACAGGATTTGTCAAACAAAAGTTTCATTGAGGAATTTTATCAAATAGTTGGCGTACATCTCAAAATAATAGAAATAATATGATTTTTAAGAGGTTTCTATAAGAAATCATAAACAACCCCTATAAGCACTTATTTTAATAAGTAATCATAAACAACCCCAATAAGTAGTTTCTTTAAGAAATCCCGAATATCCCCTAAAAGTAGTTACTCTAAAAAGCATTCCCATATAGGTTCTATAAGCAGCTTCATAAGAAATCCCTTAATTTGAACATGTCATATTCAATTGAGAAGAACAGAATATGGATCCAAACATTTCAAAGAACACAAAATAATAAATTTAACAATTAATTGAAGATTTTATTCTATACATAAGAGAACTAAAATCAGAAACATACCTGAGACACATTCGATCCATGCTAAGGAGTTAACATCTTTTGAAAGTTAACCTGCAAGATGAATCGGTGAAATCATTGGATTTCAAATTGATTACCTTTGATGAGTCGAATGTTAAATGGCAGGGTGTGTTACGGTTTTGTTAATGAATCAGATGAGTATCACAAATATTTTGAATCGGTGGGAAACTATCAATTGACATTTAATGATGATTTGAAACTGCATTGGTTGATTTGAATGAAGAATCGTATAGGAGAAGCTTCAAGAGATGGACAACTCGAAATTATGAATGCTATTTAATCCTTTACAAAAATAACTCATATGGGGAGCGTACAGAAGAAGGATCAGAGAAAACCTATTGAAAATTATTACTATACTAAGGCCAATGTTAATAGTGACCATAACTTTTGTGGTCACATTTGCCATCTCAGCGCCAAATAAGCTTTCTCTCTCCAAGACTACACCCCAACCACAATTTGCTAGTGGTGACCACAATGACGACCGTAACTTTAAAAAAAATAAAAATAAAATTTCATTATAATTAAAAAAATATTACAATAACAATTTAACTAAAATAAAAAACATTATCATAATAAATCAACTGAACTTTACAAATGAGAATGGGTTTAACCCACTTATCCACAAAACAATGGGTTGAACAAAGGTTTTCTATAAAACTAGAATCCACAAACCAACACACCTTTTTCTTGTAAAACAACTATTAAATCATCTCTATCACCTTTCACCCCCACCACCCAATTTCTAGATAAACATTGCAACATAAAAAGTTCACAAACTTCCATAAACAATAACATTTCCGGTTACCATCTTCGTTTCTTTCAAAATCCATAATCATCAAGAAGAGAAAACACAAATTTATAAACTCCCAGCTACAAAATCTTGGTACTTCCCAGCTACAAATTTATAAAATCCCACTGGTTGGAAGGCTTATTGAAGCTATTGGTACTTGATTGAAGCTGATATAACTTTCTTGTACATATGGTCAAAAAAAAGTAAATGAATCTCTTTGTACAAACAATGGAAGAATCATGCAACGGTCAGAAAAATAAAGGGAGATGTGCCAATTTAATCGGTTGGCAGGCAAACCGAAACATATGAAAGGTTGGGTGGTGACCGATCAATCTTCGGTTGAGCTAGTGGCACTAACTCGGTCGTGTGCTCGGTTGGGGTGGCAACCAACCGAGCCATTAGCATTGGCCTAAAATAAATCAAAAGGAGCGTTTCTGAATTGAGATTATTGCTGCCATTTTTTTTAGTAATGTGTAGGCACAACATTAATTTCTGTAAAACTTATTAGGTGCTTTAGGGTGTTGTAAATTAGTGCTAAATAAGGTAATGTTTTTAATAATAAAATTTAATGCAATGCTTTAAAGTGCTTGTACAAAACCTTGTTTTATTAGTTAAAATAGACTAGCAGGGTACCCGCGCGATGCGGCGACGGATACCCTGTGATTAAAATTTTCAGCGAACAAATGTTATTTTATTTTGAGCTGCTTGATTTCAGATTTATGTTTTGCAAGCTTAATTAGATTGTACATTGTAGTTAAAGAGTTGTATATTTTAGTGAAAGGGTGAATTAAATTGTGTATTAATTGTATGTATTGAATAGTGTGTTTTTAGTTTTATTTGTATTTGTACATTATGCATATGTAGTTGTATATATTTGTGATGGGTGTATTAATTGTATATATGTAAGAAATAGTATTTGCTTAAAATCAATTGTGCTTTACTGAGTTGTACATTAAGTTTTATAAATAGTATTGCTTAAAATCTATAGAAATGAAATGAAAAAAAAATCGAACTTGACACTTTATGTGATTGTGTGTAGTTAACTATTTTTTTCTCATTGTATGTCTTGAACTTTCAAATTTTGATCATTATGTGTATTTTGTGACTATTTTGTTATAAAAATGACCATTTTACACTTCAAAATTTGAAAAATTAAGGGTAAAATGGTCACAAAATACACACAATAATCGAATTTTGAAAGTTCAAGACACACAATAAGAAAAAAAAGAGTTGGCTACACACAATCATAAAAAGTGTCAAGTTCGATACATTTTTTTGTCATTTGCCCAAAATCTAATTTAGGAAACCTTAAACTCATAAATAAGAGAGAGAGTCATCCCTCCATTATAAGTAGTATAGATAAAAAATATTAAATTCATTATATAAGTTATATTTTATTATTGTAACATGCATCCAATTTAATGTCATACTATAATGTGCAATTAGTGTGTTTTTAAAATTTTAATTTCATAAATTACTAATGATAGCAAGTGTATAAGCTTAAAATTTTTAAGATTACTAAAAATAAAAGTCCTAAATGCTTTATATATAGTAAAGATAAAGATATATAAAGTTGTTTAACTAATATTTCTAGAAATAATGCTTGAATCAACTTTTACTGTAAGTGATGATGGAACCGTTGTCAATGAAAGAAACCACACAAGAACAAATAACAAAGAAATTTCGATAAACCCTCGAAGGGTGCTCAATCGGGACTTCAAGAGAAACTTCTCTTTTCTTATTACATTATCATAACATCTTTTTTAAAACTTAAACCTATTACCTTTACTTATAGTTTAAAAGTAACTTGAAGAGTAAGCCAAAAATCACTAGTAACTTTTAAGTAAGTAAACAAATCGTAAAACATAACTCCAAAAAATAACACAAATATTAATAAGGATAATTTCATATTTACTCAATCTAAATATCAAAATATCATATTTACCCAAAACACAAGTTTTTAGTGCACATGTACAATGTTTTTAAAATATGTGTTGGGGAAATATAAAATTATATGGTTTAAGTTGGATATATATGGAATTGCCCATACTAATACTAGAAAAGATAGATTACGACAATTATATATTGTCGTTTTTACCCTTTAATCTATTCGAACCAGTTAAAAGCATGACATCACATATTGACCGAAGAACCGATGGTTAAGCTAGAGAATTTGGAGCTCGAACATGCCATGCATCATTCTCATCCTCTTTGTAGAAAACTAGAAGGGGGGTTGAATAGTTTACCGATTAAAAACTTTGTTTTGAAACTTATTGAAAGGTCAATTGATGTTGATCTTAGATATGCTAGTGAAACTATGTAAACAATATAGAAAGAGTAGATAAGGAAAGAAACAATCAAACCACAACAAGTTTGTTGGAATCACTCCTAAACCTTAATCAAGTGTTAGTGATTCATATGTAATAGTTAGCTTAATTATGGCCTTTATGTTTGTTATTAGCCTTAAGCTTATGTAGAAGGCCCATGAGCTTAGGCCCAAGCCCATAGGAGAAAGGAAGGAATTATGAGTGTTGCCCTAGCTTCCTCCTATAAATACTTTGTATAACCCTCACTGAGGTTGGTTGTTCAATTTATTTCTTTCACATACATCTCTACGCATAACCGACTACTCATATCGTGTGTGTGTGTTTGATATATTGTTCAATCGCCTTTATCTCTTTCTATTAAGCTTGTGTTGTAAAACTAGTGACCTAACAGTGGTATCAATCGCCAAATAGTTGGGTTAACACTTTCGTTTTTGAAGTTTTTATTTTCGGTCTTACGCGTAAACGTGGTTAACACTTTGGATCGCTTAAAAACACGGTTTTTTACATTTTTAATCCAAGATTCTTGTACTTTCAATGTTTTAAGGTGTTAAAATAACTGTTTTTGGCAAAAAGTTTCAAACTTTATCGTGGATCATAGTTTTAAGCTTGTTTTGTTCGTGGGTGTCGCTTCTACGCAGAACTCTGTTTAGCCGCTTTGGTTCATCAAGTTTCACACTTTTGTGTTATTTTGGTGATATTGAAGCTATTCCATAACAAAATCTGGTTTAGAAACAACTTTGGGCAAAAGTCATCTTACGAGTAGAACTACGCGTATCAAAACCCTAGTTCTACGCTAACTTTATCCGTGGTTTGATCTTCGCCAGTGGTTTACTCGTGTTTTCTTGCTTGGATAAGCCTCGCAATACGTCGACTTTGGATATCTTTTGCACTGTGATAGTGTAAAAGATCACTTGGGATAAAACCCTAAAATTACGCATAAGCATAAAGCTTACGCGTAGAAAATCCTACGCCTAAGATTCATCTTACGCCTAAGCCCAGTCTTACGCATAAGGTAATCATACGCCTAAGTTTCTACGCCTAACCTTGTGTCTACGCATAACTTTAGTGTCTTTTCCCTACTTACGCGTAAGCTAAACCTACGAGTAACTCTTGATTGTTACGCGTAACTTTGGTGTTTTTACGCCTAAGTGCTACTTGGCTATTGTGATTTCTACGTCTAAGGATACTTCATCAACAAAGGTTCATTCGACTACAAAGATCCATTTTTGCCAACACAAGTTTTCAACATGTCACAACCACCATACTTTAACTATTTCCCTTACACTTATTCTCAACGACAACAACAACTAAGTCCACAACATCAACAATGGAATCAACAACAAGTAATCTATCAACAACAATTTAATCAACAACATACTCCACAACTTGGAGCAATTCCTCCACCACAAATGGTTCAAACACCACCAAGTCTTCAAGTGCAACCCTACACAAACGATTTCAATCAACATCCATCAAGGAACACTATGAAGGAACCCACTTGGTTTGCAAAGATGTGTGAAGCTTTAAGCGACCAACAATCAATTCATGAGGTCGGATCACTTGTTAGACCTCCAATGCTCACTCCAGAAACTACGATCAATGGGTAATTCGGTTCTTTAGGTTTTGTGATCCAAGAAGCCACATGGAAAGTTCTTAAAGAAGGTTATCTTGAAGGTCCATTTCAAATGCATACCGTCATTATGTTGGTGGTTATTCGTCCCAAAGGTGGTAAAGATAATCAACAACTGCTCACAGAAACAAATAACAAAGTCGAAGAATGAGATACCACTTGGTGGTTACCAGATATCACTTGGAATCGTGTGATCACTTTCCAAAGTAAACTATTCGACCCTAATGCCCGGGTATCACGAATATCTACTTGGGATAAGACCAAATGCGCTTAGAGAATTAGGCACAATTCTATAACCCTTTCGCTAATAAGTGTTTTGTGTTTTCGTGTTTTCATCCGAAAACAGATATCCTATTTATAGGAAAACTCTTGGCTAGTTAATGGAATTATGAGTATTAATCGCCCATTAATAGCCTCATAATTATCCCCATTATAGCCTTTAGTGGTTACATGACCAATTAAACGTGGTCATAATGCAGCTTGTAATCGCCATTTATCGAGATTTACATCAAGATTTCATAGTGCCTTCAGTGGTTACACCGCTCAGTAAACACTACTGAAAGAAACACCACTCGGGAAACACCGATCCCGGGAAGTATTGCTCTGGAAACAATGATAATCGATGGTAACCACAACAAGATTTTCACCAAGCACTACTAACACAAACCACTATTAGAGTCGTGGTGTTCATGGACCTTATGGGTGTACACTCCGCACCTCCTAACCCATTACAAGGTGTGAACTATTCCACAAGTGCACTAAATTTTCCAACAATCCTCCCCAAATTTAGTTCACTTCCTTTGCATGAAAAATAAACATCAAACAAAACATGTGCATAAATGAAAATGTCCCGAGGATTGAATTTCCATCTTAGTAAATTACACGCTCAAACATTCGAGAATCGTGGTGTTCTAAGATTTGAACCCTTCAACCCATTTGAATACCAAGATAAAATACACACAGTTTTCAAACACTTAATGTACCCCCGACACTATACAAGCCATGTGTCCATATCCAAATTCATAAATGTTGTAAAAGCTAAAAGTCCAAAGCTTCTCAAGCGGCAAAACTTCAACATTTACATAGGTGGTTCCTCTTTAGTCATGCTCACGCCAAGCACTTTTTCAAAGAAAATTAACCATTAAGAAGTAAAGACTTCATCCTCCTTTCAAAGAGTTCTCGAGCACAACCTTGGGATGTAAATAAAACATGTGCTCCAAATTATCGAATGTTCACTTTCCACATTGAACTTAGCTCCCAAGTTTCCTTAGAGGAGTTGGGTGTCCTAGCATTCAATGACTAAGTTGGACTTAAACCCATCCCTTTAGCAGACTTTATAACCAAGTCTCTAGCCGCACCCTTCACAAGTGATCGCCTAAGTTCATGAGATCTCACAAACTCTATAGATACCACCCCATTCATGATAAGCTCACGAATCATGCTATGTCCGACACCTAAGTGTCTAGACTTACCATTGTACATCCGCTATAAGCCTTAGCCAATGTAGCCGCACTATCACAATCGGATAGAAATAGGTGCTATAGGTTTAGGCCACAATGGAATCTCAAGAAGCAAGTTTTTCAACCATTCACTTCTTTACCAAAGAAATGCTAGAGCCACAAATTCAGATTCCATTGTTGAACCGGTGATGCAAGTTTGTTTCTTGGATGCCCAAGAAATTGCACCTCCACCAAGTAGAATACCCACCATCGGGTAGACGAGTTGTCTTGATTATCGATCCAACTTGCATTAGTGTAACCTTCCAACATCGATGGTAACCAAAGATATGAGAGACTATAATCCATAGTTCTCTTCAAATACTTCAAGATTCTCCGAATCGCTTGCAGTGATGAGCACTAGGATTACTAGTGTACCGCTCAATTTTCCCACCGCAAAACCAATATCGTGTCTTGTACAAGTCATGGCATACATCAGCACCAATTACCCTAGAATACTCAAGTTGAGATACGCCTTGCCATGATTAGGCATCGCCTTCTCACAAGTATCCATAGGTGTACTCACTAGAGTACAATCAAAGTAATTGAATTTCCTCAAGACTTCTCAATATAATGAGACCGAGAGATAGAAATTCTATTACTTTCATGTTTAATCCTTATACCAAGGATAACATCAGCCTCCCCATGTCTTTCATGGAGAACCTTGATGACAAAAATTCCTTTGTCGTCAACTCGATTTTGGTCGTGCAAAGATCAACATGTCATCAACATATAGACAAATGATGACTCCTTTACCGATTCATCAAATTTGCTATACACATTTGTCACCTTGGTTAATAACATAACCACTAGACAAAACCACTTCATCAAACTTTTGATGCCATTGCTTAGGTGCCTGCTTAAGTCCATAAAGAGACTTAATCGCTTACACACCTTGTTTTCATTGCTCGGCATGATGAAGCCCGAGGTTGGTTCATATAAACCTCCTCTTCCAATTCACCATTCAAGAAAGTCGTTTTCACATCCATCCGATGAATAACCGATTGTGAATAGATGCTATAGCAATCGCTAGCCTTATGGTAATCGATACGAGCCACGGGG
The DNA here is from genome assembly GCA_022545495.1 of Chrysanthemum lavandulifolium. Lineage (NCBI taxonomy): Eukaryota > Viridiplantae > Streptophyta > Magnoliopsida > Asterales > Asteraceae > Chrysanthemum > Chrysanthemum lavandulifolium. The sequence continues at coordinate 66,394,432 of CM040239.1, read as the reverse complement.
CATAAGTATCAAAATAGTCTATTCCCGACTTTTGTTTAAAGCCCCGAATGACTAGTCTAGCCTTGAACTTTTCAATAGTTCCATCTACCTTCATTTTCCTTTTGAAAATCCATTTGCAACCCGAGGTTTGCAACTGTGAGGTAGATCAACCAACACCCAAGTGTTGTTGCCCATGATGAAATCCATCTCATCATTGATTGCTTCTTTCCGTAAAGCAATGTCCGGGACTTCATTGCTTCTTCAAATGTCTTGGGATCATCCTCAACAATGAAGCAATAGGAGTATTGGTCGAGACCTCATCCTCGCTTCCTTCAACTAAGTATAGTTGAAACTCAGTCCAAATGACTTTGGAGTCCCGATCCTTTGCTCTTCCTACACGTGTTCAGTTCTTTGAACCACAACCTCATCAGGGACCACCGATGGTTCACCATCGTGGGACCTCGATACACCAAAGTCATGAGTTCCATTAGAATCCTCGACTAGGTCTTGGGACCGATGAGAAACTGTTCTCATCAAAGTCTCGCATCCCTTGATTCAATTATTGAGTTAATCGAAACATATTCATTAGGTTCAATAACATAGAACCTAAAAGCCTTGGAATGCTCAAGATATCCAACAAAGATGCAATCAATGCCTCTTTCACCCAAAGTCTTTGCTTTGGATCGTGAGTCTTACAAAGCCCTACAACCCCAAACCTTGAGATAATTCAGTTGGGTTTCCTTTTAGTCCGAGTTCATAAGGGGTAACCTTGTTCCTTTTATTTGGAACCCTATTTAGTAAATAGCAAGTCGTTAACATAGCTTCACCCCGTAACCTTGACTCATCTCCGAATAGGACAACATGGAATTAACCATCTCCTTCAAAGACCGTTTTCCTTTCGTAAATACCATTTTGCCGAGGAGTATAGGAGCGTAGTTTCATGGATAATACCAACAGATGAAAGTACCGAGTATCCATGTACTCACCTCCCTATCGCCCTTAATCTTTGATCAACGACCAAGTTGTAATTCAACTTCGCTTTTAAACACTTTGAATTTATCTAATGCTTCATCCTTGGTATGTAATGATATACATAACAAAATCTAGAAGCATCATCAATAAATGTTACAAAGTACTTCTTATTCCCCAAAGAAGGAGTGGCATGCAAATCACAGTGTCACGTGAATAAGCTCCAAGATCTTAGTCTCACGACTAACACCGAAAGGGTTTCTTGGTTATCTTGGTCAACATGCAAGTTTTACACTTTTCAAAGGTCCATGTCAAAAGCGGAATTAAACCATCCCTAGACATATCTTGCATTCTTTATAGTGAACATGACCAAGTCTAGCATGCCAAAGGTTAGAATCACCGATCATATGTGGTCACAAAAGTAAATAACATCATCAATGGTAATATTAAGCTGAACATTTGATTACATAAATAACCAAAACCAATAAAAACACCACATTTAGAAAGAACAAATTTATCGATTCAATAACTTGTTTATATCCATGGTTATTCAAAACACTACTTGAAACCAAGTTTTCCTTATATCGTGAACATGAATAACATTAAACAAAGTTACAATCTTTCCCGAACTAAACCTAAGATCTACACAACCACGACTATGCACCAAGGTCGTTGACTCATTTCCATGTGAAGAATAGAACCATCATTCGTTGAGTCATAAGTCTTGAACCACTTCTATCTTTACACACATGAACTGTTGCACCAGAGTCAACCCACCACGCAACATCATCATCCCGCACATAAAAGATTCGGATACATATGTAACATAATAAATCGAAAAGACTTATTAAACATATTCGACCTTTCAAATGAGTTGGTCAACCACCACCCTCGAACCATTAGTGCTCGATCCATTGGCTTTACCACCAACTTTAACACCCTTGCAAATCCCTTTTAATGTGACTAGTCTTGTTACATTTCCAACAAGTAGGTGTTGCCTTCTTGTTAGGATCCGCTCTTGTGTTGTCATGATATTTATGTTTGCCTTTGTTGTCATTGTACCGGTAGAGTTGTTATGCTCTACCATATTGACAATGATGGTCCAAGAAGATTGCTACTCTTTGGCTTGTCATTATCCCCGCACCTTGAGAGATTCCTCAATGCGATGACTACCCAACTCAACAAGAGTTAACTCCTCCTTCATATGTTTCAAGGTATGCTTGAAATCTTTCCATGAAGAAGGAAGTTTATCAATAACACAAGAGACTTGAATAGCCTCATCCATGTGCATATTGTGTTGTGTAAACCTTCCAAGTATTCCAAGAAGTTCATTGTATTGTTCCATAACCGGTCTTGAATCACTCATTTTGTAATTTGTGAAATTACTAACAAGGAACTTCTTACTTGATGCATCCTCACCATATATTTGGCATCCAAGGAATCCCACAGCTCTTTGAAGATTCAAAGTTCGATAAATATCAAACAAAGAATCGACATACCATTCGAATAAGACCTCTGCATATGTAGTCATCATTCTCCCACTTGCTCCTCCTCCCGATTTGATCCACGTAGCATCATCACCATCATCGTGAATTGGAGTAGTCAAGACATGACCACACCATGCTTGATGAAGAAAAGTGCATCTTCTTCCGCCACCTCCTAAAGTCCACCCTTCAAACTTGTCCAAATTAGCAAAGTTTGAAGCCATGTGTTTCATTGCGTTAGCTTGCCATTGATTATCACTAAATAGTTTACTTTGATTGTTGGTGGTTATTCGTCCCAAATCGGGTAAAGATAATCAACAACCTGCTCAGTAAAAACAAATAACAAGGTCAAGATGAATGATACCACTTGGTGGTTACCGGATATCACTTGAATCGTGTGATCACTTTCCAAAGTAAACTATTCGACCCTAATGCCCGGTATCACGAATATCTACTGGGATAAGACCAAATGCGCTAGAGAATTAGGCACAATTCTATAACCCTTTCGCTAATAAGTGTTTTGTGTTTTCGTGTTTTCATCCAAAATGATCTCCTATTTATAGGAAAACTCTTGGCTAGTCAATGGAATTATGAGTATTAATCGCCCATTAATAGCCTCATAATTATCCCCATTATAGCCGTTAGTGGTTACATGACCAATTAAACGTGGTCATAATGCGCTTGTAATCGCCATTTATCAAGATTACATCAAGATTTTCATAGTGCCTTCGGTGGTTACATCGCTCAGTAAACACTACTTGATGAAACACCACTTGGTGGAATCACCACTTCGAAGGAAACATCGATCCCGTGGAAGTACCGCTCATGGAAACAATGATAATCGGTGGTAACCACAACAATACTTTCACCAAGCACTACTAACACAAACCACTATTAGAGTCGGGTGTTCATGGACCTTATGGGTATACACTCCGCACCTCCTAACCCATTACAAGGTGTGAACTATTCCCACAAGTGCACTAAATTTTCCAACACATTATACCCGGAGATCCTAATTTAATCCACCAAGAGATGAACAATCAAACATTGCTATCATTGCTGCACCTCAATCCAACATAACTTCTACACTATAAAGTCGATGAGCTTGCAATGCAATATATCCTTTAGGATTACTAAACCCAATTCTTCAAAGTGTTGATGCTCAAAAGATCGCAAAGGCAATGGGAACACATTCATCTTCTTATGGAAGGATTCGCACTCAATCAAGAGGACATGGAATCCAAAATTTACTTGGCTTATGAACACTTCATGATTGAACACGAGAGACACTATAGTCTTATCATCATCGATTCTCGACATCATAAATTATTTGGATAAACACAACATCATCATGCCAAGAATTGCGCTTAATACTAAGTTCCCGAGTAGTCTTGGTCCCGAATGGGAGAAGTATGTCATTTTTCTCCGTCAAGTGAAGAACATGCATCATTTTACATACGGATTGTTGTACGATTACTTGAAGCCTCATCAAAAGGAAGTTGATAAGGAAAGGATTCTCCGTGCTCAAATTGCTTCACTACACATCCGAAAATCAACAACTTGCCTTGTATGCTCAAAACAATTATCCTCCTCAACAAGCAACTCAACCAACCGCCTCGGTCACACCAAATGATCAATCACAACAACCTCAACAAAATCAATTGGTTCCTTACAACAACAACAATGATCAAGCACTTCATAGTCAAACTAATGAGGAATCCGATCCGCTCAAGCATTGCAACAAGGATTTGTTATGATTGCTAATGCTTTTAGCCGTTATACCAACAAATCCAACAATCGATTCGTTCCTCATCTAATACACGAAATCAAGTCATTGTGAACAATGGACGAGTTGAAGTTCGTAATCGTGGTTATGGTCGTCGATGGGCGGTGGTCAAGGGTTTAATGCTATGGGTAGGAACAACAACGAGCTCAAGTGGTGGAACAGGAAATGCTCGAAATGGGTTGAATGGTCTTCGATGCTACAACCGCAATGAGAAGGACACTGGCTAATGCATGCCCAAAGCCGAGGACTAAGGCGTGCTTATTTCAAAGAGGCTCTTCTTTTGGCTCTTAAGGATGAAGCTAGTGGAACTCTCACAAACAAAGAACAGAGCTTTATGGCGATATGCACTCGATGATGATATGGAGGACTTGCGTGCTAATGCATTTGTTATGTTGATGGCTAATATGCATGAGTTACACATGAGTGACACAGCCCATGTATGACATCGTGGCTTGTCTCGTACCGAACAAACCATATTTATCTCGATCTAATATCTCCGCCAACATCCGAATCCGCAGGCTCAGAGTGTTCAAAATGAGTCATCTACATCTCATTCGACGATTAATTAGACCCGTAGTTACATTTGACGATCAAGATGACCTTATGGTTTCCTTTGACAATCAAATTGACTCGTGGTTATACTTGAGGATCTAAATAATGATCATGTGGTGACTTCCGTTGAACAAGTCGAACTTTTGCCTCATCCGATCTTGCTCTTTACTTAAAGACCAACAATCCCAAATTGAAGAATGTTGTGCATTAAATCAGACTTAAAAGTAAAATGCATCGTTAACCAAGGATTTTAAATGTTTACAAATGCAACTCAACTTTTTCAAAACTCAAGAAAACCGTGAAAAGGTTTTGAAGCCGCTTTGCTAAATCTCATCAAACGAAAAATATTTAGAAAGACAGATCGTGATCTAGCCGCTCAAGAATGCTTTGTTGTCTCGAGATAGAACAACTGAAACATGAAGATAACAAAACAAATTAACACTCTCACCTTGGTAAATCAAAAAGCTAAGGCCGAGTTGTTAACTTGTCAAAATAGTTCTCTGCATACAAAAGCATTGAACAAACGAATAGATGATCATCTTGAAGAAATTATCGGCTTGCAAAACAAACTTAAAGAGTTTAAAATCTTGTTTACAAACATGGTGAGTCAAGAATCGCTATTGAAAATTTTACATTAAAACCCAATCCAAATGGATATGGATCAATCTTGCCGACATAAACCTAAGCTTTCAACCAAAGCATTCAAACCAAATCCTGAAGTTTCCAAAGCGTAATATAAAATTGATAATTACATTATGAGTGTTGTTGAATATCATCGTCAAGAGGAATTAGATGCGAAGACGAGAGTCGATCAAAATTAAAACCGTTGTTTACAACTAACCTTTAATTATTCAAACCGGTCACTTTCACACACCAACGGATTCTTCTAACACACCAAGGATTATCATAAAACGTCGAGTCTTCTAATGTTAATCCCCAACCATATTATGCACAAATTTATGGTCCTTTACCTACCATCGATGAAGTAACTCAAACCGAAAATCGCAAAATTTTAGATATTTTGACATTTTCATGGTCGACCTCAAAACTTTAGAACATGAGATAGAATATCATTCAAATCAAACTTCAACACTTTCAATCGCCTCGCGCGAGAACAAAGAGACATTTTCGGAAAAATCTTTACCAAATGTTAAAATTTGAAAAATTGTGCATTGTCTTGGGAACGGACTTTCATAAGGAACTTGGAGTGATGAAGGTCGTTTTGAGAAAATGAAACATCTATTTCTAATACTAAACGTAAAAGAAAATGTTAAGAAAAGATGTTGATCGACTCTTGAATGATGTTATCTGTCTTGATACCCATAATGTTGTGTTATTGAATTATGTGCCATATGCATCGATTATATCTCTGCCGATACAATTGACCATGTAGTAAATGTTGAGAATAATGATAATGTGCTTCGGATCGAGTCTTTAAAAGTCGAAATGAACGATTGCTTAACGAATTTTCCAATGCAAAACGTCGTCTTAATTGGTGTCAAAAGATATTCACAATCAACAACTTGTTTTTCAAAACAAAATCGCTCGATTCGTGCAAAATCTTCCGATCCTAAAATTGAGCAACCGGATGATCAAAATGTGTCTTTGAAAAGTCAAATCTCAAAATATGAACAAGAACTTGTAAAAGTTAAACAGGAATATGGTGTCATATTTGATTTACTCAATAAGACTCGTCATGAAGCATCTAACGAACTTGATCACTATCTTGCTCACACTAGAGAATTCATGCATTTTGCTGGTAATATTCGTTCTGAAAATCAAGATTTGATTCACACTATCTTTAAATTAAGAGAAATGTTAGGAAAGTATGAACTACTTCCGCCTACCGTGATTAAGAGAATAGCACCAATAACACGTAGTAATCATAAACCTAGAATCCCTACTGCCAAAACACAAGTTGCTAACGTGCTTCCTTCTACCGAAACAAGAATAGTTGCATCTTTTCCAAACGTCCACACTTCACAGCCTAGGAGCACTACATTGAAGAATAGGAAGTTGCGACCTAAGAAAAGATCAATAAGGAATGCTAAAGTAGAAGAACACCCTAGGACTATGAATAAGACTCACGTTGCTTCCACTATAGACATTGCGTCTGGCAAATGTAATAGAAATACAGTAGTGATGTAACGAATGCTAAACCTTTAAGTACTTTTGATATTCATCGATGCACCTTGTGTTATTTATCGTAAAAGTATGAATTCGATTATCATGACAAATGTGTTGCTAAAGCTATCATCTCGCTTACGGAATCCTAAGAATCGGAATACCTCTAAGCCCACTAATCATTCTAAGTCTCGTGCTTGGTAGACCGCCTTCTTTAGATTCTAAGGCAAGCATTGTTGTCCCAAGAGCTCTGGGTTTCACCTCCTAAGAATGTAGTACCACCTAGTGCATTCACTAAGACTAAAGCAAATACTAGTTGGAGATGGAAGAAATGGATATATAACACACTAGGATTTAAATAGATGCCTAAAGTTATTGATGTATGTATGTCTACTATCATCGCTCCTAACCTCTAACATTTCGGGTTCCACATCTACTTCTATTCCATCCGTGTCGTGCATGTGTAATGCACGGTGATACAGATCATTCTCTGGATTGTTGATATGGATGTTCCCATACATGACAGTAATCTTAAACTGTTATCAAACTTTATTGCAAAGTTCATTGGCACCGCTGATTCGGAATGATCACTTGCAGCCTATCATGGGCTACTTGAGACTATATCAATGGGAACATCGAAATTAGCGTGGTTTATTATGTGGAAGGTCTCGGTCACAACTGCTTTCAGAGAGTCGATTACATGATGGAGATTTGGAGGTTGCTTCAGGAGAAATCTTGTTTCATTCGTGATCTACAAGGGAATGACCTTATGTCCGCACGCGTAATTCTAGTCTCTATACTATCTCTATGCAAGACATGGTTGCTTCATCTCCCATCTTCTTACTTTCAAAGGCAACATCAACAAAATCTTGGCTATGGCAACCGCTGCCTCTCACATTTAAACTTTCAAACTATAACCAATCTTGCTCGACACAAATTAGTTGAAGGTCTCCCACGATTCCGGTATTCTAAAGATCACCTTTGCTCACCGTGAACAAGGGAAAAGCACTCGTGCTCATTTTCCATCAAAGGTGGAACACAAGACTCAAAGATGTGCTTCATCTTCTTCACATGGATTTATGTGTCCGATGCGCGTGCAAACGATTAATGGCAAACGCTACATCTTGGTAATAGTTGATGACTACTCACGCTGGACTTGGGTCTACTTTCTTCAAGCAAAGACCAAGCTCCAAAGATGATCATCACCTTTCTCACAAAATACGTGTTCGACCGCAACACCGCGGACTAATCGTAATGACAAAGGAACCGAATTTGTTAACCAAACCCTTCGTGAATTTTATGAGAAAGTGGGAATTCAACATCAAACATCTATTGCACGTACACCATAATAAAACGGAGTTGTTGAAAGACGAAACCAAATGTTAGTGGAAGTCGCAAGAACAATGTTAATCAATGCTAAACTTCCAGACACTTGTGGGCGGTCAGATCATCGCATGCTATACTCAAACCGTTCTATGATCACAAACGCCACAACAAAACACCTTTCGAGCTTGTCCACAACCATAAACCGAATCTCAAACACTTTCATCTATTTGGATCCCTTTGCTATCCGAAAATGATCGTGATGATTTTGGAAAGCTCAAAGCCAAAGTCGATATCGAGTTTTTATTGATATTGTGAGAATTCTAAAGGTTACCGGATATGGAATCGTTGTACAAAACAGGTTATGGAAATGATTCATGCTCATTTTGATGAACTTACGGAAATGGCTTTTGAGTATAATGACTTGGAACCCGGTTACAACCGCTTAAACTTCCTCAATCCCCATCATCACCGAACAAAGCCCCGACTCACTCGTCAACAAATGGAAAGGTTATTTTCCTCTCTCAAAGGCGATATTAAAGAACGTGCTCTGTGTATCCGATGTTTCACCGCACAACCGATAATAATCTTATACCGATACACCGCTACAACAACTAATGTCAACACCACCACCGACTCCACCACAACAGCTTGAACAAACCGCTTCTAACAATGATGAACCGCCGATGATGTTCTTAATGAAGTACCCCACATGCGATTTTGATCCAAATGCGTTCTTTAACCCGCTTGCTAATGACATCACAGCACTGATGTCGCGGAATCATCAACAAACCATTTGAATCCTCGAATCGCACAATGTATACCAACATCAACCCTCTACACATCGATGGATGATCTGTACAAACTGTCAAGTCAAACAGACTTAAAACTACTCGTACACAAATGCAATGAAGTCCTCGGAGAATAGATTGAATTCTCGGGTCGTTAAGTCCCAAGGAGACTCAATGGTGTGTAAACTGATTCAGATGATGGAATGATCACTAAGGATAGTGATCAGAAGGTTTTGATTAAGAAATTACACTATTGATTGATTTGGAATAGAATTGGACACGTAATTGGAAAGCACAACAATCGAAGAAGAAACGTGGCGTAAGTTTTAAAAACTACGATACGCACAAAATAAAAAGTGAAAACTAAGAAATAAAAGGCCTAAAAATATGAAAATAACATTTTGGAATCCTAAAATAAAAGAAAATTATTAGAAGAAGAAAATTATTTTAACACTATTTAATTAATTATTATTAATTAAAAACTATTTTAACTATTTAATAAATACTCTAAAATAGAAGAAAATAGGAAATAAGGCTAGAAAAATAAACTTATGATTCTGAAAAATCTAAAATACTATAAAACTAATTTTAAAACTAAAATATATTTTCACACTTTTATCTAATTAATACTAATTAATAACTATTTAAAATACACTTAATTACTAGAAAATATAAAATAAACTTGGAAAAATAAAATTTTAACTTTGAAAAATCTAAAATATGATAAAACTAATTTTAAAACAGAAAATATATTTTTATGCTTTTAATTATTTATTACTAATTATTTATTATTTATTAACTATTTATAATTATAATAAATACTAAAAGATAGAGAAAATCTGAAACTTTTTCTAAAAATCCTATATGATGACAGCAACCTAAGAAAAATAGAAAAACAAGATTTGCTTATTAATAAGTTGAAAAGAAAATCAAAAGCTAAAAATATTAAATAAACGCTATCACTATTTTTATATTGATGTTTTTCTGAATTTTCTTTTTGAAAACTACTTATATACTAATAATATGAAACTTTAATAAAGACAAAAATTTTACAAAACTCAAATAAGCAGTTTTGATGAGCTTGTGACCAAACAGATATGAAAATAAGCTTATTTTTGAGAAATAAGCTCAAACAAGGTCACAACTGAAACAAAAGCTCAAAGTAGATGTGAACAAGCTATATGAACAGAAATGAAGCTAAAGATACCAAGAAGCACACCGACAAGCTATGAATAAGCTAATAAGCAATTATGTAGAACATGTAAACGGGACAAGCTTTAAGCCCTTAGCAAATCTAGCTAACAAGCTCAAGAGTGAAAACCAAACTTGATACTTCAAGATGGCCAGTTGGCTTTCCAAAGAACCAGAGAACACAAGAATTGGACAACTAATAAGCTCAATGCAAGCTTATCAAAATGAGCACACTCACCGTGCAGTGATGATTATGAACAGTACCCCAAGAAAAGTCGAAATAAGCACTTAAAAAGTCGAGAAATCAAGAACCAAGATTTTTTATTTTTCTTTACCAACCAAACTATAATACCTCCAGAGCTTATAATCTAAATCTTATTAATAAACCCACAGTGAAATTCCAAAGTTTATTCAAAAACGACCTTATGAGATTTTGACTTTTCTTAAAAACTAGAAGAGTTGACTAAAATGAGATTTGATTCACTACTGATCACTGAATAAGTTGTTTTAAGTTATATTAAGACTTTCTTGAGCAAGATTAACAAGTTTTAAACACAAAATCAAGATCTTGCATCATGAAATCTCAACAGTGAACACATAAGGCACAATCAAATGAGATTTTGACTTTCTTTGAACTAGGACTTGTTTTCTTGACTGAAATAAGTGGTTTAAACCAAGTGATGCAGATTTCCAATAAGACCAAAGACTAGAGCACCTTTAAACACAATAAACCAAACACCCCTTTCACTTGACTGTTATGAAGATTTTTAGAGCAAAACAAAATTTAAAACCATGAGATTGATTTTAGACTTTGTATTATCATATATTAGAACTAAGAAAACACAAATCATCAACACTAACAACTGAAAACCAGGATTTGATGATGAAACAGTTTAAACTGTGAAAATAAAATTTTTGCTAAATTCAAATTTTAAAGAACAACTAACTAATTTTATGACTTAAATACACTTAAATATATCTAATAATCAAACAGAAACAGAAATTAAAGCTAATTAACAACTATAATAATGAAATGCCAAATTGGTCAAAAGTGCTTACAAAAGGTTTTGAGGCACAAACTGAGAACTAGGAACCGAGAACCAATCCTAAATGCTCTCCATGAGCTCTAAACCAAGGCCATCCAAGATAAACCCTGCCAAATTGTGAACACCTTCTCCAAGTGATTTTGATTTTCACTTATTTAATTGGTATTTTTGTGATTTTTGACCTTTTGAAGCTAAACCGAATTTTAATGTTTCTAATAGCTTATAAAAGCTATATGGGAGCTTATGTGACCTATTTCAATCCATATAATCAACTTATAACAACATTTGATTCTCATGAGATTTTTTGAAATCTTAAAATGCATAAACTGAAATTAAAGCTTGAAACTTGAAATTGCTTATTAAAAAGGATTCTAATACACTTGAGATACTTAAACAAAGCACTTGTAAATGAAAACATACACTTTAAAAGCTTAGATAAAAAAACGACTAAGACATAATTTAAATTACACTAGATATTTGATACAATGCCTTTCTCTCTCTCTTTATAGACTTTTCAGCATCCTTGATATCTTCTGAATCTTTCCCACCACACTTGAGCCCTAGGATCACTCAAAATCATCAGAACCGTCCACATGTTATTTTTGGCGCCAAATATTTCTTTGAGCAGGTTTAATCATTTAAGGGATTTGGTTTGAGCAATTAAGGATATTTGGAGTGTAGAGGAGGTGGAGGGGACATGGAATGGGAGGGGGGTTGAAAAGAGTGGAAAACCACCTCTGGTTTTGAAGATTCAGACTTGGAGGAGAGGGAGCTACAGTAGATGGTATATGGGCGCGTTTTTCTTTGGGTTTGACTTTCTTTGACCGAAGATTAATAACACGGGGGTTCATAATTGGTGTGGCTGGGGTTCAAAAGGAGTTGTGGACTGGGGGTCAAGGTGCAAGGGTCAAGGGTTGGGCTTGTGTATTGGATTGGATTTGGGCCTTAGTGATATATGTGGATCCGTTTGGTTTAGGCTATAACAACAAGGACCAATTTTGCAAATTTGCCAAACTTCAAGGACTGATCTTGCAACATTTTCAAACTTCTCACAAGGACCAATTATGACCAACATTGATAAAACAAGAACCCTTTTTGCCTAAATTCCATTTTAAAAGTCCAAGGACTAATTTTGCAAAATTTCAAAGTTTAGGGACTTTTCTTGCCAATTGACCAAAGAATCATTCAAGGATCATTTTAAACAACTTAGAATACTTCAGGGACCTTGAATGATAAATTTCCACATTTTGAATTCCAAGGACTAGATTTGACAATTTTCAAAACTTAGGGACTAAACCGCCAATTTTGCAAACTTGATACATTTTCATCCGATTTTGATATTTTGCATTTAAAACACATAAAACACTGATTTGTGATATTTTGATCATTTTGATGTGTTTACGAGCGTTTCGATGATTTTGCGGTTTAGATTACACAAAAAACGATGAGTATTTGACACTCATCAATGGACAAAAGACCATCCTCCGCAAATATTGTTGGAAACCCGAACCAACCAACAAGCACGAGACAACGTCTTCACACAGATGGTGAACATTGCATTTATGCACTTACCGTCCGCTAACTGAGCCTAAAACATTAAAGACACAATGACAAAAGACAACCGGATTGAATCCATGCAAGAAGAACTCAACCAATTCAAACGTCTTGAAGTATGGGAATCGGTTGAAAGACCAACAGGGTCTACGCCATTGGTCTCAAATGGATTTGGAAAACAAATTGATGTCAAGGGCGTAATCCGAAACAAGTCACGCCTAGTTGCTAAGGGTTATTGTCGGGAAGAGGAATAGACTTTGAAGAATCTTTTGCTCGGTTGCTCGCCTTGAGGTCGCTCGATATTTCTCGCGTCATGCTCATATGAAAATGACGGTCTTTCGGATGGATGTCAAAACTGCTTTCAACGGACAACCGAAAAAACAGTTTATGTCACCAACCGAAGGATTCGTTGATCCCGAGTTCCCGAACCATGTCTACAAACCGAACAAAGCTCTTTATGGTCTTAAACAAGCTCCTCGCATGGTACGATAAGCTATCATCTTTCCTCATTGCTAATAATTTCACCAAAGGTTCGGTCGACCCTACTCTTTTTATACAATATCACGGGGCACATATCTTAATTGTTCAAATTTACGTGGATGACATCATTTTGGGTCTACACATAAAAAGTACTCAATCGCTTTTGCAAAACTAATGAATTTTTTTTGAAATGTCCATGATGGGTGAACTTACGTTCTTTCTAGGACTACAAGTTCATCAATCACCCCGTGGTATTTTCTTGAGTCAGTCCAAATATGCCCTTGAATTGTTAAACAAATTTGGAATGAAAACCTGTGACACTTATGCCACACCAATGACTCATACCAAGAAGCTAGATCGATTTACATGGGAAACTTGTCGACCCTACAAAATACCGTAGTATTATTGGGTCTCTCATGTATCTAATACTGCAGACACTGATATTGTCTTTGTCGATATCTTTGCTCCCATTATCGATCGCGACCAACCGAAACCCACCTATCTCGAGGCTAAAAGAATCTCGGATACATCAAGGAACCATTAACTGGGGATCCGTATCCAAGGATTCGGTTTTGAACTAATCGCTTTTGATGTCGACCACGTAGGATGCTTAGATTCACGGAAAAGTACGTCGAGCACTACAATTTCTTGGTGATAAACCGGTGTCCCGCAATCGAAGAAGCAAGATTGTACATCATCATCAACCAGAGCGAATATGTAGCCATATCCGCGTGTTGTGCTCAAGTCATCCGGATGAGAACACAACTCAAAGACTATGGTTACGTGTTTGATGAATCCCGATGTCTCGCGACAATCGGAGTGCCATTACGATCTCGTCAACTCGATTCAAGACTCGAAATCAAAGCACATCGATCTTCGCTATCATTTCATCAAGGATCATGTGGAGCAGTGCAGTTGAATTATACTTAGGAGTACAGAATACCAATTGGTAGATCTACTCACCAAAGCCTTGCCTCCCGCTAGGTTTAATGAGTTGGTCCACCGGATTGGTATGCGGTGTTTGACTCAAGAGGAACTAGATGACCTCTTAAAACAGATCTTAAAAACACGTCAAACACCAAAATCTCTTTTGTAAATATTTTTTCAAAATAAAATACAAAATAGAAAATCGATAAAACAACAAAAATATTCTTCTATCTATATTTCTTCAAACATGTCAAGTACATTTCTTCGTCAACACTCAAATCTTTCAAAATTCAATATTTTTACGATCAAGTGTTGAGGGGAGAAAATAAATTCTAACTGTTTCAAAATATCTGTACTTGCATGTTATCCTATCCGGTTGTTTCCTTTATAAATGGTGGTAAATTTTACGGTTCATTGACACTCCTCGGACTAAAATTTATAACCTTTCATTATTTTCTTAAGTCAAGGGGTGTGTCGTCAAGTTTCTTTCTTAAAATCTTTGTTTGGTAACCAAAATGGAAGTTAAATGGCCTCGGATGAAAATGGAAAAGGTGGAGGGACCAAAAGTCACAAAGATTAAAGTCATTTTAATAAAAACTCTTCCACCTAACATTTCACCCCACATTTATTACTCGAACCTAAATAATCCTACGCACAAAAATCGTTCAAGAAATCTGTGTTTTGATCATCAAAGTGCAAGTGTTTTCATAATCTTAACGTTATTACAAGCAAAGGTTTTGAATTTTATGCAAATCTAACGGCTAAAACGTTAGATATGTGTGATTATGTGTTCTACGATAGCGTATGAACACACAATCATTGGTGTGTGTTTGTGGTTAAAAAGATTGTGTCAAAACATGTCTATAACATCAATGATACTAGTTTTATCCTCAAAATCCACCCAGAAACACGAATTGATTGGTTTTTCAAAATTAGGGTTTATGCGTAGTTTTGGGTGTTTTCAAATGTGAATGTTTTTGGTCAAAAATATTGTTGTGTGATATTAATATCATGTTGAATTGATGATATCCAGGCCTTATAACAACCCAGAAACACTAATTGATTGAAAATTGGAAATTAGGGTTTAATGTTCTTAGCTTTTGGGTATTATTGATTCACTGAGATTTGGATGTTAAAACTTGGTTATTACACTCTCACAAACATCTAAGACTTACCAGAAAACGTTTGGTGCAATTCCTATGGCTAGAAATCATATCGTAATTCATAAACTTTAGGGTTTTGTCTTACGCGTATGACTTTCTGCGCCGTAAACTGTAAAATGAGTTTCATGCCATGATCCGTCTTAAAATGAATATATGTGTTAATATTGATGATATGATGATTTTATTTCGGGCTTGCTACGCATAAAACTTCGAGAATCAAGGTCTTTGTAACTCTACGCATAAGGATCACCTTACGCGTAAAGTTATGCGTAGAGTAATCTTCGGCGTAACTATTACGCGTGAGGTTCTACAATGGGACTACGCGTATCCTGTGAAGGATATGCGTGGCGATGACTCTCGCGATAAGGTCTACTCTTACGAGTAAGCCTTACGCGTAAAGTTTTTATCGCCTCTGGCGTAAGCTCTCACATAAGGTTCCCTTTTCCTCACGCGTAATATTTCTTACGCGTAAGTAAGGATCCTACGCATAAGCTTGCGTCTCTGGCGTATACTTCTCCCTGTTACGCATAAGCTACTATTCCTACGCATAAGCCTTGATCAAACCTTCGTTATGAATTGTTACGCGTGCAAACTTGTAAATAAATGAATCATAACGTCACGAATCCAATACCGTCACCAATAAGCTTAAAAGTATAATGTGTTGTGAAAATATGTGATAAAATAAACTTTAAAATCTAAAGTTAACTAACTCACGAAACTTCTCACAACGTCATTGGACTATTGGACAAACAAGTTACTTTGGACTCGTAACAATCATTGACACTGTACATTCAATAATTAGACAATAAAAAAAACCTTTTGTTGACTAACATTATGTCTTTCGATATGTTGGTTCTTCTGGCTAATGTTATTTCGGATCACGACATGGTCTGCTCGAATGAATGTGGATGCTCCGAAGTTCTCACAATTCTTGACATCTTCCTAATGGCTATCCAAGAAAGATTGGAAAGAACAACCTTAGGGTTGACTTTGAAACCCTCACATGCTCGTAATCTTCTTGTCTCATTCTTTGTGGATATTCTAAAGAATCATCCCTACCGAACATGCTCTCACACTCTGCTACGATCTGGGAGATCTACATTCAACAATTACGGAATTCAATGCAAAGGATCAAGGGTCAAAGTGCGTTGGTGTGACTCTCAATCACAAACAAGTCACCATCACTCATGCGGACTTACAGGTTGTTCTTCTCATTCCGTAAATCGTGCCAACCGACTTCTATGCCACACCCATCGAGGAGACAATTCTACAATTCTTGATTGATATTGGCTATGATGAAGCTTGGAACTATCTCTAAGCACTCTCATATGGAGCTTAAGAACATTCCTCAACCGTGGAGAACCCTCTACATCATCATCACCAAATCGGTCTCGGTCGTGACGGTGGCTATGAGCATCCCAAGCTCATGGAGCGCAAATCTTCGGTCATTAATCAACAAGAAGAACATCGAAGTTGAAGCTCGATATGGGATGACATGATGACGTTTCTCAAAAGCTTGGCTCAAAGATTCCCTATGTCGATACACAAAGCTGTGATCCAGAGAGAACTTGGACTTCATCCCGATATCCCAAGAGGCTCAATGACCCCGACAATCATGACATGTTGGTGAGCCTATCCTATCTGTCGAAATCAAGGAATCGTCAACAAAGAAACAGGTGTTGTGTTACACGATCACCTCTTGACCGACGAAATCAAGAAGCTTGAAGCGTACAAAAGGTATCGGGTAGCGTAAGAGAAGGCAAAGTTGGTCATATCGATGAAAAGCCTTCGGAACACCTACTCGGAGAACCGAAGAGGAAGTCTTTGAAGTGCGATAAGCACAGAGAGTCAAAGGAAGGTCCCAAAGAGGAAACCTACTCCAAAGAAGAAAGTTCCCTCTCGTGAAGTCGTTCCTATTCCTACATCTCGAACCACCAAGAAAGCTATTGAATGAAAGCTCGAAGATACACAATCGGATGAGGAGGTCCACTACTCGAATCTGCAACCGAACCACCTCCCTCGATAGCAAAACCTCCTAGTCAATAGTGAACATGGCAAGGGAAGACTCTGTGCTTGTGCCATATGAAGAAAGCTCGAAAGTGATGAAGAGCAACTGGATTTATCATACGGGAAGAAGTTTAAAATCGTTAGACACCTTCAAAAGCTAAAGAATTTGAACAAGATCAAATCGTGGCCCGGAGGGTCAGTGGTGGTGTCCACTCTTCACCGATCTGATGCGGTTAATCGACCCGATAAGGAACCGGTGCCACCACTCTTGTGCAACAAAAAAAGCTTGTGGAGGACTCTGATTTTAACATTGAGGAACCGAAAAGGAGAAGTCCGAGAAAGATAAAGGCGATGAAGAAGCTAAGTGCGGAATGATGAAGACATTGATTATGAAAAGTTTCTTCTTGGCAGGTCCGTGCGGTCTCTGGAGAAAACTTGAGAACCACCAAAGGACCCGAGTCTCCTCACATCTCATCATCATCGGATTCATCTTCTCACTCCTCACCACCACCATAAAAAGATCAACCAAATCAACATCCAAATCGGTGAAGAAGCCAACTCGATCTTGGATTTCTCATACTCATAAAAGAATTGTGAAAGCTATCAAACAAGTCGGAAAAAAGACATGCTCTACGGAAGATGAATTTCTTGACGATCAAATCTGATATCTTCATGGCGAGAATGACTAGATGAAAGTTGAAAGCGGTATGTCGAAGCTCATGAAAGATGATCTCGAGGAAAATGGACGAGATGATCAAAGGATACACTCACAAGTTCCTTCTTGAGTCGTTCCTAAAGCGAAAAAGGAGATGTATACCAAACAACTCTATCGAATCTACTTCATCAATTCAAGCGGACTATGAAATCAACACCGATGCACGTGAACATCAATCCGAGTTGATCCCATAATATTCTCGGATCTTTGAGTTAGTTGACCGGTGGTAGCTCAACTGTCAAACGATCGCAACACTTGCCTCTCACGAAGGTAAATTGCTTGAAGCATTCTTTGGAATATCAACTCAAATCGACATGCCGAGAAAAGTTGAAGGCCAAAGCGTCCATGCGACGATGAAGATAAGGATCGGGATAAGAATGACGAGCATAAACGTCGAAGAAGTCCGGTGAATCATCTTCTATGCGACCTCCACCCCAACGGACTACGGCACAACAAAGGTCTCCTCCTCGTTCTTCTCTTGATAAACCTCGAGATTCCTCAGAATTACCACCCGAGACTCGAAAACCGGTGATCACTTTGAGTATCTGGTGGTGACGATGAGGAAGTCCGTGAGCCCTGAACAACCCACCTCTCCCAAACAAGTTAAGAAACCAAAATCCTCATCTAGGCCTAAGAAAAGAAGAAGAAGGCGCCTCGGTGATCGTCGTATCATGGCTAGATGAAGATGACAGAGGAATTTGAATGGTTTTCTACACTTGTTAATTCCACCCCTATCTGCGTGAAGGTCAAGATCCGGTGAGCGGTAATACATTGGAGCATGCTAAGATACTACAAGAAAAATTCCGAGTAAAGAAGATGACGAAATCGAGTTGAGGCGAATCAAGAATGAAGCTTTTCAACTGTTAAAGATAGCTCGGAAAGTGCCATCGAGGTCGAATATCACCTTGAAAACATTGCTCGAGCTATGTCTAACAACATGGATTGGCTCAACCCGAGCAAACATCGACTTCACCAAACGGGACAACCCTCCATATTACACCGGTGGTCTAAACCTCTACCAACAATTGGCCAACCAAATGAGCCAAGGATTCCATTCGATATTTCTTCAACAAAGACTTGGAATTTCTTCTACACGGTGGCGATGGTTCAAGGAAATCGCTACATCCTTGACACTTCCATTCCAGCCACCATATACTCTAATTGCATAGCCATCGAGGAAAGAGCTAACCACATGTTTTCCAACAATGTGGTAGAGTATGACCGTGATGCAATGTATGGGATTCACCATTGGCGGGCAGCGAAGAATCTACTACTGAGTTGCCGGTTCAAGTCTCAACATGCGGTGTTCGATACTAAGAGTATCGTTGCCATCAAACAAGTTGATCTTTCGTCCAAATGGGACTACACCTTTCTCAAGAATATTGTGGTCAAAAGGCAAGGCGAAGGGATTATGCATTCTCTGAAGTCGACTTTGAGAATTTGTCTATCAACGACATTGAAGACATGTACCTTGCCAAAGTGCGGTCGCATGAGACAATTTTCAAGCTGAAGTACAACGTGAATTCATCAAGTCATTGCTCATCTTCATCGACGCATAGTCATCAAAGAGCGTGTAGAAGATCTCCATCTTGCGGTTGAATCATATCGGACCGTGTCAATTTCACTCCACCTCGACTTGATCTTCCGACATCAACCGGCTCTCACAATATACACTCATCGACAAACCATTCGGCGTCGTTTACCGCGGATACTTCAACGAAATTGCTTAATGGCGTGTAGTGATCTTCACAGTTTGGGGATCACACTTTGAAGATGGTTAGGGACGGATTGGCTTATAGGTTGAAGGATATACGTCAAAAGATTGGGTCTCCTAGCGATGGAATTCTCGGGATCGAAGGGATGTGAGGAGGATCATCAAAATGATTGATGAAAGGTTGTATAGAAGGGATCGATTGAACATTGGAAAGCTTTGTTGGTGGTCACCCAGGATTAACATCACCGGCTATCAACGCCTGCTCGCACTCCACAGCAACATCACCGGACTTCTGGTACCCTTGAACGCTTCTATTTCATTATATTTTGGATGTGTGATTACTTATGTCAATGGCTTGTGCACACATTACGATGTACAACCCGTAATTGTCAAGAAAGGACCTTGTGGTGCGCTTGATGCCACAATCCTTATAAAAGGAGCGAAAGCTTCTTATTTTGAGTAAAACCTATCAAACCTTTCATCTTTCAAGGTTTTGCCCAAAGAACAAGTACTTCCCATATGATTTTCAAAACCTCAACCGTTTATATCACTTGTTGAGGGGAGTATTTGAATTAAAACTTTGTTCACAAATTGTTCATAGTGGTCATCTTCCCATAACACTCGAAATGGTCATATTTATTCTCAACTTTTAAAAATAACATTTATATATGCCATTTTGAGGGAGAAAAGTTTGTGATAAGAAATATGTTGTGATATTGCTATTGAATCATCGTGTGAAAAGACTTAACCCATGAATTGACGGGATCGAACAGTCTTACATTGAAAAGATTTATCTTCCAAAGACTTATCCAAGTAAATTGTACCTATTCGAGAAGCTCTAGATAGACATGAACTTTGTGGGTTTGACAACCTTTCGAGGTTTGTCCACACCTTCAAGGTAGTTATTAGAGCTAGTTGTCACCAAAAGGCGACAATGTACCTCTTTAACTATGCAACGTAACCGTGTCCCTCGAGAATTGTCTATCTTGAGTCGATCAATTCAAAAGTGCGAGCTCTTTCCTCAATGTGCGATTTCCGTAAAACTCCTTAGCACATGTGGAGGGAGTATTTCGAAAATCTAAAACTCTTGAAGTGTTCAAACATGTTTTCATTCACAAATGCTTGAGAGATTTTCATGAAAAATGGTTTTATGGCAATGGAGTTATAAGGTGATTAAAGTTAGGAATAACTGTCCTATGATCCTTGAGTCGGAGGGATCTACCCAAGGACATCACAAATAGTTAGTACTTAGAAGTCCTTAGGTATGATTATAAAAAGGAGAAATGAGAATCGGAGAAAGAAGGAGTTGAAGAATTAAAAGAAATGCAAAGAAAGGGTGAAAATAAATAGCCCTCAAATTATTCAACTTAGGGCGGACACGGGTTCAATTCATATACTCTTGGTTGTCACTTAGTGACACCGTATTGAAGATTAAAGTCGTCATGGACCCAATGGCGCATACACCAAACCTTCTTAGCCACTCAAGTTTCTCTCAATGTGCTTGTTTCATTCTCACGGGGAACCCTCGTAAACTATTGACTTTCTCTTAGAGATCGCTGGTATTGAAGAAGGAGACCCTCTCCTAGTCTTCGCTCAGAAAACCAAAACACACTATTGAGTCTAGAGCCACGAGATTCATCAAAAGATCTCTTAGGTACACTTGACATTTCATCACTTGATGCTCAACAATAAGAACATCGATGGTGCGTTATCGAGTCCTTCACATATCTTAGCAATCATCAGAACATTTATGAGAGGCTCACAATTGCGATCCTCGGTGATTGAATGGAAACTCTGCCGGTCAACATCAAACGACCACATTCGCAGTCACTTCGGTAACTCCCGTGGATTACACTTAGTGTGTCTTAAACGGTCTATAGTCGTGAGGTGATGCTTGATGTACCTCAATGACTCATCTGAACTGTAGATGTACTTGGTACATCGCGTTATCTCACTTGTGGGACTCTAGTTCGAGAACGGCCTTTGTAAGAATTAGAGTTGTGTTTTCACACTATCTTGTTAACACTCTCGAAGTTCAAACTTGTAAGTGCGGAATCCACTTATTACTAACCGTTTTCATGTTTTCCTTCTTATGGAAGCTCGGAGCGGAATGATCGTCAGATTCTTCACATGCTCATGCCAACATCATCACTAATGGAAGTTCTATCCAAAAGCAACACAAAAGTCGAATGATTCTTCGTCAATTCAAAGAATCTACAAAGTTAAAGACTTAAAGAACTTCATCGATCTTGTTATCCAACGTTAAAGGCGTGTGAGCATGTTGAAGAATGACGTGGAACACTTTATGCGTGAAGCGACTGAGGCAAACTTGATGCGGACTACAACATACTATCACTTTCATCACAAAGAACAAAGAACAAAGATAATTATGACGTCAAAGCGAGAACTCTTTAAAGAAGACAATTTCTCTACCTGGGAGATTGTTCAAATCAAGGCAATTCTTCTCACAAGAAAGAAGAATGTCGGAAGGCGACAAAGCTACTATTACATCAAAGCCTTCACCGTTCATATTCATTCATCACCAACACTTGGGGAGATTGTTGGAATCACTCCTAAACCTTAATCAAGTGTTAGTGATTCATATGTAATAGTTAGCTTAATTATGGCCTTTATGTTTGTTATTAGCCTTAAGCTTATGTAGAAGGCCCATGAACTTAGGCCCAAGCCCATAGGAGAAAGGAAGGGAACTAGGGTGTTGCCTAGCTTCCTCCTATAAATCTCTTGTATAACCCTCACTTAGGGTTGGTTGTTCAATTTATTTCTTTCACATACATATCTACACATAACCGCTACTCATATCGTGTGTGTGTGTTTGATATATTGTTCAATCGCCTTTATCTCTTTCTATTAAGCTTGTGTTGTAAAACTAGTGACCTAACAAATTTTTTATAGTGGTTCGGTCTACAAGGACTCTTTTTCCTTGCCCTACTCCACTCCCCGAGTCTCACACTCGAGAGTTTAACTTCACTAGTCAACAAGCTCCTTTCACCGGTGGAGAAACCTTTACACTTCGCTTACACACTATTTCCGACACTAAGCTAAATGTCGAGTTCTTTTCAAGGGTACAACCACTCCCACACACAATGTATTTTAAGGACTAAAATACTAACCACTCACACTCACAAGATTATGATGATTTGGTACAACAATGAAGTATGAATCAACACAAGATCATACAACAACAAACAAACAAGACTTCCAGATTCTCGTTGAAGCTTGAATGTAACATGATCTTCTTTGCTACAAAAGAGATCACTAATATGATATGAAACTGAGTTAGAAAGGTTAGAGAGAAGGAATGTATGAGAGTATGATAGAAAGGGATAAAAAACTACTTGGTTTGGCTTTGCTATTTATAGCCAAAACACTCAGCAAGCACCACGGACCACGGAACCCTTGAAAGGGTTCCGCCCGTTATAGTATTTGGTCCCGCCGAGGTCTGACAACAAGATCTCAAAGTCTTACCAAAGTCAACCATATCTATGCAAGATTGTGTAAGATATGTAGAGCCTAAATCTACAAAAAGTATCTAGTGAAATCTTCTAAGGATTTCAATGATGCACCACATGATGTCATGTGTTTGTTTTTCTATTTTTAGAAATATGCAAATACATATGTAATGTTTAGTTTTTAAGAAACTAAAACATTCTAAAAACTACTATCATACATTATGGTTTAGAGTCATATCAAGATATGATTAATCACAATGTAAATGCTTAAGTGATGAAGATAAAGCTTGTTTTAATATCTATTAAACTTGACAAGCTTTAAGCTTTATAAAAATTAAATTTACTTTTGTCGTTAACAAAACGTAAGTAAAGATCAAAAATATAAATAACGTTTAATGACGATATTTGTATTAACAATCTCCCCCTTTTTGTTGAGGACAAAATATAAATTTTATTTTTATAAAAGATGTAAAGATTGTACAAGAGTTATAAAAATATTAGTTTTAGAACTTGAAAGAAAAATGATAATGCAAGTATGTCCAATATAGACATGATGTTGACTTTTTCAAAAAGTCAAGGTATTCACTAGTTAAAGCATGATGTTGACTTTTTCAGAAAGTCAATGTATGCAATTTGACTTTTTCAGAAAGTCAAATCTAACCAAGTTCTATATATTTCTCCCCCTTTTTGTCTCAACAAAAAGAAGATGCAAGGCAGAATGTGTAATGAGCCCTTAGCCATTATCTCCCCCTTGACCAATGCTCCCCCTAAATTGGGTGCCAATGGAAAGATACAGGATTGTGAAAAAGCTACAAAAAGAATTGTTAGTGATAAGCATCATCACAAGCAATTCCAAACACTATGTAATAAGCAACAACAATATAAAAAACACCATTCATTCGTTAAAATTTTTCATGATTTTAAGAACCATGAAAGGAGAACACATTGAAGTGTTTAATACAATGATAAAATCTTAAAAAAGAAATTATCCAAAAAAAAAAGAAAGAAAGAAAAATCCTAGAAAATAAAAAATGCTTAAAAATAATCTATGACCCTCCTATTGAGGTGGTGGATGAGCAAGATCATTTAGGTGCTTGAGTATGTGATTGAGGATGAACCTCATTTCCTCTTGGAACTCATGGACCATCACCCGGGTCCGTTCGGTTGTTTGGGCGGTTTGCTCACAGTTGGAGCAACCATGCCTAGGAGGGTAGTATGGTTGATGATTTTGTGGTGGTGGAATGGTGGAGGTATTGGTGTTGGTGTTTGGTGTGGTGATGATGGAGGCTAGCAAAGCACTTTGCATTTGCATAGCATCACTTAGATGAGAATCCACCATATTTGAGAATTGGTGGAGATGTTGGAGTTCGGCTTGAATCTCTTCTCTTGTGGGATGATCTTCCCACATGGACTCCTCAATTTCCTCTATCTGAGGAGACATTGATGTAGGAAGTGGTTGATCCCCATATAAATGACCATGGATATCCTTGTGGATAGGGTGGAAGAGAAGAGGTCTTGGCCCTAACGGGGCGTTTGGGTCAAATGATGGTCTTGGAGACTCATGAGCAATCCGCTCAATAGTACCAAATGATGGTAGTGGTGGTGGATGATTGGGCCTAGGAGACAAATCTTCCAAGTCCTCCAAGAAAGGATTTGGAGAAGTAGGTGGTGTAGAAAATAACTCCAATGGTATGAGTGTTGGAGATTTCGGAGGTGATGGTGTTTTTGATGTTTGGACGGGAGCCGGTGGTGGTGAGCTTGGAGTCTTTGTTGGTGGTGGAGTAGTGATGGTAATGGGTGATTGTGGAGGTGGTGTAGGAGTAGCTAAAGTGAGGATTGTGTCATCCCTTATGGGAGATGAGATGGTTAGTGGAGATGACTCGGAGGAAGAGCTCAAGTTGACAAAGCAACAAGGTCTTACGCTAATCCTAGCGGTTTTCTTGCAAGGCTTGGTTGATGGTGAAGTTTTTATCATTTTGACTTAAACTTTTGCTAGTAGATGGTGAGAATTAAGAAGGTGTGAAGATGATCATGGTAAAACCTCTTAATTTATAGGAATGGAGAATTATGGAGAAGTGTGTTTGATTTGATGTTAAACCATAAAAGAGATGAGGTTTCTAATGATTTTGAAGTGGGTTTAATGCTAGTCATATCACCCAAGTCAATCCATACAAGAAGGATGGAGTGAAGAGACAAATATTTGCAATAAATGTGTTCTAATGATTATGAGATCCTAACAATCGACATTACCGGATTGCAAGGAACCAAATTTTGGTTCCTTCCTTTATCTAAAAGGGCTCTTGGGTGGATTTTCAAATTTTGAATTTTTGTGGAAATGGATTTCCTATATGCCTAAGTATGTTATACTAGTTCTAATATGGGTAATAACTAGTCAAGATTAATGACAAGCAATGTATGGTAATTTGGAATGTCGAAATAAGCGAAATTGAGAAAATTACACTGTAGGATCCACTACACAAAATTTTACAAAGGAACCAAAAATGGTGCACTTTGGTCCGCTTCTCTGAATGCGGTACTAAATCCATAACAGACGGTACCAAATTTTGGTGCCGTCGATCCGTGAACACCGAAAAGTTCACGAGCGGGTTTTAAGGGTCGAGGGACTTTTGAAACCGAAAATTTTGCTCAAAACATGTGACATTAATTATTTCTAGTTAGGAAAAGTAAATAACACATACACAAACATAGTGGAGCATAGACTTTGACCAGGGCTAATGATTTTCACATTAAAGTGAAAATGGGTAAAATTTGATAACACACTTGTGCTATCCCCCTGCATGAAATTGTTAGCATACATCATTGTTTTGAGTTATATTATCATACTACAAATAAAAATCAACCAAATTGTATCAAACATTAAAGTTAATGTCTTGTTCCAAACACTCTTTAAAACTACCCTCACTTGTCCAACTTCTTGCAAATCTTGTTCATCATCCTACCAAGGCACTTGAACATCCCCTTGGTTTGCTTGAACTCCGCTGATTCATTCTCAATCTCATGAAGAGACGCATAATACTCATGAGGTGGAAGTCGAGAATTTGGAAGACCATCCCCGGAGCTATTTGATGATGATGATGGAGTTAGAGGTTTTGCTCTTTTGCCTTTAGTCTTAGCCACTCGCTCGTCACTCAAGGGCACAAAGATGTGAGGGATGAGCTCATAGTCAAGCTTCAACCCTTTTGGGCTTGGTAGAATTGGTGCAAAGGCTCTATAGAGACGGGTGAGAAGCATCCCGTAAGGAAGAGCAACCGATCCTTGAGTTGGAATGTCAATCATTCTCCTAGCAATGTAGTAGGCTAAATTGAATGGTTGACAGGTGGACAAGTTGTAGAGCATGTAGCAAAGGCAAGCATTGATATGATCCATATTCCCTATGGTGCTAATGACGTTGGCTCTAAGTAGTTCCTCCCATTTCTTAAATTCGGGCTTAAGTTCATTGAGCTCCATTCCATATGGATCTCGGTTCACCTTCTTTCCTTTTTGGGTGACACGGGTTGTATCACCCCTTGGGGTAAATAGGCGCTCACGAATGACATCCTTATCCGCTAAAGGAGTTTGGTAGGGAAGAGAGTGGTCATTGATTGCATCAAGGATGGTGAGTGACCACTTATCCGAGTAGATACATATCCCTCGGTTGGGAATTCCTAGCACTTGAGCAAATTGGGTTAAGGAGATGGTGTAGTCGTTTTGATTAATCTTGAACCTAATGCTAAACTCATCTTCTTCATCAATGAAATCGGTGACACTAGCATAGAACTCTAACACAAACCTAGGACAAATAGTATCATCGATGTCGAGTAGACAATCGAATTGAATAGTGGCTAATTCTTGACGGAGATTGGTATTGTCGACAAAAGAGGAGTTAATGGTTCTACCCTCATGGAAGTACCTTGTTTCTAGACTCTTAAAGATTTTGACTTGTTCCTTGGAAAGTCCCTTGGTTTTGTGATGTTTCGGAATGTAGTTAAGGGTATCCTTGTGATCATAGAATCTTGCGGCCACCATGGTTATCCTATGAGCAAGAATTTACATGTTAAAATGAGAATAAACTTAACGTTTTGATTCTAGTGTGTGCCTATAGGAAAAAGATTTGGAGTTGCGGTTATCTCGACTCATTTTATGCATAAAATAGTCTTTAGTGGGGGTGTTTGGCAAACGGCATGAGATAACCCAAACGCTCCTAATTCAATGTGGCTTCATTTGAATATACCCGAGAATAGGGTGTCCAAAAAAAGCAAGAACCAAAGAACAGAACCGTGCAGTGCAAACCGGAACGGGACCAGATATTAGAACCATGGTACGGTTCTTGGTTCCTAAAATTTCAAAATTTCGGTTCTCGGGACGGTTCGGGTCGGAACTGTCAGGTCCGATACTTTCCGAAAGAACCGACTTTTATGAAAATATGTAATTTTATAGGGTTTGTTTGGGATATTGTGTACACGCAAGTATGCGCCTTTAAGAAAATAGAAAACCTTACCTAAACCTAAAAACTCAAAACCTTAACCTTTAATCCATTGATTCCATTCAAAGATTCAAACATCATTCATCGATATGAAAGTAAGTTTTTTCTAAACTGGCATATCGAATAATTACATGTTGCTCAAGAACAACTAGCAAGAGTTGCAATTAACTATTGGTATTTGTTTTCATTAAACTTAATGATAAAAGTCGAGAAACAATTAACGATTATGGCGTCACTTTGCATGATATATCGTCACCATGTAAGTTATTGTAAGCTAGTCACCATGATTGATATATAATATTCTCAACGAGTTTGCAATTATTTTCATGGATAATGAGTTTGCTATTACCGGAGATATGTTTTTTGTTTGTTTGTAAGTCAAGTTGTGGAATACTATTAAGGTTGTCAATTTCTTTCGAAGTTCTACGAACCGAGTACCATAAATTCATATCCATCAAAATATATTTTTTAACACTTTGGTACTCATGGGAATTACCGAAATTCCCGTCACGGAACAAATCGAATCATCGAACCGAATCGAAAAACTTGGGACGGTTCTTGGTTCCACTTTTTCCTTATTGTCGGTTCTCGGTTCTTTCGGTTCGGTTCCGGTTGGGACGGTTCTAGTACCATGGACACCCCACCCGAGAATGCATATTAGTTATGCAATACCTTTAGTATTCAAGAGCATGCAAGTGATGAAAATTTAACGTTTATATTTGTATTAACAATGAAAATTGTTTTCTGTTGAGAAGCTTTTCAAAAGTTTTGACATGGGGTGTTTGGTTATTTGAATAAAACCTTATAGTCATTATCTTTTGATTAGTGGGAAACATGATTTGTTTATGCAATATGATAATGTAGTACCTAATTTTAATGACTAGTTATGCAATTTGCCAATTGAATCCATGTTTTGTACAAGAATATATACAAACCCCATGTAATGATTTTGTGCACAAATTAGAATCCTAGACTCGTAATTAAGAGATAAAATGTAGTTAGGATACTTACAATGATGTTATCTCCATGATTAGTGGGTGAGAAAATTTCAACAATGAGTTGGGTCTAATGTTTACGTTTTGGTAAAGTGGGTTGTGAGGAAGAAGATGTTTTGTAGGTAGCATTTTTGTAGCTGTAGTCACGACGGACCGTACGGCACCAAATTTTGGTTCCGTCTTTGTTGTCGTTGTGTCGTGGGTACAATAGCAGTTTAAAACAAATTTGTTTTGTTTTGTTTGTTCTAAGGTTTAGCTATGTTTTACCTACATGTTTGGTTCCATTAACCCCAAACCAAGTCTAAGAAGATTAAATGGTTCTCGTTTGAGAGGATTAGTTAGAATGTCGGCAATGTTGTCTTGGAGGATACTTTCAATTGAGATGTTTCCTTTTGAACATTGTCGCGAAGAAAGTGAACAGTTTCAATATGCTTTGTACGAGCATGTTGGACGGGATTTTGTTGAGATCAATAGCTCCTTTGTTGTCGCAAAATATAACAATATCGTTGAGATGAATTCCGTAGTCCACGAGAGCTTGCTTCATCCAAAGAGCTTGTTAACATGCTTTTCCGGCTGAGACGTACTCGGCTTCAATAGTTGAGATAGCTAAAGCCGTTTGTTTCTTTGCAAACCATGAGGTGAGACAATGTCCGACAAAAGTGCAAATACCACTTGTACTTTTTCTATCGACATAGTCACCGGCATGATCCGAATCGGCATACACTATAGTTTCTACACCCGTTCCTTTGGGATACCATAATCCTAAACACGTTGTTCCCTTAATGTATCTAAATATCATTTTCAAGGCTTCTAAGTGTGATACCTTTGGATTTTCTTGAAAGCGAGCACATAGACAAACACTAAACATAATGTCGAGTCTACTAGCCTTGCGATAGAGTAAGCTACCGATCATTCCTCTATATTTAGTGTTATCTACCGATTCACCTTCCTCATCCTTGGTGAGTTTAGTGTCTGAGGACATGGGTGTCTTAGTTGGTTTTGAGTCTTCAATACCAAATTTATTAAGCATATCTTTTATATATTTAGATTGGTTAAAGAATATGCCATCTGCTAGTTGTTTAATTTGAAGTCCTAGAAAGAAGTTTAATTCACCCACCATACTCATCTCAAACTCATCATGCATGATTTTAGAGAAATCATCACATAGTTCTTGACAAGTTGATCCGAATATGATGTCATCAACATATATTTGAACAATGATAATATGTGATTCCTTTTCTTGGTAAAAGAGTATTATCTACTAATCCCATGGTGTATTTGTTTTCAACAAGAAAAGTCTTAAGTCTATCGTACCAAGCTTTTGGTGCTTGCTTAAGACCGATAATGCTTTCTTGAGTTTGAAGACATGATGTGGTTTCTCAAAGTCGGTAAAACCGGAGGTTGAGCAACATATACTTCTTAGTTAATAAACCGATTAAAAACGCACTCTTAACATCCATTTGAAATAATTTAAAGTCATAAGCACATGAATATGCAAGTAAGATTCTAATAGACTGAGCCTAGCTACCGGTGCATAAGTTTCATCATAATCAATCCTCTTGTTGATTATAACCTTGTGCGACAAGCCTAGCTTTGTTTCTAGACACTACACCATTTTCATCCATTTTATTTTGAAAACCCCATTTCGTTCCAATTATAGTTTGATCTTTAGGTTTTGGAACTAATTTCCAAACATCATTTCTAACGAATTGGTTTAACTCTTCTGGCATAGCAATTACCCAAGATTCATCTTTTATTGCTTCATTTATGTTTTTCGGTTATATGGTAGACACAAAACAAAAATGATTACTTTGATTTTGGGCTTGTGATCTTAAGATTCTTTGATTTAGTTGTCCTATGACCTTTTCTAAAGGATGACTTTTGGATTCTTTGATGTTTATAATCTCATTATTTAATGGTTCATCTTCCTTGTCATTTTCAATTATTTCTTGACTTTCAACTAAGTCATCATCTACCAAAGGTGATGTCTTAGGGAGGTGGACTTTAAATCGAATGTTATGTTCAACGATTCCTCGACTCTCATTGTTTCTTTGTTTAAGACAATGTAAGCTTTACTAGTTTGAGAATAACCAAGAAATACACCTTCATAAGACTTTGGGTCAAACTTGGTGAGATAATCTTTAGTATTAAGAATAAAACATTTACATCCAAATACTCTAAAATATCCTAAAGTTGGCTTTTTTACCTTTATAAAGCTATATGGGGGTTTTTTTAAGAAAGGACGATATTAGGACTCTATTTAAAATATATGTAGAAGTGTCAGCGTTAGACCAAAACTTTTGAGGAATGTTTTGTTCATTAAGCATTGTTCTACTCATTTCTTGAATGGTTCTATTTTTACGTTCTACAACCCATTTGATTGAGGTGTTCGAGGAGCCAAACGTTATGTGTTATACCATTTGTATCACAAAAGTTTCCAAATTGTGTTTCATTGTCAAATTTACGACCGTGATCCGTTCGGATCGACACAATTTTAACACCTAGTTGATTTTGAATTTTCTTGCTAAGAATTTCAAATTTATCAAAAGCTTCATTTTTGGTTTTCAAAAACAACGTCCAAGTAAATCTTGAGTAATCATCGACTATGACCAAAGTGTATAAGTTGCCTCCATAGCTTCTTATAGCGGATGGACCAAACAAGTCCATATGCAAAAGTTCTAGACACTTAGATATGGACACCATATTTTTAGCCTTATGACTACTATGGGTTTGTTTACCAATTTTGCAAGCATCCCAAAAATGTTGGTCATATTTAAGTTTTGCTAAAATCCTAACTAGCTCTTTTGAAGATAGGTTTTGTATAATTCTCATATTAGCGTGACCTAAGCGTCTATGCCAAAGAGTTGTGCTATCATCTAATGTTGTTAAACAAAGTTTGTCATTAGATGTTTTATCTCTTTTCATGACGTATATGTTATTTTTCCTAACTCCTTTAGCTATGGTGATACCATCTTTTAGTATTTTACTACCATTTTCTTCAAATAGTACAATATACTTTTTATCACATAATTGGCTAATACTAAGTAGATTAAATCCTAACCTATCGACATGAGCAACATTTTCAATAGTTAGGGAGTTATGAGTGATCGTACTTTGCCAATGATTTTGATTTTGAGATTGCTACTGTGACATTACCTCCGCTCATACTCTTGGTATATTGAGAAGAGACTTTTGTTGCCCGTCATGTGTCATGAGCATCCACTATCTTTTATCCACTCATCGGGTTCCAATCCAACTTTCAAGCATACCTAAGAAGCAAATAACTCAAGCGTTTGGTCCCCAATATCTCATGGGTCCGTTTGGGTTAAACATACCATTTACTTGATTCATGTATGGAAATGATGGGTAAGAGTTCCATGACATGTAATCCGAGTTTGATATGGTCTAGGAAGTTTTAATTCCAACCGTTATGTTGATAGTTGGGTTGTATGTTGTGGTTACTCTTAGGAAAGGCGTTTGGCAAAAGGTGTTTTATGTCGTTGTTGAGTAGTTTTTTTATCTAAATTCATTTTAGCAAGACCTACTCTCGATGTAACAACGTGTTTTAGTTTAACACTATCCTTGGTTTTCTTTGTTACTTTGAGAAATTCGCTTCACGGTCCAGATCACAAATATTTTGTCTATTTGAAGTCCCACGACACCATTTGTTACAAAGGACTGAGCCCTTATTTTGGGTCCGTCTGTCCGTCTTGCATCTTCAGCAGTTTGATGAGCTTGTTTGTCTTTTTCGGCCGCTTTGTTTTGACTCTTTGGAATTAATACCTCATTAAATCCTAGCCCATTCATGTTTCACGGTGTTTTTGAATTCTAACTATTTCATCGGCCTGCGATGTTTTTGTTAAACCTTTAAATTTAGAATTATGTTCGATTAGAACATCTTGTGTGAGCTTTAGTTTTTCTATTTCAAGATGAAGCTCTTGACATGATTTTCAACCATCGTCATTTGCTTTTCCCTTTTCTAATTGTTTTGCCTTTTCTTTTAACTCATAGGCTTCATTTTCTAAAATTCCTTTTAGTATTTAAAATTTATTTTTAGTTATGATTTTAGACTTAGCTCACACAATTGATTGTATTGTTTTGCAAAGTGTCATCATCAATAGAGGAATAAGATGAGTCGGAATGTACCTCGTTTGACTCTTGTGCCATTAGAGCGATTTCCTCCTTGCTTGATTCTTCATCATCTTCACTATCACTCCAAGCACCACTTACAAAAGCTCGTTGAGTTTTGCTTTTAGGTGGCTTGAGACAATCTCTATAGATGACTTGTATCACGCATCTAAAGCACTTTCTTTCACCTTTACCCTTTTTGTCATCCCGATCTTTTCGAATGGCTTTTTTCTTCTCGAGGTTGTCTTACAAACTTTCTCTTCTTCTAAAGAACTTTTGAAATCTCTAACGGCCATGGCATATTCTTCATCTTCACTACCGAGCAAGATTCGTCATCATCACTTGATTCCGTTCTTGCTTTAAGAGCTGACAGATTTGATTTTCTCTTTTTCCTTTGATGATTTCGAATCTTTCTCCATCACTATTTCGTACTTTGAGGTTTCCGATTAGCCTGTCTAGTGACATTTTGAGAGATCTTTGATTCTTCAATGGTCGTTACATTAGCTCTCCACTTGGATGGAGTGCTCTAAGAAATTTCGACAAAGTTCTTACTACGAAAGATTCATCAAGTGCTTTAAGTGATGTAATAATAGTATTAAAACGAGCAAAGCCACAATCAATGGTTTCATCTTGTGGATAACAAATTGTTCATATTGTTGAACAAGAAGATCAATTTTGTTATCCTTGACTTGTGAATTTCCTTGATGTGTAACAATCAAGGATTCCCAAATATCTTTGGCGGTTTCACATAATTTTTTTTTCATATTCTTTTCTAGGCAAAGCATTATAAAGCATCATTTTAGCTTCATTATTTTTAGCAATTAATTTCTTTTGTTCATCAACGAAATGTCTTTTATTAATAGAACTAAAATCCTTTAACAATAACAAACCAAATATCTATATCTTTTGATTTTGCATATGTTTCAAAACGGTTTTTCAATAGATATATACATTGGTTTCAAAGAGTGGTGGTCTTTGCATAGATTGCCCTTTTTAAAGTTTTCGAATCCATGGATCGTTTCAAGTTTATAAAATACAATATATTTTAGAAATTCTTGAGCAACGAGGCTCGGTACCAATTGTGGAAAACTAGAAGGGGGTTGAATAGTTTACGATTAAAAACTTTGTTTTGAAACTTATTGAAAGATCAATTGATGTTGATCTTAGATATGTTATTGAAACTATGTAAACAATATATAAAGAGTAGATAAGGAAAGAAACAATCAAACCACAACAAGTTGTTTATAGTGGTTCGGTCTACGGTGACTCTTTTCCTTCCCTACTCCACTCCCCGAGTCTCACACTCGAGTTTAACTTCACTAGTCAATAAGCTCCTTTCACCGTGGAGAAACCTTTACACTTCGCTTACACACTATTTCCGACACTAAGCTAAATGTCGAGTTCTTTTCAAAGGTACAACCACTCCCACACACAATGTATTTTAAGGACTAAAATACTAACCACTCATACTACAAGATTATGATGGTTTGGTACAACAATGAAGTATGAATCAACACAAGATCATACAACAACAAACAAACAAGACTTTCAACTTCTCGTTGAAGCTTGAATGTGACTTGATCTTCTTTGCTACAAAGAGATCACTAATATGATATGAAACCGAGTTAGAAAGGTTAGAGAGAAGGAATGTATGAGTATGATGAAAGGGATGAAAAACTACTTGGTTTGGCTTTACATTATAGCCAAAACACTCAGCAAGCACCACGGATCACGAAACCCTTGAAAGGGTTCCGCCCGTTATAATATTTGGTGCCGCCGAGGTCTGATAGCAAGATCTCAAAATCTTACCAAAGTCAACCATATCTATGCAAGATTGTGTAAGATATGTAGAGCCTAAATCTACACAAAGTATCTAGTGAAATCTTCTAAGGATTTCAATGATGCACCACATGATGTCATGTGTTTGTTTTTCTATTTTTAGAAATATGCAAATACATATGTAATGTTTAGTTTTTAAGAAACTAAAACATTCTAAAAACTACTATCATACATTATGGTTTAGAGTCATATCAAGATATGATTAATCACAATGTAAATGCTTGAGTGATGAAGATAAAGCTTGTTTTAATATCTATTAAACTTGACAAGCTTTAAGATTTATAAAAATTAAATTTACTTTTGTCGTTAACAAAACTTAGGTAAAGATCAAAAATATAAATAACGTTTAATGACGATATTTGTATTAACACTCTTAGAAAAGACTCGTCCTCATGTTTTGTCTTTTCAAGTCTTGAACTCTGAAATTTTATAATCTATCTTTGTGTCCTTAACATGGCTTCTCTATGGAGAATCATGTTCCATCATGCCAACCATCCGATAAGAGCATCCGGGTGAAGTGACATCATCCTCACTTACGTGACCGTTGACTCGTTCGGCAACTCTACGGTTAGCTTGATTTTGGAATTCATCTCAAGTTCCTTCACTTGTTTAAGGAGGTCTTCATTCTCTACAACACGTGGTCCTCGTTGGTTAGTTGTGTCATTGCATCGTCTCGGAAAATCTACAAATTATATAACCAAATGGTTGTTCACGTCCACACATTTGTGGGGTAAGTATAGCCACTTATAATCATAAAATTACGCGAAAAAAAAACATTAACTTTGAACAGTATATCTCCTCATGAGAACTCTAATCACGAATACCGGTGAGCGAGATCGTAGATTTATGTCCTGAACATCATGCCCAAAAATCACGTAAATCCAACAAGAACAAATGTGTGCCGCCAATTATTCTACGATCGCACATAATATGACTAATTGAAAACGTTTATTTGTTTCTTCTTGATTTGACTTCTCTAAGTTGCGTGATTTCTTTTCCCCATGAACCTATGCTCTTATACTAAATGATGGTGAACCGTTGTGAATGAAAGAAACCACACAGAACAAATAACAAAGGAATTTCGATAAACCCCGAAGGGTGCCAATCGGGACTTCAAGAGAAACTTCTCTTTTCCTATTAAATTGTCATAACGTCCTTCTTAAAACTTAAACGTATTACCTTTACTTATAGTTTAAGAGTGACTTGAAGAGTAAGCCGATCATCACTAGTAACCTTTAAATAAGGAAACAAATCGTAAAACATAACTTCTAAGAATAGTAGAAATACTAATACTAGAAAAGATAGATTACGACAATTATATATTGTCTTTTTCCCCTTTAATCTATTTGAACCAGTTAAACACATGAAATCACATATTAACCAAAGAACCTGTGGCTAAGCTAGGAGTTAGAGCTCGAACATGCCCTGCATCAGTAAGAAAATGTAATAAAACGGTATTTTAATTTATGTAGATCGGTTTTTATGGGGTGAAGTATCACTCACACACCACCCATCACGAGTGATCTCTCATTTAAAAAAAAAAAAAAAGTCTTTTTTTGTATGCGCCATTTTTTTAAGTGTGTGTTTGTGAGGTATATTGTGAGCATGCTTAAATAAAATGAGTATTTTTTATATTTTTGTTTGGTAATGACCATAAAAAGTAAAAGTTGATAATAATGATCTTGTATTGATTGATAATGTGACGCTGATATAAAAGTGATGATAATGGTGAATCATAAAAACTAGTACTACATTTGTGATTTGACCAAATCTCTTATTTTATTTCAGTTTTGGACCTAAGGGTGAGCGAAAAAACCGTAAAGACCGAATAAAACGAAAACCGAAACCGAACCGAAACGAAAATAACCGAACCGAACTAATAACCGAACCGAACCGAACTACTAATTCGGTTCTCGGTTTGGATATGGGTTTGGCAGTTTGAACCGAAAACCGAATTCATATAAATATATATTTTTTATATATTTATATATTTTATGTATATTTATATATAAATAAATCTTATTAAAGGTTATCGTAATATATTAAAACGCTTTTATCTTGAAATATATTTTTTGCTAAATATCTATGTAATTATTAATTTTTTTTCAAAATAGTGAAATTGTATTCGGTCAACCCAAGAATCGAACCGAATTAAAATTCAACCGAACCGAACCGAAACCGAATTTGAATTTGGTTCGGTTCGGTTCTCAATCGATTTAAAAAATTTAACCAATTAACCGAATCAAACTAACCAACAACAATAACCGAACCGATCAACACCTCTATTTGGACCTATTTATATTAGACCCAAAAGATTGATAGGATAAAAAGACAAACGGGTAGCCCGTTTACTAGCGCACGCTCAACTGGCGCGAGCATGTTACCATTATCAACTGCCAACAACTTGCACTCACTTTTCTCATGATTCTTGTATCCTTAAAAAAGAAAACACACACACATTTGTTCATACTCTTCACTCAGTTACTAACTCAAGTCGATTTCTGCTTCCATTTTCAATCTCAAGGTTCTTATGTTGTTCTTTTTCGATTTTTTTTTTCATTGAACTTAATGTAATAATTTACATATATATCTAGAGAAAGGTTCGATAAACCGCCCTAACTGTAGTTGTTTTGATAAGTGTTTAGGTATTAAGCGTCTTTTTGTTGCCGAAGTTTTGGTGTGAAATTTTTACATCAGTTGCAAACTGTTTTGTTGATCATCTTTCTGTATGTGATACATGCTATCAACTTTTTATTTCGTGGTGTAGTTTCTTGTCTTAGTTTTATAGTAGTATGTAAAAGACTAAAAACCACACTACAATGTAACATATTTTCATTTTCTTTACCAATTGATGCAACTTACTGCTGAAAATAAGAAAACAAAGTATGTTGTATACAACAACAAAATGGTGAAAAATGCAATACGTGAGATCAAAGTTTTCAACTGATTGGGTTTCCGATTCATTTTTTGCTTTAATGTCTTTTCTTAAGTTGATTTTGAATGATGTGTAGAATTAATAGATATAGGTCCATAATCTCACTAAGCTCGATTTATAAGCCCAAATGAGGTACCTTTCTAAAATTAATCGACAATGAAAGAAGTGGTCCACCAAGCGTATATGTTAACTTTGAGATTAGTATTTTAACGATGTGAGATTGAGTTTGCACCCAAGATGGAATGTTGGAGTGTTAGTTTTTTTTTGGAAAACAATTTTTTACAACTTACACCACATATCTCACACACATTATCTAACATATGTTTCTAACGAGAGTTGAACCCACAACCTCTTGGTTGCTGTGTCACTCACGTACTCTATGTTAGATGCGCCCTAAGTTAAACTGACACTCATTTCATAATTTCATGTCTTTATAAACACTTTCTTGCAATATTGTTATCCTCACTCTTGAGGAAATTAATTTTCTTGTGTTAAAAAACCGACATTAGTACTATACAATAAAATGTTTTTAATGCATAATTAGCCAGTTTGTTGACAAATGTGTGCAGTTTGTTCAGTCATTCACTTATTCCTCAGTATGTAACAAGAATCACTAAACAAATTCATTTTCACAGGTTAAGTGTAGTATATGAGAAGTATAGAAGTGGATCTGTGAGCTCCAATATGCATAAACACTCGACTATTAGAAACCAGAAGTCAAAAGGAAACAAGATCAATTACATTTTGCGAATTTGCTTCTTAGTTGCTGTTTGCTGTTGGTTAATCTTCCAAATCAAGAGGTCCCATTACAAGAGAAGAGTTATCGAGTCTAGTGGCACCACGGTATCTTTTAGTACAAAGTATAATGATGAAGTCTTAAAATTAGGAAGAAAAGAACTCCGACAAAAACAAATCATAAGGCGTGAAGAAGAACACAAAGAACATGAAACTGAGGATGACGAGATTGATGAAATTGAAAAAGTATTTGATAATGATCAAGATGAAATAGATAGTAAAGTGCACGAGGCACGTGAAGAACACTACAAGGCAGATGATGCTTCTAGTGCAGTTACTCATGAAGAATCAGGACGCTACTCGAAGTCAACAAATATCTCAGAGATTGTTGAATCACAAACATTCTTGAAGTCAAATGAATCATCCACTAATGACCAAGAAAAAATCCAACCCGACCCCATTGATTCGACTGATTTTATACGTTTAGAGAACATGGATATGTTTGACAACACCGAAGATACTGTTGCCGAATGATGCAAGATAGTGAATTTGTAGTTTGTAACATGAATTTCCACGTCGCTTTACTTGTTGGTTCAAAGAACTGACCCCCTAGGGAACAATGGGGGATAATGCAGGCTGCCAAATATGAGTAAGCCAGTAATGTATCAATGACTTAAGTTTAGTATAGTTCTATTTTCTTGGCATGTTTTTTTAATTTAACCTGCCATTTCTTGGTAAAATTTGATCAGCAATAAGTTAAAAGAAGCTTTAAGCTTTGGATCCCAACAGGGCAGAGTAGTAGTAGCCTTGGGACTTGGGAGTCCTAGTAGGAAGTCCATGCCATGGGGTTTGCAGGGTGGTATATGAAATCCGGGGTTTACTTTCGTCATCAAAGGTAGCTCGGGTGGGGTTTCCCTCGTCAAAAATAAAAATAAATTTATATAAAATCAAGTGTACAATAAGAGATTATAATAAGCTGTATTAATAATTTTAACGTGTTGAATATTGAGGGCTATTTGAAGTTTGAAAAGTTGGTTCAGTTACATTTAAGTATACGGGTTGGGCATAATCCAAGATCGGTTTTGAGTTTGATGGCGAACCCAAATGTAGCCTGCACTTTTTTAAGCTGCAGGTGACATGCATTGACTATAAGACTGCCCGCCTTCGTAGCATTGGCAGCAGCCATGAATTTGAGTGTGGATGATTCCCAGCCGTTCTCCGGAAGCTTCTAAAGGAGCCGAGGTATGACCGCCCGATATGTTTGATTAATTAATTTTTTCGCAGCCTTTGAATATTCTAGAAGATATTATGCTGTCAAATTCACATCTGTTTTTCTCAATGTTTGAGGGGCCTTAACCAGAAATGAACTATATTATAGTTTAATATGGATCTCCATGAAGCCAAATTATACAGGACAAAGTCCAAAGTTTATAGAGAGATCCTTTAACTTTACAACAAGTCAATAAGCAGAGAAACACCATAAATGTTTTGATGTGAAATCAAGAACCCCTATGACTATGAACTTGCAATTTGACATTCTATTTTGAAACCATTCAAGCCCTCAACAAAGTGAAGATGGATTGCAAAATCAAGATGTATGAACCAACCGCAACAACCTAGACTTGTTGGTAAATTAACCGCAATGTGACATTAGGAATGAACCAAATAGATCAACTTTTGAACCTGGATAAGGCTAATATTCACCTTGAGGTTTTAACTAGAACTTTTACGATTTGAATGTTAGAGATATCAAAATAGACAGACAAATCCAGTCAAAACACGCCACAAAACTAGCCAGGCAACATTTCTTTTAGGTTGAAAAAACAACATTCTGAAATGTGGTACAATAGTTTTCGAGATTCAAAAGGTTTGTCTTGAATACATTGTATTATCCTTTTAGACCTATCAACCAATGCATAACTAAACGGGAGGTTTTCTCCATTCATGCTAGCTAGGGAGGGCGAGTATTTAACTCACATGTAGACGGCCTAACCAAGATATCCTTGTCGCCATTTCGGACCCTTTCTTTTGGCATCCCAAATATGTACCTGGTGAGTTTTGAACACTAAACCTCTTATGAGGAAGTGTTTTACTACTAGGCGATCGTCGTGTTTTGGAGTTTTGACCGATACATAACTGTACATGTTAATTAGGTACACAACTCATTGACATCATAAATAGCCTGAGTTGTTTACGTAATAAAATTGAAAATTCGGGTACATTTTGGTTAAGAAAAATAAAAGTTACTGTTAAAATTGATGAAAATAATAATACTAATAAATCACAATTGACGAAAAAAAATTAACGCCAATCTCCTCGAAAGAGAGAACTTTCACCCTGCTTTGAGTTTATGTGACGGTGAGTTCAAATCCGTTGATTAGTCATTAAAAGGTCGTAAATTATGGTTATCAAAAATATATATATATATCTAAAGTATATAGTTTTCAAACATAAGAAAAGTTGTCGAGGTATCCCATATTCCCATTTCCAACTCATACATGTACAAACTTTTGTCTCAAGCACACCAAACGTTTTCCACAACTTTTTTAAAAGGAATTTGATCTTCCAAATTAGGCTATAAACAATATTTTTTAGGTCCCTTTTGACAATTTCTCTTACCTAATCATAATCATAAAAAATATATTCATTTGTTAAGCATTTTATCTGCTGTTTACTTTAGGATTAATGAAAATAAATAACTGTCAAAAACATTGTATCTATAGTTTAACGAATAAAAAACTTGTAAATTGATAAACGTAGTTGTCCGATTGATGAGAACTTTAAGGTTGATGGTGATAGGGTGGGTCTACATATCATAATGTAATGGGCTATTGGCTAATAATAAGTCCAAGAAGCTCCAACCAAGTTATGCTCTGTCTTCCATTCGTAGTATAGTCACCATCTCATTCATAGGCCACCTATAAATAAATATAGACAATATGTAAAATACAATTAAGCATGACGTAGTTTTTCTCACTTCTTAAAAAAATAATTGTTTCCCACAAAGATAGAAAACAATAACTAAGGTGTTGTTTGGTTTGTTGCTTGCTATGACTATTGGTATAAGTTTGATTGGTAGAATGACTACGGATTTGAGTTTATGTGTTGATTTTAATACTATTGTTTGGTTTAATGATTAGATTTTGGATATCAAAATTAACAAATCATGCTCATATTTATTAGTGAAGTTATTTTAGTGTTGAAAAGGTAGGACCGGCATATATAGAAGTGTAAAGACTATGGGGTGGTTTGATGAATGACCACATATTTGGATATCATATCAAGTTTAGAAAGCCATATCTATCAAACACACAACTTTAATGGAAATGAAAGTATTCTTTGATTCCCATTACCACACACCAAACACACCTTAATATTATTGCAAAATAGCTTTACCTTTCACTAATTAATTGATGTTTCCTTTATTCTTTGTAACAAGAAAATAGGCGTAGTATAGTAAACATTATCAAATTTCTTTATCGATATATAACAACGCAATAATTTTAAGACAAATACAGCAAAATATGAATAAAAATGAGACGGAGAAAGAATATGCTAAAAGCACATGGTACGGTTCGGAAAAGGGAACCGACATCCGTTTGTGTTGCCATCGTGGTAATGTTGGGTGAGTGTCCGCGTGAGGGGTGTCATCATCTCAAAGCTAGCGAAGATATGTGTGTGTGAGACATATATTTTGGGAACGAAGTAAATTACTAACGATTTTAAAACCATGTTTGAGTAAAATTGGCCGAGATTGAAGAAATGAGAGGCTAATGTGATAATAGTAGATAAATTTTCATTTTTATGACTTAAGATGTCACTTATTTACAATTGACTTACAATTGTATCATATTATCAAATCTATGATTTATTTTTTTAAATACCAAAATTATCCTTTTGACACCAACTGTCACTCATCTGCAAACTTTTTATTTTTAAATCTATTAATTTTCAATCGTATTTCTTTATTTATGTTCACAGTGCATCGTAACATGTCAAATTTGTACAATAACATAGATAAAGTTGATAAAAAACTTGACATATCCACCATTCTTCATCTTCTTCATTTTATGTCGCATCAATACTTTTCATCAATTATATATCCTTTTAACAAACATAACAATCACATGAAGCACCAACGTAACCGTCACATGAAAAAATTGATTACGATGGCTCAAATTAAAATAAATTAATAAGTGCAAACAAATTTTTTAGGATATTAGTGTTGTATTTGTTTAAATGAATCAAAAAATATAGGTGGAAACAATCTATGCTAACAGTAAGTGGGTATTTAAAAGAAATGGAAGAAGAAATATTTTGGA
This sequence comes from Chrysanthemum lavandulifolium, assembly GCA_022545495.1. Lineage (NCBI taxonomy): Eukaryota > Viridiplantae > Streptophyta > Magnoliopsida > Asterales > Asteraceae > Chrysanthemum > Chrysanthemum lavandulifolium. Next base: position 66,351,720 of record CM040239.1, on the reverse strand, counting down.
TATTAATGTTGTAATTGTTGGTAAAATAAATGTTAAAAATTTAATTATGTTGAAAGTAGGTGGGTTTAGAAAAATGGAAGAGAGAATAGCAGATTCAATAACGAAATATGAGTGAATAATGAAGGAATATGAGAAGGAGGGGGTGGTAATGGGTTGGAGGTTCGCAAAGGGTTCGCAGGGATTCGTAATAGGGAAAAGCGGGTTCGTAAGAGAAAGAGGAGGGTTCTTTGGAGGAAATAGGGGTTATTCGAAGGAAGAAATAATTCAATAGAGAAGAGAGGATGTGAGTTTTTGCATACATTTAATATAAAAGTGTATTGCGAATGAATTGCGAAATTTTATAGTTCTTTTATGAAAAAATCTTTAAAAAAAACTTTGAAAAATATATCGAATCTAATTAATGAGCTTCAAATAATACAGTTTTTGGTTGTTCTTTTTTATGTTGTAATTTCACATATATATTTGATAAAAATAGATGAATGTGTTTTAAGTAAGGGTGAGCATCGGTCCGGGACCGGAGCGGACCGGACCGACAAGACCGAAGACCGAATTAAGGTAAAAACCGGGACCGGGACCGAGATCGAGACCGAAGGTGGTCGGTCCGGTCCGGTCTCGGTCGATCCGTCGGTCGGACCGGACCGTTTGGAGTCTTTTTAGGCCAAAATAGTCGGTTTATGGACCGGACCGGACCGAGGACCGAATTAGCCTAAATGCTTAGACCGAAGACCGAACTGAATGTGGTCGGTCCGGTCCGGTCTCGGTCGGTCTATCGGTCGGTCCGGTCCGTTCGGATCGTTTGCTCACCCCTAGTTTTAAGTATTTGAGACAGTAAAAGTGTATGAAATAAATATAATCATCTGAACAAAGCTCACAATATTCGAGGTAAAAAAAGGTGTTATGGACAATTTGCATTTAAAAGTGAGGCCGTTTTTGTTTGTTAACATATTTGAGTCATATTTTAGTAACATGTCATTTATATAAGTCACATTAAAAAGAAGTGATACATTCGATGTCACAAATACGAATTTCTCTGGTAGTATTGGGAGATTATTGCTTAAACCATAGTAGATGGTTTAAACCATATAGATGGTTTAAGAATCATTTTCCACTACTTTCGAAAGTCTGACTCATTATTCATGTGAAGAACTTACAGTGTCACATTTGATTCGTGACTAAAGCTAAATTATTAAATACCCTCTTTGTCTTCTTTTCACTTTGGTCCCTATAAGGTAATTTAGTCATTTAATTTTGGTCAAAAACCAAAAGTGCACTTAATTCTTCGTAAAAACGTTGAATGTACTTTCAAAAAAATTTGCAATTTGGTCAAAACAAAAAAACGATTATTGCAATTTACTCGTTTAAATTAGCATAGTCAACATTATTTAATGGCTCGTAAAGAGCAACTCGTCAAGAAAGAACGAAATAATTAAAACAATGCATAGGTTTCAAATTGTCTTAAAACACATACATTTTGAAAATTAAGTTTTGTATATGACAAATAATCACCTGAAAAAAGGAATCAATTAACCATCTATGATGTAGCATGTGAAAATGGTGTCATAAGCTTTTTTCGGGTTTTGTTTGTCTTCAAAACAAACTAGTCGTGATTAGGGTTTGTTAGGATACCCGATTTAGGGATTTTGTGCTGTTAATGGTAAGGTGTGCTATGCCTGGTTGATTATCTAGTCATGAGAGGTTATATTAGGAAGAAAAAAAGGGGTTTCATTGATGAATTATACCACAATTGGTTAGGCTATCTACCTAATTAGCAAAGTACAATTTGCAAACGAGATAAGAAAATAAGGGTTGAAATGAGTTGCTCAATTCATCGAGTCTATTAAGTGAGCCGAATTAGTGACCAAAGAAAATAGATTCGTTTGCATAAGTTCAGGATTAGAGTGTCGCGTCTGTTGATCTATATCATTGTTCCTTAATGCCAAACAATGCCGCCTACGATGAAAGTTATAAGCGGTGTTCAGGCTAACAAGGAATACATCAGGTCACCTTACTGATACAAGAACTAATGTGCAATTGTGAAGTCAAATACTAGTATTAGTTTGAGTATTACATTGGATAAATGCAGGTTATCAAGCAATATATACGAATTTCTTAAACTCAAAAACAGGAATATAACAAACAAGCATGTAAAATTGGTCTTTTACTTCCTCTTCAAACATATGTACAAACATCAATCTCCTCAAGAATTAAAAAAACCAGTCAAACACTCAGAAAAACAGAAGTGCTTTGACTGTAACACTCTCTTCTAACATATTCAATTCAAAATCGGCAAAATAAAAAATAAAATAAAATCATTGTTCGCCGTCTTGCCTCAACTCCTTTCGGAGTTTCCTAGAGAACGGCTGGCAAGCATCCACACTCAAATCTATTGCAGCAGCCAATGCAACAAAGGCGGCTGCATCCTCGGTGCACGTCACCTGCTGCACCCCAACCTCGACCTCAGGTTTACTCCCAACACCACCCACTGATGATGACATCACAAACCCTTGGTACATCAAATGCGCCCATGACCCGAATTCAAACTCCGAACCCGACCCGGATCCAGACCCGAAACTCCCATTCGGGGTCGACATTGGTGTACTTCCATTACTCATGTCTATTGTAAACTTTCCACCAGTTTTCGAACTGATGGTGGAAGTAGATAAGGTTACTGGTTCGAGCCCGCTCGTTGAAGCGTCAGGTAGAAGCTCGAACCGGTAACCGAGGGAGTCTTTGTTTTTAGACTCCCTCCAGGCCTCCAAACGGCCCCAAGGCTTCCAGGTGCTGTGGCCTGGTCTCAGGATCAGCCACGCCCCTGGATTCGAATGGCTGACACTATCTGTCCCGTGAGACGGGACAAACGGTGTCACCATAGACGCCATGGCAACTGGCGACCCGGATAAATCATGGATTGTAATTGACCATCCTTTTCGCTCTTTTGAGGGCTTCTCTTTGTCGCTTTTCATCGATCTTAGCCATTTCTTTGAGTTACTAATTTCCAATAGCGAAGAACTGCAAAAAGCAATTTAACATACAATTAGTTTTACCGAGACATTTTATCACCTTATCTATGACAATAAAAGTTGAAAAAAAAAAAAAAAAAAAAAAACTTACTCTGATCTTAAATTATGTTCTCGAGTTGTTCCTCAAGCTGAATTTACAAGTAAAAACAGCTTGACGAACATTCCGATTAACTTGAAACACCTGAGGGCTACACTCAGGCTCCCCATCAAACTCGAAAACAAATCTCGGATCCTTTTCGACCCGAATACTCAAATGGAGCTCCACTTTATTATCCCCAATCCCAACCCACCCATTTTGGACCACCACCTCACTATCCAACCCCACATTCACAACCCCCAAAAACTTTCCTTTACCCGACCCGAATCCACAACCCGGGTTAACCCCGACCCGACCCGAATACACTTCAATTTTCAACCCGGAGCACTTTTCAAACTCGGTTCTCTTCATGTTGAAACACGCTTGAACATGCTCGTTAAGTTCGTGAGTGTCGGTGTTGGGTATTTCGACACACTGTGTGGGGTGGTTTTTAACCTTAATCTTGCAGTAGCATGATGACGTCACGCCCTTTAAACCTAAGTTTCCGATGATGATTCTCTCGTATGGACATGGATCCATTGTTGTTTGAGAGAAACAAAAGTTTTTGTTTTTTTGAAGAAAATAAAATGAGAGATGTGTGTATATATATTTATTAAATTATTTAGTACAGGGAGATATGAGATGGGTTACAGGCTGGAAATAATTTCCAGATGTTTTTTTAAAATAAAGTGGGGGTTTAAATAGTTGTACGCTGTGCATTAAGAGTTGTACTTTGAATGGTGCGTGCGGGAATGAGCTGGTGGCACGTATGCAGAAAAGATGCCAGCGGTTTGGTGGTTTTTTTTTCTATCTGTGAGCGAGTCCCTTAAGTATTTAGTTATGGCAGGAATGGTCCCTGATGTATTGGGTATTCGGGTTAATGAGTTGTCATTTTTAATTTTTTGTTAGCAGTTTTTGTTTATTGGATTACCTGACATGTGAGGATTATCTTATGTGATTTTTGGCAGAATATATGAACTAAAAGATGCTAAATGCTAACTGGTTTTTTGTAGTTTTTGTCACTATGTTTGAGAAAAAAGAAAGTACTAATATAATGTAGTTTACATATACATAAAATGTGGTGAGTGAGTCCTTTTTTTTTTTATCAAATAGGTTATGTAAAAACAATAAAAGGTATGAGATTGATGAAATTTCTTGGTTATCTTATAGACATACATTGTGTAATGAAGGGTTATCTTATACATTGTGCAATGGAGACAAGATTTTAGAGTATAATGATATGATAAACCATTAACGATTATTTATGTTATTTGATATCTTAAGTTAGGTTGAGTGTAGTGGTGGCCAATATTATCACCTTCACCAAGTGTTACATCATTTTTCACTCAACATCAACTTAACACAACATCACCACTAAATCACCAATATAGTTTAAGATAACCAATATCATCGTATAAACATATGCCAGTTATACACAAATATAACTCACAAAAATCAAAATTAAACACACAACCACACAACAAACCAATGTTCACAAATCCTTCTATACACATGCCGACTTCTCCCTTTTGCCTGTTGAAAATGTGTGTGTTGGGAGTGTCTTTTTAGCAAAGATGCGTGGGTGGAGATGGCAACAAAGCACACAACACGTTGATGAAACCTTACACTACACCCAGTCTTGAAAAACATGTATATGCTATCTTATGTGGAAAATGTGATTGTGAATCATGTTTACTTCATGCTTGTATTAGCAATGTATTACCTGAACCAAATTTAAATTGTGAAGAAAACGAATAATCTTCATTTTTAACAAAGAAACAACACATGAATTTCACTATAATATGCAATTAGTTATAAACCTCTTAACTTTTATCTCTTTACCTGACTAAAGTTGCATGATTTGTATGTGATTCAACATGATTGTTTGGTTTAGAAAAGATGTGATTATATATTTAAAAACTCCTCAATTTCTTCTTATCTATGTCACTAAATATGGGAAAAGAAATAAACGAACGAGTTTCATATATACCTAAAACGACACATGATTCTAATGATATAAATTATATTAAACAAAATCTCTAAAGTTTTACTACGTATCTCTTTACCACAAGTCCACAACTAAAGTCGCATGTTTTGTATGTGATTTTGATATGAGTTTTTTTCGTTTAGTTCGTATATACAACTAAACATGAAAAACAAATTCCTTAATTAACGCATATTCTTGTCTTCATCCGTTAACAACTAAACAAATACAATGTCAAAATACTTTAACAAAAACAAGAATCAATCATCGATGTATCTATACTCTTTGTAAAGCATGAATATTTTTTAAAACTTAAAAACTTAAAAGTAAGTAATATGTATAACTCAAATATTATTTATTAAAATGATAATAATATTTATCATTAAATTAAATAGTTTAAATATTCTTTAATCCTCACACCTTTTTTTTTTTTTTTTTTTTAATGATAGATTTTTTTTCGAATAACTACAATTGAGCGCGTAAATAAAGCGTTCTTAAAGGGTCACACTAGAACTAATAGTTTACAAATATAATTATTTATCAATATATGTTATCGTTTTACGCGAGTATTCAGTTAGTAACATTAAAATCATTTTTAAGAAAAGCTTGATTGAGTAGAAAACAATTTATTTGATAGTTGGAGTAGGTAATGTATGGTTCAACTTTTCTTATAAAAAACAAAATAAACTAAATTGCTATTAGCTTCATTCTTTCATTGACTTCCTCATTTAATTTACTTTATTTAAATTTGGAGAAATCAAACCAAAAAGTCTAAAATATGCTATTGTTTAATCATTGACTTAACTAAACACATTCGTATACATAGTCTTTTGCAACCAGTTTCAACATAAGTGGGAAGCATTAACACAAATATCGTTATCATCCCATGCTTTTCTAGAAACTTTTTCTTTTGTACGTTTTTTTCCCACTACTAAATTTTACATGTGATTTTCTTAGAGATAATTTGTACATTTTGGAACTTTGCATACTAGAATGTACGAAAATGTTGAAATGATAAAGTTTTGGTAGCATATTGATATAATTAAAGGTGAAAAACTTTTCCATCTATAATTATTTTGATTTTTTAAATTTCTTTCGATTAATGCATAAACGGAAATAAATGCTTTTGGGACCAATATGAGAATGAAGAAGATGTGGTGGGTCTTATGTGATAACGACCAAGAATAAAAAAAGTTGTAGAAATATGGAATCACATAAAAAACATGTACGTGTAACAATTAAAGATCATTAGTTACTGATCCATGCCCACAAAAGAAAAGAATGTGGATTAAAGTTTGTTATTTTAAAAAAATATACTCATTTGATATTGCATGCCAAAAACTGTTTATGATGTGGTTCTTGTGTTTCCAAATTGATTTTTTTTATCTTGGTCCTATAATATTATTTTCTGATGATAGTGATTAATGTTGATATGATAATAATGTTATCTTCAATGTTTGATATGATAATGTTATCTTTAATGCTCAAGCATTGTCACATAATGCTTAAGAAATTGACCAGAATAGAATGTATATAAATATATGCAATATAAAACATTTTTTCTTATATGCTTATTAGACAATATTGGTTAATTCTCACCCACATAAGTATATACTATACTACTAGAATGTACTTAACAAGAACAAGAAAAATAAAAGAAGCTAACTTGGTATCTTGAGTAGGGGTGTAAACGTGTAATCCACGGATCTAAGACCGAAATTCAGCAACGCCGGTTTCTCGGCTCGAAAAATAAAGATTGGTTCGAGCTCATTTCCGATTCTTTCAAACTTTAACCATCTAAGCTGAACGAGAATTGAGTAGTATTCGAAAAGCTCAAATTATATATATAAAAGCTCGAATATGTGCCAACCGGTATTTGAAAGCGAATCGGGCTCGAACAAAATAGCGATACACCATTCCTCGTCAAACAATTACAAATGTCACCGCCAAAATACAATATAACTTCACATAACTTGATATGATCTCGAATCACAAACTGAAAGAGAAGTATTTAATCGTTTGAAAACCAATTTAAATATATTTAAGAGTAATAAAACCACCAATAAATTTCTCATAACCAAGTCAAACATTAGGATTTAAAGGGTACGTTTAGAATATAATATTTTATCATTTATGAAGTTAGTCTTTGTAATTAAGTTAATATTGAAATCAGCCCTTATTTACATATTTAAAATTAATATGAAAATGTATCTATACTAAGGCTCGATAACTACTCGAGCTGAGCTATCAAAAGCTCGAGCTCGACTCATTATATGTTTCGAGCCACTTTATTGGGCTTGTGTTCGATAAAAGCTCGGCTCGATCGAGTCGAGCTGAACTCTTAACTTGAGTTGCTTAATAAAACTACTGTTTGAACCTCTAATCTTGAGTTAGCAGCGTGTAACCTGAATTTGAGTTATACTTAGCACTTTTTTATCTATACATTTATGTTTTCATACATTTACAAATTGATGGAATACATGTTTTTATGTAAGAGATGCACTAACCGGGGACGAAATCGGGGTCCTTGCATGTTTTCGGAAATTTAATGATTTTTAGATATAGTATTAATTTTTTTAAATATTGATTTTTTAAATACTTCTTAAACGCACTGATTCATTTAAATGTGTTTTAGTATTATTTAATTAGTATACTTACAAATAAAAAATAAACATAAAATTTAGTAAAAGCTCAATACGACAAACATAAATTAAAGCTCCAAATGATAAAATAAGTTCGTTAAAGTAAAGTACAAAGTTAGACTTAATTCATCAGCCTAACAATTTGAGTTGTTTCAAAACAGAACCGACACCAAAGTGGTACTATCTAGTTTGTTTCTCGTAATATATATCTTCACATTTCTAGGTTCTGTTTTGGTGGCATACTTTATGATTTATGAAATTGCTAAATAATTATTACAATTCACAAAGATGAAACACGTTTGTTTAATTATATTTATTTATTTATTTTTTAATTCGTCTTCAGATTGTTAAAGTGCATGTTTAATTATCACAAAGATGAAACAAATTGTTAATAGAAAATATTTTTTAAAGATGAAGTTCATTAAAACTGATTTACGTAATGGGATGAGCGATGATTGTTTTAGTGGCGCTTTAGCTTGTGCTATAGAGAAAGAAGAATTTATTAGTGTTAAAAATGAAGGTGTACGTAAGCATTTTTCGCTATAGAAGAACGTCGGATTCATGATTAGAAGGTAATATGTTTATTTATTTATCGTTTCAATGAATTCTTCGTTTCTATTCATTTTTCAACTCTATTATATTACGGTTCAAAAAAATTTATGCACTTAGTTATATTCGGTCTTCATTCCGTCCCAAGAGCGGGAGATGCAGTGGTGTGACGTGGCGCCAAACACAATGACCAAGGAAGAGAACATCTCACTGTACCACAAGTCGTGCCAAAGCCTCTTGGTCATTAAATAACGACGATGCCAAACCATTTTTTTTTGGTCTTTTTGTGTTATATTTGTGTATTTAGTGGGGTATGGATGGACCCAACGACATTCTTTCTATGACATCACATTTATACGAAGAAAGGGTTTTTGGTGTCGTTGAAGATCTCGTCTTATAAGTATTTTGGTGATGTGTCGCCCTTTTCACAACCACACTGCGCTTTCGACTGACGATACCCGATGCTCTAACACTAACACACCTATCTCTAGTTCTCTACCGACTCTACGTAACAAACATCATGAATATAGTCACTTCTTCCGATATGACTTTCTTAACACACAATCATAAAGTATTTATGTCTTCAATACACTTTACCTTACAAGCTTTTACTACTCCAATATCATTTTGATCATGTCCTAGCCTGTCAAATACTATAGTATATGTCAGTCACCATCCAAACTGAGGAGAAACTTATCAATGCTTATTAAACCCTTGTCACCACATAAAAGATACCTCCTATAGTAGTTGTTGATACAAAGAAGCCAACTATATATATAATATAAAATATAAGTAGGAGATAATAACAATAAATAATATATATAAACTCTTTGATGATGATTTGGCAAGATGGTGAGGAGCTAGCTGTGAGTTTGATAGAGATTGGATAAAGATGTGAGATTGGTCATTTGGTGGTGGTGCCAGAAAGGATTAATAAACCTATGGGCTTTCTAACCCCACCACCCTTACCGTTCGCTTGTCTTATTATTAATGCACTTTTCTTGTTCTAGTTTACATGTTTATTTGATTTCATATTTTATGTTATATGACACCATGTCAAATATCCATCACCGATACAATCCAAATAAGAAAGTAGCATTTTGAAACCCCTCAAGTTTTTAGTGGTCCTTCCAAGTTCCAAACCCTTCAAAGTTTTCTTATATTCTTGTGTACCAACTTATATGTATAATGAAATTTGATCACACGAAATTCCATAGACATAGGTGAATTTGCGGCTGACTACTTAGGAGCGTAGTTGTTGGGATCTCGATCTTGATTTAAAAATCTTCCAATTTTATGATCTTTAAAGAAAAACAACTGAATCTTATGTAGGATCTTGACACTTAAGATCCCGATCTTTCCATAACATCTTAAGATCTAATCCAATTATGCATCACGCTTTTATAAAATTTTAAAACAACGTTTAATCTTCTTAAACATTTCATATTCATAGTTTAAAACAACATTTTCATGAAACATTAATATAATTTTGTGTTAATGATATACTAGTTATAATACCAAATAAGACGCATCTGGGTTTGACAAAAAAGTATTATGATTAATAATTTAATATTGTGTCTTTAAAGGTGAATTGCGTATAATTATATAGTTATAAGTTTAGACGTGACGGAGTTACACATAAATCAAATTTATTTTAACATTTTAGTTCAAGATATACACATATAAAAATTTCTTGTGAAAATTATGATAAGATAACTAATACTCACGCATCGAGTTTTTCACTACGTTAATATCCATTCGAATTTGATAAAATATTTGTAAAAATTTCTTTTAGGTAATTCAAGATTTAATTTTATTTAATTAACAAAGATGTTGATGTTGTTATTTAAATTTCACTCATCGATATTATGTTGTATACACGATGCAAGTTTAATAGCATATAATGAACATTGATAAAGTTAAAGTATACTCCTTAAAGTTTTTAAAAATATTTTCTAGATATCCTTATATAAATAAATAAGAATTACATAAGTCGTTGTTATAAGACAATCACAGACATTTATTTTTATATTAAATTAACCCGCTTACAATTTGATAATTATATTCTCGTTTCGAATTTAGCCGTAAATGTAAACTCGCTCACAGAGAGGTTAAACTTTTAAAATGAAATAAAAGAGTTCTTCTTGAATGTATACAAGAAAAATTTGATGATTATAATCTTATGCAATTTATATGTTGTTATCTTAAAACAACATATACATTGTATTTTTAAGATATCTATACCACTATATAATGCGTTTAAAACCAAACCTCATTCCAAGCTCTAACTCCTAACCAAAAATTAAGATAAGGAGCTCGTCGTGAGATACGTACGCGAATTCTTAACAAACCCGCCTAACTCCTAACCACTAAAAAATAAGATAACTAGCCCAATTATAAAGTGACACGTGTCACTTCTCAATTAAAAATTAATCTTTATTTTCAAATTGAAATATCTTTTATCTATTTATTTTTTTTATAATCTAATTTATCCATATTTTCTAAAATTTTATCTCTTTAATTCAACATCCATTTTGATATATTTTTATAAGTTTTAGTTTTATATTTTTAGTGGGTTTATTTTATTTTAATTCAAATTTTACAACTTTAACCTTTATTTCAATCAATACAATCTTGATTCATTAAATATATTTTGTGAAGTGTTTGACATGTAAGAGATTGCAGAGTATTTTTATATGCGAATAATGATGTAATCTGAAAAGCTACTTTAACCTAAACAAACACATACAAGTACACATATACATTTGAAGTGTTGTGAAACGAATTCACTAAACGGTAAGTAAACACATATAACTATACTTATCGCCGCCATCATGCAAGATCCGACTAGTAAAGTATAAAAAGTATAAAGTATAAGGGGTATTTGTTTATAATCCAAAGTTATTAAAAACACGGAGACTTACAATATTACAAAACTCAGATAATTTTTAAAAATTCAACCACTAAAGTTTTATTAATTACCTTCTTTTTTTAAGTTTTTATTTTCACAAATTTAACACCTATATTTCTATGTGTTTTTTTATCAACCAAATTTATTAAAGTTTATTAAAATCAATTTAATTTTAACTTTTATTAACCAATCACATCACACGATTTTGCTTACGCATAAATCGAGCTCTCTATATTACCAATTATTTTTCAATGAGAAGTGTTTTACAAAACACCCGAAACGATGTAATTCTTCTATTATATAAAAGATTATAATTTGTAGTTTTGAATAAATTACACATACTATTAAGAAAATAACATTATAATAGGATCTTAAGAACCCAGTCCAATCTTACGATTTCAATCTTACAAAACTGAAAATGATTCTGAATATAATCCCCGATCTTGAAAACCTTGCTTAAAAGCATAAAAAAAAACTAAGGAAAATTTGCATGCACCTCAAAAAACTCAAAATGCTATGATCATTGTTAACTATTCCTCCAAAATGACTTGTTACGTGCACTTTGCTCCATTCCCTTAGTTAATCTTGGATTCCTGGGTCGAATATTGTTTGGCCGAGTCAGGTCGTCAACCATGTACGCACGAGTATAAGGCCAGACTTAACATATAGCCATTGCGACTGTCATGGTCATGGTTTTCTAGTTGGACTACCCTATTATGCCACGTCACATTATGACGTGTTGAGGCTCACTCTTATTGACTCGTAGCTATTTTCTTCTTTAAGATTAACTTCGGGTAGTTCTCATCTCATTGTATTATCGTATACCTTTGGGCCAAGCTGTAATCAAGTCAAGCCGCACTCGAGCTTGAGAGGGCTTGAGCTCGGCTCGAAAATCACAAGTTAAGCTCGAACTCGGGTCGATAGCTTGACGAGCTTTAATCATTCAAGCTTGAGTTTGGCTCGAGTAATATTCGAATAAGACTCGAGCTCAGCTCGAAAAGCTCGAATTTATACATATGTATTGTATTCGATAGCTAAACTCGTCAATAAAGTCAAAAAAATACGCGATGAACTTAAGAGCAAAGAACTTATACAAATCATTAGAGCAGTATGGTTTAAAAAGTCCTTCTACGATAAATATTTAACTATTATACCAATATTCACATTAACAATTAAGGTTATTTATATAAATATGTGGAGTAAAAATACATATTTACATGAAGGCTCGAAAAGCTCGAGCTCGGCTCGTTATATCGTCGCCAATTCGACCCATTTTTTAAACTCACTTTTTGCGACAACTGTGTGATCGCCAAAAGTGAGTCATGCTTTTTAAACAATTTATTTTAATTATAAATTTCTTGAGTAGCGAGAATCTTTCCTCAGAGGCACGGAAGGGTCGGGCGCGTGCGTGTAGGAAGGCCGACGACTATATCCCATTATGGAGTGAGAACATGATATTCTTTTATCAAAAGACACTAAATAAATATTTAAAATTAATAAAAAATGAAAATACCTTTAGCAACAAAGCACGCCGTTGCTAAGGATGCGAACCCCACTTTAGTCAAGCTTTTGGGTTGAAATGTGGTCCCCATTTGTCGCCAAAAGTGAAATATTGTTGCCGCGAAAAATTTTGGCGACGAACATTTGGCGACAACGTGTTGTCATAAAAGTTTTACGACAACGAAACCCAACTTTGGGCGACGACCGGCTCACGCAAAAATTCCCGATTGGTGTAGTGTAAAAGCTTGACTCGATCGAACAAGTTCAATTTCAGTTCAACGATAAAAGTTTTGCTTGTTGAAGCTTTACTTTCGGCTATACTTTGTACAACTCCTTAGTCCTAACCCATGTAATTTTATCTATCTTTTCTAACTAAGTGTTTGAATCTGCATTTTAAATGCATGCAGTTTGGTTCATTTCAGTGAAAGCTGTAATTTAAAACGATGTACTCCCTTCGTTGTTAAATAAATGTTCATTTTGTCTTTTTGTAGTTTTTTTGTTCAACTTTAACTTTAAATAATTTTGTCTGTGTTATATAATACTTGATAAAAATTATAACAATGAAAATACATTTAAAACCCAATTCATTTAGTCAAGCTTTTGGGTTGAAATGTGGTCCCCATTTGTCGCCAAAAGTGAAATATTGTTGCCGCGAAAAATTTTGGCGACGAACATTTGGCGACAACGTGTTGTCGCCAAAAGTTTTTACGACAACGAAACCCAACTTTGGGCGACGACTGGCTCTGTCGCAAAAATTCCCAGTTGGTGTAGTGTAAAAGCTTGACTTGATCGAGTTGCTTGATAAAAGTTTTGCTTGTTGAAGCTTTACTTTCGGCTATACTTTGTACAACTCCTTAGTCCTAACCCATGTAATTTTATCTATCTTTTTCTAACGGAAGTGTTTGAATCTGCATTTTAAATGCATGCAGTTTGGTTCATTTCAGTGAAAGCTGTAATTTAAAACGATGTACTCCCTTCGTTGTTAAATAAATGTTCATTTTGTCTTTTTGTAGTTTTTTTGTTCAACTTTAACTTTAAATAATTTTGTCTGTGTTATATAATACTTGATGAAAATTATAACAATGAAAATACATTTAAAACCCAATTCATTCATATATTTTGCATCAAATCTATACTACTATATAATGCATTTGATTTGTGGGCTCCACAAAAAATTAAGATAAGGAGCTCCAATCATTGAGTGACATGTGTCACTTCTATAACTAAAAAATAACAAAAATGAAGAAAACTCTAACAAACTAAAATAAAGAGCTTTAATAATAGGATGACACGTGTCACTTCTTAACTAATTAATCACCTTTATTTTTAAATTTAAATATCTTTTAATTCGTTTAATTTTTTTATGATCTAATTTCATCATATTTTCTAAAATTTTGTGCTCTTTAAGTCAACATCCATTTTGATATATTTGTATGAGTTTTAATTTTACATTTTAGTAGGTTTATTTTATTTTGATTCAAATTTTATAACTTTAACCTTTATTTCAATCAATACAAACTTGATGTATCAAAATAATTTACTTTTGGGAGAGTGTTTGACGGGTAAGAGATTGTGAAGGTCTTTTTATATGCGGAATAATGATGTCACGGGAAAGATCTTGGAAACCCAAACAAACATGGTAGTGGATCCTTTAAAAAGAGGGGAGTTTTTAGAAAGTCTAAAAATATTTATGGTTATGCCACGTGTCCCCTCTTTTTTCCCTTAAGGTCATTTATGTAATTTTACACCTCCTGTATTCTTTCTTCTTTCTTTTTTCTCTTTCTATTCTAATCTGCTATTTCCTTTCCATTTTGATCGGATCTTTTTTACTTTTCCGGCCATATATAAACGATTTTTCCACGATGATTTCCATTCGCCTCATTCATTCATTCAATTTCCCAATTTTCTCATTCTTTCAATTGTTCATAATTTGTAAATTTAGGGCTTTTTGCTCTCTTTGATATTCGATTATTTGAATCGTTATTTGTTCTTCAAATTGTGTTAATTCTTCATATCGCCACGAATTGATCGCTCAATCTCATAATCGGAGGAAATTAGGGTTTTAATTTTTCAATTGGTTAATCAAGAAATTAGGGTTTGTAACCGCTCAATTGGTTAATTTGGTAAAATTGGGATTTTAACCGCTCAATCGGTTAATTTGATAAAATTGGGATTTTCGCGGTTAAATCGGTGTGTAATGGCGATTGTTGATGCTCATCGCTTTAATCAAGGTAATTTTATTGTTAAGAGTTTGATCGCTTTATGCGCTTTTTCTATTTTTATTTATTTTAATGTTTGGTTCATCGCTTTAGCTAGGTTCATGAGTGTTCATCAATTTTGTGTTCATGAGTTTATGCGCTTTGTGTTCATCAATTTTGCTTTTTTTCTATTTTTGTATTTTTATGTTTGGTTCATCGCTTTAGCTTTTATGTCATCTTAGGTTCATCATTTTATGTATTTTGATTATTCTTATGTTTGGTTCATCGCTTTAGATAGGTTCATGAGTGTTCATCAATTTTGTGTTCATGAGTTTATACTGCTTTTGTGTTCATCAATTTTATGCTTTTTTTCTATTTTTGTATTTTTATGTTTGGTTCATCGCTTTAGCTTTTATGTTATCTTAGGTTCATCAGCTTTATGTTTTGTTTGTTATAGCTTATATTCATCAATATATGTATTTTGATTATTTTTATGTTTGGTTCATCGCTTTAGCTTTTACGCTCACTTAGCTTCATTAGTATATCTTTTTGTTCATCAATTTAAGCATTTTTTATTTTTTAGTATTTTTATGTTTGATTCATCGCTTTATCAATTATGTTATTTTAGGTTCATCGCTTTATGTTTTGTTATTTGCTTATGTTCATCAATTTATGCATTTTTATGTTTTGCTTATTTTTAAGTTTAGTTCTTCAATTTTGCTATTATCTTATCTTAGGTTCATCGCTTTATGCTTTGTTTGTTCATCGCTTTATCCTATCTCGCTATTAGGTTCATCTGCTTTTTTCTTTATTGCTTATTTTTATATTAGGTTCATCAATAAATTGAAACATTATTGTATAATTTTTCACGATAATGAGTATGAACCTGCTCCGCATTCTGCTGGTATTGTTTCGGTGGAGGGTTGTAAGATTTGGGTTCCCGATATTCTGTTGGTCAAAAGCCGCTTATGGTATGATGTATCACTCACTTGAGCGTGCTTATCAAGATTACAAAGATTATGCAAAAGAGTCGGTTTTGAGGTGCGTTTAGGACAACAAGATATATCTAAGAAAAATAAGGAAAAATTTCGATTTGAAATATTTTGTTTGTAGTAAGGAAGGTACAAATCCCCCCAAAAGTCGGTGCATCAAGAAGTCGAATAGTAGGAAAGTGTCCTCTAAGCGCATCGATTGCAAAGCGCTTTTCGGGTTAGGCATATTCCGTGGAAAGGCTATTGGTGTTATGATTTTGTTGAGGGTCATAATCACACCTTGTCGATGAAGAGGATAGCGTTTTCTTGTTTCTTCTCGTGAAGTTACTTATACTCAAGAGGTTTTTCTATATCAAGCTTCACAAGTCAATCTTGGTCCAAAGAAAGGTTTCAATTTACTTAGGCGTATATATGGGGACTATGATTTTATAGGAGCTAGTTCGGTTGATTGTAAAATTATAGAGGATGTGCTTGATTTCATAGGAAAAACGATGCACGATGTTAGTTGAGATGTTGTTGAACAAGAAGGATTTTCTTCCTAACTTTTCATTCGAGTATCAAACCGGTGACAATAATGCTTTGACGAATCTTTTCTCGGGTGATGAATATGCAAAGAGGAACTATTATGCTTTTGGCGATGTTATGTCATTTGATGCTACTTTCGTAATCTAATAAGTAAGTTCATTTTTATAGCTTTTAAGTATTAACTTTTATACTTCACAAGTTATAAGTTCATCGCTTATATAGTAATGGTTCATCGCTTATATTATAATATAATGTAAATGGTTCATCGCTAGCTAATAAATTAAATGGTTCATCGCTTATATAGTAATGGTTCATCGCTTGTATAGTAATGTAAATGGTTCATCGCTAGCTAATAATGTAAATGGTTCATCGATTAGTTAATAATGTAAATGGTTCTTCGCTTATTTTATAATGGTTCATCGCTTATATAGTAATGGTTCATCGCTTATATTATAATATAATGTAAATGGTTCATCGCTAGCTAATAAATTAAATGGTTCATCGCTATATAGTAATGGTTCATCGCTTGTATAGTAATGTAAATGGTTCATCGCTTAGCTAATAATGTAAATGGTTCATCAATTAGCTAATAATGTAAATGGTTCTTCGCTTATTTTATAATTGTTTATCGCTTATATTATAATGTAAATGGTTCATCAATTAGCTAATAATGTAAATGGTTCTTCGCTTATTTTATAATGGTTCATCGCTTATATAGTATTGGTTCATCGCTTATATAGTAATGGTTCATCGCTTATATTATAATATGATGTAAATGGTTCATCGCTTAGCTAATAAATTAAATGGTTCATCGCTTATATAGTAATGGTTCATCGCTTGTATAGTAATGTAAATGGTTCATCGCTAGCTAATAATGTAAATGGTTCTTCGCTTATTTAATAATGGTTCATCGCTTATATAATATTGGTTCATCGCTTGTATAGTAATGGATTATAATTTATATTTTATAGGTACAAAATGGTTTTTGTACCATTCATCGATTGACAATCACAATCATTGTGTTACATTTGAGTCGCTTTGTTGTCATCGTAAACGAAAGAATCTTACATCCGTTGCTTGAGTGTTTTAAAAGAGCGTTTGTTCGAGCAATCAAGGTTATTGTGACCACTGTGATGGATCAATGAAAGTTGCTATAGAGTCAGTGTTCCCGTTATCTCGTCACAGATTATGCATGTGGCATATCATGCATAAGTTGACTTCAAAGGTATGTTATCCGATTTTTTCAAAGGTTTGGCCATTAACTATTTTTTGTTCATCAGCTAGTAGTATAAAATTAATTACATCAATTAACTCTGTTCATTAGTTTATTGTTGTCCATCAACTATTTTTTCATCTGTTAGTTTTTTTAATATTTTGTTTATCAATGAGTTTTTTTATATATTATGTTCATCGCTGAGTTACGCTCATCATTAAATTTGATTTTTCATTTTTGTAGGTTGGGCTGCTTTAGCTAAAGATCTTACTTTCAAAAGGAGAATATCCGATATTGTTTGACCGATCGAATAGAGCTCAAGAGTTTGAGGATTTGTGGGAGCGATTGTTAGTTGATTTTGATTTGAAGGACACAAATGGCTTTCGATATGTATAATTTGAGGCGTAAATGGATACCACCTATTATAGGGATGAACCGATGTCGGGATTGATGAGAACTTCTTCTAGGTCGAGAGTGAAAACAATGCTTATGGTAGATTGACAAGTATTGATTTGACTTTATGGGAGTTCTATAATCATTTTGATAGTGTGGTTGGGTGCCAAAGATTTTCTCAACGTAAAATGATCATGACAACGTTATACTATTCCGTATATGCACACCGAACTTGATTTAGAGCAGAGGCTTCGTAAATATATACTCGGTCGATTTTCTTTGATGTTCAAACCGAGATTTATGCTTCGTGATTTCATGTATGTCGGTTAGTGTTTCGCCGATGATTCGCAAAAATATGTTATACAAGATACTGGTGAAGATGAGCAGATTTCTAGGCGACATCGTCAAGTGGAGGGCGTTGTAAATGAAGTTTTTTATGAGGTAACATCTTTTTTAATCTGTTCATCAGTTTTTTGTTCATTAGTTTTTGTTCATCAATTTTTCGTAATTTACCACTGTATGTACTACTTTCTTTTTTTGCAGGTCTTGTGTAAACCAGCTGAAGACTTTTATCAGTGTTCGTGCAAACGTTTTGAGTCATATGGACTTTTATGTCGTCATATCTTTTATGTGCTTCGTTGTCAAAGGTTAAAAGTTTCAAGAAATACGTGCTTAGGCGTTGGTCAAAGGATTCTCTACCACCGCATCACCATTCAAGCCACGGTGATAGTCCCGATATGATCCCGCGTGAGATATTCGTGAGCAATGAGTATTGTGTGAATCGTTATGCAGATGATCCAGAGCTACTGCAAAAGTTTAGAGATCATCAGGTTCAGTTAATGGCGAAGGCAGATGCTGATGTTCCTATACCGAAAAAGACTAATAAACGAGATAGGCTTGCTTCTATTCTTGGTGTGTCGCAACCGGTAGAGACCATTGTAAATGTTCCAAAACAGGTTAGTACTGTGTTCGTCAGTTAATGTTTTAACTATTATGTTATCACATAGGTTCATTAGTTTGTTGTTAATGCTTTGTTCATCATTTTTTTCCTTGTGTTATGATCATCTAATTTTTATTACCCTGATTTGTTTTCGAAAACAGGTTAGTACTAAAGGTTCTAGAAAAAGGATTAAGAGTAGTCTAGAGCGTTCAGTTAATCCAAGTGGGAAGTCTAGGAAGAACTGTAGATATTGCAAATGTAGCATGAAAGATCATGATCAAGCCAAGTGCAATGCTATTAGAGCTGAAATTGCTACTAAGAAGGCTAGTGATAAGGCTGCTATAAAAGAGAGCAAGCAAAAGGCGAAGTTGGTCGCTAAGAAGGCGGTTGTCGATATGAATGCTTGTGTTGTTACTTAGCTTTTGTTTCCTTTTTCTTTTATTGTCAAAAATAAAGGTGTACTTGATATGTTTTTTGATACTCTTATATATAATAAAGATTTAGTTGTTGATATGTTTGTTCATCAAGTTATCGCTTTATAGAAGCAAGTACATGTTTGTTCATCGCTTTATTAAAACTATTTGTTCATCGCTTTGTTCATCGCTTTATTATTAATGTTTTGTTCATCGCTTTAAGAAAATGTTCACCGCTTTAATAATAACAATAATAGTAAGTAATAATAATAATAATTAACTCATGTACATTTTTCAAGAATTGATCGCTTTATAGAAGCAAGTACATGTTTGTTCATCGCTTTATTAAAACTATTTGTTCATCGCTTTGTACATCAATTTATTTTTAATGTTTTGTTCATCGCTTTAAGAAAAATGTTCACCGCTTTAATAATAATAATAATAATAAGAAATAATAATAATAATAATAATAATAATAATAATAATAATAATAATAATAATAATAATAATAATAATAATAATAATTAACTCATCAATTCATCGCTTTAATGTTTTGTTCATCGCTTGTTCATCAATTTAACTCATGTACACCATTCATCAATTTATCGATGATAGAAGCATGTATAACATGACCAACCAACCAAATGTTTCAACATACTCGACAAAAAACCTCAAATATTCCGGATGTTCATACTAAACAAAACATATGAATCTAAGTAATGTAACCAAACATTGTTTTCACTTAGCAACATTGGTCAGAGGAATAATATCAAGTAGTCACGATACGGCTATTTATGGCTTCGATCGATTCTTGTTGGAGTTTTTCCTTGTCTTCAAATCCAATTTCGATATGCTTGAACTTCTTTTCAATTCCTTCTTTGTTTTCATTGAGTCGGATAGCGTAATCTTTGTGAGATATTTCATTCTCAAGTTCCTTATCCGCTCCTCTTGTTCTTTTCCTTCGGTACAACCAAAGATCATATTTTGCCATGCTTCCTTGATATGTTTCCATATGTCGCATGGCAAAATGCCACAATCAATCACATTTTCTTGTGTTCTCCATGGCATCTCAACAACGCAGAGCTTGTAATCCTTCAAGTTTGCTACGCGTGGATGCTTTTTTTGCTCAAAACTTTAAAAAGTGCTTTCAGAATAACATATTAATAACAATGAGTTTCATACCTTTTTAAACGATTGGTGAAGATAATTTGAAACGGTTGAATACTTACCAAATTACCCAGATTCCTTCCATATCTATCTCCCAATTTCATATTGTGAAGCATGTTGTCTAGAACGTGAATTTGAGGATCTTTCAAATTGAAGCGCATAACATAATAATGTTCATCATTGAGCAACATAGGAAAAATACCGCCATACATGGAGTGTTCATCGCTTTATTAAGATACTTTTGTTCATCGCTTTATTAAGATACTTTTGTTCATCGCTTTTTATCTTATAAGAATTAATACAAATAAAATTGCTTACCGATCTATTTCAAGAATAGATTCATAATTTGACGAATACAACATTATTCATGTTTTCCTCAAACTTGTTATACAATCAAGTCTTCCTTACATCCTCTTGCATCATCTTCTTTGTCTGCTTTTCATCAAAATTCATAAGGGTAATTGGATTTAACTAATGAAAATATTTTGTTTCTTTTATATAACTTACAATAATCGTCAGATTGCGTAATAGTTTTTCAACGATCGAGGACTTTTCCTTTTTCACCCATATTCGAAGTGTGTCCACATGTCAATTACCGCAAGAATTACTTCATTTCCAAATTGCAAGCTCTCAAAATGTATTCTCGCACCATCAAAAAGTAGGACTTAAAAATAATATCACCGCCAATTAAATGGTTCATCGCTAGCTAATAATGTAAATGGTTCATCGCTATATAATAATGGTTCATCGCTTATATAGTAATGGTTCATCGCTATATAGTAATGTAAATGGTTCATCGCTTAGCTAATAATGTAAATGGTTCTTCGCTTATTTAATAATGGTTCATCGCTTATATAATATTGGTTCATCGCTTATATAGTAATGGTTCATCGCTTAGCTAATAAATGTAAATGGTTCATCGCTTATATAATATTGGTTCATCGCTTTATATAGTAATAATGGTTCATCGCTTATTTTAATAATGTAAAATAACCGCCAATTAAAATTAATATAATATTTTAGTAAAAACATTCCTATTTTTTTTGCTTTTGATGAACCAATATAAATTTTAAATTAACGAGCACAATTTAGATTACTTACTCTACATTTCCTTGTGCAGAGAAGATAGTCTCAAGAACCTTTTTTCGTTGTCATGTGGTTTGTTTTTCATGACCACCACTTTGTAAGTAAGGAGACTTGAGTGCTTCGCTTCGGCTTCACTTGTCTTTTTCCCAAGTCTTCTTCTTTTGCATTTTTTCTTTTGGTCCGGCATTTTAGCTTTTTAGCAATTGTATTGAATGAACTTAATGAGTAGTTTTCGCTTTAGTTCGTGTTTCGCTCAACCATGATATCCTCTTCGCTTTTGTTCGTGTCAGTGCTCACAAATGATATCGGCATTATCACTTGGCTTTGGTGTTGAAAATTCTTCGTGTTCGCTTGTTTCAACTTTTGAAGCATCCTTCGTATTTTTGGCCAAGTATCCTTATCTATCGCTTCTCCAAGCATGACCGATGATGGGTTCAAGAAAGATAATTTGGCAATTAATTCATCCACACTAATCTCGGTTTTATCTTTTCATATAAAATGATATCTAGACTCTTATTTTTCTCCACCTCGAGATATTGAACAACGGAATTCGGTTTTTTTTTCGTTTTGATGTTCTATCCGCTCAAAATCTTTCACGAATTTTGGATCATTGAACATTTGAGTTAGTGTTGGTTCATCGCCTTTGTTGGTTCATCGCCAGTATTGGTTCATCACCGTGTTGGTTCATCACCAGATCCTCTTTATGTTCATCGCTTTTAGCTTCGGTTCATGTTCGAGCCATCTTCATCAACATCTAAATCGCCTTCTTCACCTTGAAATTGTGATTGATGAACAACAATTTCCTTCGAGCCACCCACTCGCTTACTAACCTATTCATCCATTCCCGTACACCTAACAAAGTCAGATGTCGAGGGTATTTTTCCAATGCGCTCTCAACATGTCATCAATTTCTTTCACTCTTGAAATATTGTTAACATGTTCCTCAATGAATGGTCAAATTCTCGTTATTATTTAAAATTTAATAAATATGATATACAAAATAATTATTACTCTAAGATATATTAAAGATTTTACCTCGTGATTTGAATTGTGAATAAATCCTTGAAATTCTAAAACCATCACGATAATTGTTGTGTGAGCTCAATACCGCCGATGACAAGCTCTTTTGTTCATCGGTTTACATATTTCGCCCATCGGCCCAGTCAATGGATTACGAGTTTCAACACTTTCATCGCCCTATCATTTGATTTTAATCTGTTAATTTATTGAATGAAATTTTAAAATATGTCTTAATAACTAATCCATTTTCAATATAAACAAATTCAAAGATCACATAATTTTTTACCGATCATATCTTCATCAGACCATTGTTGCTCGCCAATATCATCTATATGAACACTCGTTATGTCTTCCATGAAGAGTATCATGAAGTGCTTCACCTTCAAATGTATCTTGTGTCGCAATGTCACCATCAATCACGTGCTCTTTCTTCCCACTTTCACCTTCAAACTCGTGCTCTTCCTCTCTAATTCGCCATCATTGATTTTCTTTTCAATTTTCTTCTGTATTCTATTACTCTTGCTCCTTTTTCAACAACAAAAAGGTATTTTTAAGTAACGCTTTTTAACATGTTTTACACAATTCATCATTAATATATACATACCAATTCTTACCATCTTTATCAGCTTTTTCCACTTCATATATGTTCTCTTCTTCTACCAGTACTATTTGTTTTTCTTGTCCATCATCCACTGTTACAAGTTTTTTTAATTAAAACTGATGAACATATATTTTATTAACTGATGAACATATAATAAAACTGATGAACAAATAATAAAATTATATGTTCATCGGTTATCAAATTATTATACCTTCTTTAGTATTACAACCCTTCTTTGAATCATTCTTTGCTTTTTCAACTTCTGCAAAATAGAAGCTAATTAATTTTTATTTAAAACGAAATCAAAGTTTTTTAAATAATATGCTTACCTTTAACTTTTTCTTTTTAGTACACATTGTTTTAATCAATACGGTTTCATCTTCTCACGGCATCGCCCGCTATAAGAAAAATATAGAATATAAGTTAGATGTAAGTATAATAAAATCATGTGTTCATCGGCTCATCAATTTATTATACCTTCGCTTGTTTTCTTCTCAAGAGTCCTCGCTTCTTTAACCAATGTCTTTGTCATTTTTGGTTTTTTGAGGGTACTACATCATTCTCGTATTTCATTTGCTCCAACATCGCCCATTTCTTCTTCTTCTTCGTCATCCATATCTTGTTCTTCGTCAAGATCTTCTTTCTTTACCATCTTTTTCTCGTCTTTCCCAAACATCATCTCATCCAATTCAATTATCAAACTGCTTTCCAAGATTTAAAAGTCGGATATTCGGATTTTCAGCAAGAATCGCGAATATCAACCGCATTTTTAAGTTAATACATATATGTTCATCGCTTATCAATTAATACATATATGTTCATCGCTTAATACATATATGTTCATCGCTTATAAAGTGATAGAAATTACCTCCAAGAATAAGAGTGGGCCAAAGAAGCGCTCTTTCCGCCTCTTCCAAATTGATGTTTGTGACTTCGATAATCCAACATGTATTCACACCAATCCATTTCTTTCACATTTTCTAGAGAACTTAAAGATGGTATAATGCTTAGATTAAGAGTCCTCGTTGAAACCACATGCGCCATAATAGTTGAAAACATGACTAAAAATTCAACTGAAATAGCCTTCCAATATATTTCTCTTTATCCGAATCTTCATTCTTTTGAGCAAATGTTTATTAGCATATAATCTTGACAATCCGTTGAATTGATTTTTAAAATCTTGGTAAACAAGATTTCTCTTTCCTTCAACACATCACGATTTCAACTTCAAAACGCCCATTGGTAATCCAATTGTCCGATGAACAACTTCGTGGGTAACCTCAATAGATTTACCAAATACCTTCAAGGTTCCTGTTTCGATCGAACCTTTTAGCAACCAATATCCTAAACGGCTTGGCATTGCATTAATTCCAAACTCCAACAATGATCCAAACCCTAAAGCTGTAACTGCTTCTTTTTGGTCATCAGTTAAATCCTTAATAACTTCAAATAATGGACCTGGGAAAGACTTTATTAAAACCCTATCAAATGTTGAACCTGGTTGGCGAAGTTTTTTATGCAGTTTAGAATCTATGTCATCGAAAAGAACTGGTTTAGATGAACTAGAAGTTTTTGCTGAAACTTTTGTTTTTGAACTTGTTTCAGTAACCGGATTGTCACGTTTGCGTTTAAGAACCTTAGAAACTTCATTTTTATTTCATGTAAATGCATCCTTTACGAAATCATCATCACTTGGTGAATATGCTTTTACTGGAATAGATTTCTTTGCCTGCTTTGAATCTGTACATATCAAACAAAACATCATACATTTATCAGTAACTGATATTATGTTCATCAGTAACTGATGAACCAAATAAAACTGTGAACAACTAACTGAGGAACATAACAGTTGATGATAATAAATTTAAACAAAACATGATGAACAAAAGATGTTGGCAAGTCAATAATCTTCGCAAACTATCACTATCAATAACTGATGAACAAAAAAAATAACTGATGAACAAGGATATTATCATGTTACTGATGAACATAACATAGACTATCTAAGACTATTATCATCTAACAAAACCAAACAGCATAATAATCTTCGTAAAGAACCACTATCAATAACTGATGAACAAAAACAATAACTGATGAACAAGCCTTTTTATAATCAAACTGATGAACATAACATAGACTAGCTAAGACTATTATCGTCTAACAAAACCAAACTGCCTAATATTCTTCGCAAACATCCACTATCAATAACTGATGAACAAAAACAATAACTGATGAACAAGCCTTTTTATAATCAATCTGATGAACATAACATAGACTAGCTAAGACTATTATCGTCTAACAAAACCAAACTGCCTAATATTCTTCGCAAACATCCACTATCAATAACTGATGAACAAAACCAATAACTGATGAACAAGCCTATTTTATAATCAAACTGATGAACATAACATAGACTATCTAAGACTATTATCGCCTAACAAAACCAAACAAACCTAATATTCTTCGCAAACAACCACTATGAATAATCGATGAACAAAACCAATAATCGATGAACAAGCCTATTTATAATCAACTGATGAACATAACATAGACTAGCTAAGACTATTATCGTCTAACAAAACCAAACTGCCTAATATTCTTCGCAAACATCCACTATCAATAACTGATGAACAAAACCAATAACTGATGAACAAGCCTATTTTATAATCAAACTGATGAACATAACATAGACTATCTAAGACTATTATCGTCTAACAAAACCAAACTGCCTAATATTCTTCGCAAACATCCACTATCAATAACTGATGAACAAAACCAATAACTGATGAACAAGCCTATTTTATAATCAAACATAGACGATGAACATAACATAGACTATCTAAGACTATTATCGAACAAAACCAAAACAAAACCAAACGACCTAATATTCTTCGCAAACAACCACTATGAATAATCGATGAACAAAACCAATAATAGATGAACAAGCCTATTTATAATCAATCGATGAACATAACATAGACTAGCTAAGACTATTATCGCTAACAAAACCAAACCGCCTAATATTCTTCGCAAACATCCACTATCAATAATCGATGAACAAAACCAATAAGCGATGAACAAGCCTATTTTATAATCAAACCGATGAACATAACATAGACTATCTAAGACTATTATCGCCTAACAAAACCAAACGACCTAATATTCTTCGCAAACAACCACTATGAATAATCGATGAACAAAACCAATAATCGATGAACAAGCCTATTTATAATCAATCTGATGAACATAACATAGACTAGCTAAGACTATTATCGTCTAACAAAACCAAACTGCCTAATATTCTTCGCAAACATCCACTATCAATAACTGATGAACAAAACCAATAACTGATGAACAAGCCTATTTTATAATCAAACTGATGAACATAACATAGACTAGCTAAGACTATTATCGTCTAACAAAACCAAACTGCCTAATATTCTTCGCAAACATCCACTATCAATAACTGATGAACAAAACCAATAACTGATGAACAAGCCTATTTTATAATCAAACTGATGAACATAACATAGACTATCTAAGACTATTATCGCCTAACAAAACCAAACAAATTAATATTCTTCGCAAACAACCACTATGAATAATCGATGAACAAAACCAATAATCGATGAACAAGCCTATTTATAATCAATCGATGAACATAACATAGACTAGCTAAGACTATTATCGCCTAACAAAACCAAACCGCCTAATATTCTTCGCAAACATCCACTATCAATAATCGATGAACAAAACCAATAATCGATGAACAAGCCTATTTTATAATCAAACCGATGAACATAACATAGACTATCTAAGACTATTATCGCTCTAACAAAACCAAACAAATTTAATATTCTTCGCAAACAACGACTATTCCCGGAGTTGAACAAAAATAATTGATGAACAAAAATAATTGATGAACAAGTAACTGATGAACATAATATATACCTTTTAACAAACTATTCCCGGGGAGTTGCAGACGGTCGTGTATGTTTTTCGATCTCTTTTCCTTGAAGAGTTCTTCTATTTTTCTTTCATCTAAAAATTTAAATAAAATAAGATTAAAATAAAATAAAATTAAAATCAGATTATTCAAAAAAGTTAACTAATAAACTAACAAAAAACTGATGAGAGATGAATGCAAAAACTAAAATTAAAAAATTAAAACAAAATTAAACAAAATTAAAAATTAAAACTACCACTTCTAGTTTTCATCTTTCCGTGTGCAAATCGTTCTTTTTAATCCAGAATTTGAGTGGAAATCGGGATTTTTTTATCGGAATAAACCCTAATTTAGATCCCCAATTTATAGAGAGAAATGAGGGTGGGAGGATTTTAGAAAGAGGATTACGGTGTTTTTGTGAGAGAGAAATGAGATGGGAGGAAGTGAAAAGGTGGGAGGAAAGATGAAATTACGATCATACCCTTCTATTAGTAAAGTCCGCTTTTTTTTCTAGTTTAAATCCCAACCGTGGGATTGAAATCGACATAAAGTTTTAGTTTTGTTTTTAGCCTTTTAATTTATGCCACCCTTTGCAAGGGATCGCCGATGTTATTGGTCGTTATAACATACTTCATCAATAGAAGATGCATCATGAAATGGTACAGTGATAAACCTTTTGGCAAATATGCAACGAGTCTAGTTGGGTCGATAACTATTTTAACCCAAAATGGTGCAACATAGTTGTGTATGTTGTCCTTGCAAATGATGTCTTTTTACATCTACATCATTATGGTATCTGCATTTAGGCGTCTCTAGGCCCGACAATGCCCTTGATCCACCAAGACATGCCTAACCGATAGCGACTGGCCTCGACCCTCGGCTAGCTAGCTTCCTTTTCCTTAATGCACTAGCTTGACATTTTAAACATCCAATAATTTTTGTTTGCCATATTGTGTTCAATAATTGCAAATTATTTGTATCACTTATATAAACGAGATATGGAAATAATTAACTATCATTGCATTATGTTTTGTTAATGACCAAAATATTGCATGGAATCTCTTTTAATATATGAAAAGAATGTCTTTCACAAGCTACACATTGAATATCATTGATGAAAATTCTGCAATGATTGATAACTAATTATTTTCCCTCTTTGAAAGATGCAACTAGCTTAAGAATTGGACATCATTGATTTGATGTATCTTTGAAAGTATGAAGCATGGATCTTGATGGATGGCAAATGTCACCATATCATATGCACACAGCACACTATGATGTATATAGGAAGGGAGATGATTTTCACACATGAGTTTTTTATTTGCACATTCTAATGCACAACCAGTTTAATGTATAAGTTGGAAGTGTCTCATCAATGCTTTTGGTCTAGTGATATGTGTGTTCCTCACTAACCTAGAGGTTGTGGGTTCAAGCCTTGATTGATGCATTTGTGAGATAAGTAATATATGTGTGAAAAAAATTATCGTTTTAAAAATAATAATAATAATAATATTGATTTTATACAAAACCTGCTATGAATCTATGATGTATAGGTTTAACAATATACTAGTTATAGATCGCAAGCACATGGTTTTAGCATAAATTTTACATAATATGTTTTAACTTAAGTCATAATATATTTAAATTTTATTTATTTATGCATAAAATTTGTATATTATCTAATTTGAATAATACAATTGGTTAAAAATATAAATTTTTATCTTGGCATGTTGCTTGTCTGTTGCATATATGTGGTTGTTAAATAAGAATTATCTATAACATTACGACGTAACTTTTACTTATATAGTTATAATATGTAAAACAATAGAGAGTAATATTGATTGAATGTAAATCACATAAGATAGCATGTCTATTTATAATAGAACATAGCTTTGAAAATAAGCTAACATAAACTCTAAACATAATGGACCTTAAGCCCTTGATTATGTTTGAGCATTAACCTATCATCTAACACTCATTTGCAATTTGAACAGGAGGTTTCCGGACGTACAAGCCGGATAGAATGTTGCAATCACCTTCTTCTTCTCTTTCTTTTTTTTCTTGTCTTCTTTGTTGTTCGTTTGCACGGAGATGGGCTTGTATTTGGAGACATAAATGCTTGGCAATTTCCTCCATTTTTATGACGTTTGTTATTTGTTTTATGACATGACTTTTTTTTTGGGTAAAAGAACTTAAAAGTATTTATGAAGTGAACGTAGCACACAAACTTAAAAGTTTTACGGCATGACTTGCTTTGTGGAAGGAGCGGCAATTTGGTGGTAGACTTTTGTTGTCAACGAGAATGATCTTCGAGAACGAAAACAAATTGATGAGTAATTTAAAATATGGTTGATTGATAGTAACTCATTAGTGTATTTGTGACATCTAGAGTTTTATGTGATGCGTTTATTCGTTGAATACGAAAAAAAAAATCCTAACTAAATAAATAAAAAATCGAAAATAACCGATATACTTTCGGATCACCGGCGAGTAGCGGATGACCGGAGGATAACAAATTTTTGTTGGTGGATCTTACCTAAAGCTCATACCATGTAAAACAATAGAGAGTAATATTGATTGAATGTCTTGTCAATTAAATAAGATAGCTATAGCTTTGAGAATAAGCTAACATAAACCCTAAACTTAATGGACCTTAAGCCCTTGATTAGGCATGGGTCTTAACCTATCATCTAACATAATACTCTTGCATGCGTGGATTTTTACATAAATTTCTCATTATGTATTAATATCGATTACTATTTTGTATAAATTTTTGTTTGACGAATGATTTGATTTTATTTAATGGGCATGGTGTTGAGATTGATGTTATTTAAGTATAAATGTTAATATTATGTTTTAGACATTATGCATGTTTAATAGCATGTAATGAACTTTTAAAATTAGCTTTTCCCGATTCATTATTTAAATTTTTTAAAAGAATTGCATACGTTGTTTACTATATGTACAATCTCATGTATTTATTTTCATCTCAAAGTAACTCGAAAGACAATATTTTTATTTTAATATTTATATTTTTGTTAATAATTATTTTAGCCGTATCTTTATTATACCTTTCTTCTAACTTTATATCAATTTCAAAACCAAAATAACCAAAAGCTACATATAGTGAACACCAAAACCACTCAAACCAAGTAAAATTACACACACGGGGCTGTTTGAGCAATATCTTTGCATTACCTTTATATTTTAACGTGACGTCTGCTTATATGCGACATCTGCGAATCAGAGATGCGTAGATCAAGACGACTTGACAGAGTGTCTAGTTCGGTATAATGCATTCACTCTTATAAGTTGTGGGTTAAGTGTACCGACATACTCATCCCCATGTTTAGATGTAACACTTAGATCAATATCTTTGCATTACCTTTATATTTTAACGTGACGTCTGCTTATATGCAGCGCATACCAATGTAGCACCTTATAACGATGCTTTTAATATATGCAGCACTTGGATATCCTCGTGCTACCTTCCTCATCCGATGTATCTATTTATTAGAGTAATTTTAAAGCTAAGTAGAGGTTGCTCAACCAAAGGTTGTACCATCACTCGACATGAGACATTGTTCCTCTACTCCGGGAGACTATAAGCCAACTTGGCGTGTCACTCTACCAAAGATCACACCCTCACTCCGGAGGATACATTGTTCCTATAATCCGGATGAGGTTATGAGCTTGCTAGATAGGTTACTTACCCAAAGATTATATCATCACTCCGAAGGAGACATTGCTCCTCTACTCCGGAGGAGACTATGAGCTAACTTGCCATGTCGCTCAACCAATGATCATACCAAGACTCCAAAGGAGACATTGTCCCTCTACTTTGGAGTAGATTAAGAGCTAACCAGATAGGTCACTCAACCAAAGATTATATCATCACTCCGGACGAGACATTGTTCCTCTATTCCAGAGGAGACCATGAGCTAACCATATAGATTGCTCAACCAATTAGTATATCATCACTCCAGAGGAGACATTGTTCCTCTACTCCGGAGGAGACCATGAGCTGACCAGATAGGTCGCTCAACCAAAGATCATGTTATCACTCTAGAAGAGACATTGTTCCTTTACTCTATAGGAGGTTGAGTTGGTTACTAACAGTTCCATTGATTATTTTACCATCACTCTGGAGGGGTTGTTCCACCACTTCAGAGGAGGTTATGGGCTAGTTGGAGCTTAAGCCCAATCAAAGATTGCACCATCGCTCCGGATGTCAATCGTTTATGTGGATCATGACAAGTGCATAAACTAAGTCAAGGTGGTTCATCCTTAAGATGTTTAGGAGGTGTCACTCCCTGAAAGAGTCCTTCCGTATAGTACTAAACCATATGTTTTTTGTATTACGAGGCCCAGATGTGCAAGTCCTCTACGAGCACTGCCTGCTTGTGATGTATCGTGGACCTAAGTCCTTTGAGTTGCTTAACTTGTCAACTCGGGAATGTAGTTATAGTGTGTATACATTCCGCTACCGATGTAGCTAGTCATCTGATAGCCTATACGCGTGAAGGAAAGGTGGGTGTTCCCGGCCTTCTGCTGCGGAGTCAATTAGCAAAGGTTGCTCAGCCTAACCACCGATGGTACAGTTTCACCATGGGGAACACATTATTAGGAGTTACCCTTTTCATACGGAGGTAGCTAGCCTTCCGACGTTATTTGATTGTTTCTTGATATCGAGTTTAATCACACAACTTAAAGCGAAATCGTTCCGAGATTTTGCTTCCTCCCATTATGTATAACATAAAGGCAATAGTCCTCGGCCGGGGCATAATCGGGGATTCCAACTCAGAAAAGAAGCGAATAGCCTCTATCTCCTCTTCTGGAAGGTTTCGATGCCTTTGGCTGCATGCAAGGCTACTCCAACTAAGGAAGCATGTAGTTTTCATTCATTCCGTCAGAAGGATGAATCGCCTCATATCGCTCCTGATGAGCGCATGATCGAGCATGCTCATGAGATTAGAGCTATTGGTCATGACTCAAACTGCACAAGATGGAAAGTTATGTAGCTGAGGGTCGGAGTCTCCCCAAGAATAAGGAGATATAACTCCTCTGGATCCGATACATATAGTTGTTCATTAGCCTAAAGTTAAGGTTTTAACATTCATGTGCTAAAGCTCCTGCAAGCATTTATGAGCTCTCTCCCAGATAGTGGGATAAGATACTCATACGTCAATGACCAGAGGATGGTTCCGAAGAGGCACTAGCTCGGAATGCTATTACGTAGCAGAGTGTTAAGTGCATACTCTTATTCCTTTGCATACTAGCTCTTTGAAAATCATACTCCTAAGGGTATTTGACCGCCCATGTGTGAATCATTTTCACATGAGCATTTATTTTTAGACTATCTCTCATGGTGCAACGTACAACCTTATAGTTTAAGTCAAGCCGAGTGACTAGTAGGGAGGAGATGCTCCTTCGGAGGAGACACTCCTAATCTACCAGATGACATCACCTTGCCAATAGGTGTAAACTATACATGCTCCTAGAAAGCCTAACACAATGCCCCTTCATGCACGACGTGTGTTTTAAGTATGAGGCCCAAATATATACTACGAATATGATAATATGCATTGTTTGCAAGAGGCTAAGGCAATATTAACAGTTATGCTACCAATGTAACGACTTATGTGCTTTTTAACTTCGCATGGTAGTTTGAGAATGCGTAAAAACAAAGGGTTCAAGCACTTACAAGTATCTGAAACTAATATGTGAGACTAACAAGTGGTGCCGGACGAATGGTGCTTCACATGGCCTTGATCCATCGGAGGAGTATCCTCTAATCTCCGCATATGGACTTTCACGACACTCCTCCGGTCCAGCACCTCGTGATCCTCCGCTTGAGTCTGCGGGGGTGTTTTCTCTTTACTCCTGTTGTTAAGTTCCTTGATCACAGTCCTTAACACCTCAATGTTTTTTGCTTCACGAATGTCGGAGAAGGTCCTTCATGAACTGGCCCGGCTGGGACAGAGGGTCTTTCTGGAGAAGTCCTCCTAGTCCCTTGTATCGTGGTGTTCAAGTTTTTCCCTTCTTCCGGATGAGAATCCCTAATACAACCGTCCATTGCTTAGAACTTAGTAGATTGGTATAAGGGTCCCACGGATGGCGCCAATGTTTGAGCAAATTTCCGTAAGTGCTCTTCAGCCCTGATCCTTAGGAGGTCCTGTAGATGCTCCTGTGGAGGTCTTGCAGTTACTCCTTCGTCTCTAGGCTGAAATAAGAAAGAACACAGTTAGCTCGCCGGGTTTTTAATCGAGACCAAGCTCCGGTGTGAGGTAAGTATATGCTTGGCATAAGTTCTAGTGAGAGAAACTAGAGAGATAGTAAGAGAGGTGAGTGAGGAGCCAAGTCTCATTGTTCATGTGTGAACATCCTTTTATACTACAGGTGTGCTCCACGACACAATCTTGTGGGGACGGGTTTGTCATTTATGTGCGACATGTAAGTTCTTGATGAGTACCGAGCATGGTCCCGGGGTCCAAGTTGTCGTTATGCCACAAGTACTAGTCGTGGACGAGCCTCGTGCTTATTCGTACATCATTGTACTTGTATGTCACCGCCAGTGTACTAGCTCCGTCGAACCTTTACTCCGTCATTATGCCTCCTTTCATCAATATACTTCCCGAGCGAGCCTGCCATCACTATACCTCTGACGAACCTTTGCTCCATCATCATGCTTCTGACGAGCCTTCTCATTAATATACTTCCAGCGAGCATTGCTTCATCACTATGGCTCTGGCGAGGCGCTTCATCATCGCTGCTTCGGCGAGCCTTTGCTCATTAATATACTACCAGCGAACATCGCTTCATCACTATACCTCCTGGCGAGCATCGCTCCTCATTATCCTCCCGAGACGGGCATTGCCTCATCATGGATTGGTTTTGTCTTAGAAACATTTGGAGTTAATTGTGATTGTCTCCTCCGAAGTATCCGGAGGAGGACATACCTCATCAGGGGCTTTAACCAAGATCATCATAGCTTTATTTGTACTATAAAAGCCACAAGTTTTTTGGCTATTTTTGGCTCATACATATTCAACATATACTAATATACCCAAATTTAGTCTAAAGCTTATTATGTAACGGTAATGCGTTAAGCTAATAAGTACTAATATGCTTCAATAAGCTTACTTAAACACCCTCTTAAGCGTATCTAGAACACACCAACATCAACTACTCAACTAGCACAACTAAACAAACAAGAAATTAAGGACCACATAAAACCATTGGTTTACTCCCCTCACACCCTTACCATATTATCTTACACTAGATCTGTCGGGTTCAGGACTGAAGGCTTTCATCACCCCTGCTCGGTCAAAACATGTCTGCTATCGAGTTCCCCATCGGGTTCA
Organism: Chrysanthemum lavandulifolium; assembly: GCA_022545495.1. Classification (NCBI taxonomy): domain Eukaryota; kingdom Viridiplantae; phylum Streptophyta; class Magnoliopsida; order Asterales; family Asteraceae; genus Chrysanthemum; species Chrysanthemum lavandulifolium. The sequence goes on along the minus strand of CM040239.1, from coordinate 66,317,180 downwards.
TTCTCAAAAAATATTCAAAACTATTGCTTTAAATTTAAGCTTCAATAAGTAAGACAGCTATCAAGCTTTAAATAATAAGTTACAACAACAATAAATAAATTATACTAAAGCATGACAGCCTAACTTTTTAAGGCTTAATATTGTGGCCAGATTTGGGCTCCCTCTAGTGTAGACTTACCCCCACATCAGTCCTTCAACCATATCACAATAGTTATTGTTACAATAAATACTGCTACCATAATTTCCATTCAAATGAAATGAGCCTTATTTGTTCTTTTCAACAGCCTGTATTTTTACTTTATGTACTATTGATGTAGTTGGACCATCTATAAGACTATAAGTGACATATTAAAATTAACCAATAGTATATTTATTTGATGTCTATTTCTATACATAGACCAACATATTTTCAAATTCATCTTAAGGTGTGCGGGTTATAAAATATCGAATAAATATCACATTTTTATTTCTATGACAAATTTGGCATCCAATTTCAGAACAAAAACAAAGTGTTACCGGTAACTATACTACAGTGAAAGGTGTGTGGGGGTATAAAACTGAAATCAAAATTGCATCCGCCTATTGGAGGCGATAAGAAAGGTCTCTGAGTTGTTGAGGATCGACCTCTGAGGGTGAACGAGTAAGAGCACATTGAGCCGTAGTGGTTTTAGGAAAGGCTATCACATCTCTTATTGAACTGCTGCCACTTAGTAGCATCACCAATCGATCCAACCCATAAGCAATTCCTCCTGAAAAATGATCAAATTTTGATTTCCCACGAACGAAAAGTGAGAAATGATCATCCCGTAACTCAAATATATACTCCATTGAGAAGTGAGATTTAGTTATAATTATCACAATAATCTCTTGGAAACTTTTAATCTTCAAATGTTAAAAATTGTTCTTGATATTGAAAAAATGTTCATTTGACCTAGAAAGTCAAAGGTCCCAAATTTTCTGTAACTAAACGTACCAATATCTACATCACATGTAAAAATTATTAAGAAAGCCATTTTTTAAATATATTACCTATTTACTTTTAGTTACAAAATTCGGCCAACAACATTGCACCTATTTTGTTGTTATAGATTGATAGTTGACATTTGACTTATTAGTCATAGACTTTCATTATTAATTTTGGGATTTCTTACCATGTGGAGGAGCACCCATGTCCAGAGCCTCCAAAAGATACCCAAACTTAGCTTCAGCCTGCAAATAAATATAAACAACTTGATCGCAAATAAATATAAACAACTTGATCAAAACCGACCCAAATGGAGCTTTCAGATTATCAATAGTAGACTCTCGACCTTTTTATATGTAATTATTTATAAAACCCATATTTTAAAATAAACCAAATTTATAAATAAAAAGAAAACAGCATTGAAATACCCTTGCGCTCAATTGACCCACTACCTTTTTTTAGTAGATTTTTATTATTGACTTGATCGATGAGAATATACTCCAAATCGACCTGTTTATAAGTACATGGGCTGAAATCGCCACCCTTAGTCATTTTACATGAGGTTCAATCAACGAGCTATAATGATTTATGAGTCGTATATCCTCACCTGCTCAAGGGGAATGCCAACAATCTCTAGAACCTTTTGTTGGACATCTCGCCTGTATATTCTCAAACTTCCTCCACCAATCTAAAAACAAACAAAATAAAACCTTGGTAAAAATAATACTTCTTACAGATGTATTGGGAAAATTAATCGATGCATCATGCGAGTCCGATAGCATTACTACGCGACCCGATTATTGTTATACTTGGCATAACAAGAAATGGAAAGATAAATCCACAAACCAAAGATCTGGAAAAGTTTATCGACTAATGAGTAATGATGTGAAATCCGGAAAATTTAGCGGTTAGATGAGACAAAGATGTCACGCATTTTATTCAGAGAGGAAACGATACCTCAACACCATTATAGACCATGTCATAAGCCAACGCGCGAGCAGAAGCAAGATCGTTCATGTCTTCTGGGTTTGGGGCAGTAAAAGGGTGATGAAGTGCCTGCAAATGTGACATAATTAATGTTTTATAAGTATTTAATTTTATATATATCTTAATTACTACAAATTAGCTAAAGATTGTTCGACATAGTACAAACCTCAAGCCTCTGCTCAGCGTCATTCCATTCAAACATAGGGAAATCTGTTACCCACAAAATAGAATGCTTGGACTGTACATCACAAAAAAAATAACAATAAAAAAATACGGAGCAGCATAATTTGCGCACACACAAAAATATTGATAAGTGAGTGAATGTATTACAAGTTTACAACAAAAACTTACTTGGTCAACTAAGCCCAACATGTTGGCTACATACATCCTGAGCCGGTCTAATGTTTTGTTGACTGATGCAGCAGGGCCCACTGCAAACAAGATAAGATCACCTGATTCTGCGTCACATCTTTTCAAAAACAATTCTTTCTTCGTGGGATCCAAACTTGATGTTAGTGCAGGAACCCCTTCAAGTTGACCTAGAAGTAAAGAAAGTCAACTGTAAACCTAAATATCCATCACAGGTAAAGAATGTCAACTTAAAACCATAAATGTGATAATATCTGTATCCGGAGATATCTGATATCCAATCTCCATATTCTTGTTTCATATAAGAATTTATAACTGTTTAACTGATAGTATAAGGTATTAAATAGCTTATTATCACCCCAATATTACATAATAAGACATTTTATATGTAAGGACTAATGCATATAGTATTTGAATTTGACCCGAATAAGAGTAGGAGGCAAATTCATTCAATTTACTTGAATGGATTAATTTCAGGCAATAATATAGTTTTTGTAATTAACTAATCATACTTGAAACGTTACACATAACCTATTACAAAAGTAACATGTAGACAATTAAAAATTGGTTATGGGTCAACCTGTTTTGGCGTTTTTACTTGCATTAAAAAAAATACCCCTTTTGATCCAAAACCTGACCTGATCCACCCATTTTCCGCGTAAATGAATAAGCAGTGATTATATAGAGAATGTAATCTTAATTATTACCATCTTCCAAGATCTTCAAAAATGGCAAACCCTTGGCCCCTGATTTAGTTGCTTCACTGACAATATCACCTTTCTTCAAAGCAGTATTGGAAAAAGCTTTAGCTCCTGAAGGCACACGTAATACTTTAATAACGCCTCCATCACTCAATGCATCTGTGAAAACTTTAAAAGAAGAATCTGAAAAAATATCAGATACCTGCAATTGCAACAATAAAATCAAAACATGTTACATAAAACTTTTTGGTACAACCGAAAGCATTAAGAATGTTTAGCCAAATAATTACATCTTTAAGTTCAAGATCAAAACGTGTATCTGGTCTATCTGAACCATAACGACTCATTGCTTCAGCATAAGTAAGCCTTAGAAAAGGATTTGGTAGTTCAACACCTTTAACATCTAGAAAAACCTGCAATATGTAAATAATTTTGAGTAACTTTTTTTTTTTTTTTTTGAAAAGAAAGAAAAGAAAAACAGCTTGGAATAAACCTTTCTAATTAAATCTTCATTGAGGCTTAACATGTCCTCAAGCGGAGTGAAAGCCAATTCCATATCCAGTTGTGTGAATTCAGGTTGTCTATCGGCCCTTAAATCTTCATCCCTAAAGCATCTGCAACAACAAAAAATTATAAATTAGTTGAAAATTAGATAAAACTATAATTAATCACTAGCAATAGCAAAAAGGGGTGACCTTGCTACTTGATAGTATTTGTCAAAACCAGAGACCATTAGCATTTGTTTGAACAACTGTGGACTTTGGGGCAGAGCATAGAACGTTCCTGGCTTCATAAAGTGAACTAGTGTGTATCAGAATATAATTGACATTCTTGACTAGCTATAAAACATCAAGATATAACATAATCTGTTAGTTCAATCATTGCAAAGACCAAACCAAAACCAACTACATTTGATTTGCATGATTGTGTATAAGGGCAAAAAATAACATCTTTTTCAAAGACTCGACAACACAATAAGGCATGCTGCGGATAAACGAGTTGTCAGTAAAGGACATTGTTCCACGCTTTTCATTTGTCATCATACAATTCTATAGAGTGAGACAAACACTACAAGTTGCAAAGTTCCCCTACCTCATACATCTGTAATTTTGATCCTACTCACCAAGTATACAAAAGGCGAGTCTATTTACTAACATATTTAGCTTTTCGGGTCAACTAACATCTTATCATATTTTTCGATTAAAATTGTGTAATATTACTTGGTAGAAAGAACTTCGATTTTGTTTTATTATACATATACATGTCTTTCAAGATACCGAAACCTTCATTCATTTCCTAGTTGATATTGCAAATATATTAATAACTCTTTTACATTCAGATTACAAAACTGAAACGGTGATTCCGGAATTGGTTACAGCTTCGTTCGATCTTTTCCCTCAACTTCTAGATCTTGCACATCTAATATGGGAGTATGATCATATCATATCGTATTAGGTGGTATGGTAATAATTAGTAAGTCATTAGATTTGCATTATTTATGGTAATTAGTATTATTTCAATAATAAGAAAAAATATATAAACAGGGACTAGGAGTATTCAAGAATGATGTTTCGTATGATTAGATTCTAAGTGCGGCTATAATATATACAAACAAAAAGAGTCTATCATGTTTAAATTCAGGCAAGTAAAGTAAGTTTATTAAACAAACCCACACTAACTTCCTAAATTATGCTATTTTGTATCTTAGCTTATAAATTCTAAGCTATATGTAATATAATTTCAGTACAAACTACAAAGCGACAATAAAATGAGAAGCAAAGTATGTAAAAAATGAGAAGCAAAAAATGTAATAAAATTGTTGTCATTCTGTTTATATGTTTTATGTTAAGCATTCAAGGTATAAATGTAGAATTCATGGAGGATATATCACAACATAAAAACCATTAGACATGCATCATCTCACGCAAAGCTCACGTAAAGTGTAAGGTAGAAATTAAAATAGATTTAGTACCTGAACTCTTGATGGGACCAAGTAATCCCGAGCACCTTCAGGAGTAGACCTGGAAAGTATTGGAGTCTCAATCTACCTTACACCCATGAAAAACTTAGAATCAAAACAAAGTATAAAAAAATCACTTTTTGAAGAAGCCAAATCTTTTGTATTAATAAGATTTAGCATAAGTTCTCAAGAAAATACCTCTACAAAACCATGCACGTCTTCTAAATACCTTCGAATGAGTTTCACCACTTGATGTCGAAGCATTATGTTGGAAGTCATTTGGGGTCGACGTAAATCAAGGCAGCGGTATCTAAAGTTTTATCTTAATAAGTTTAACCAAAAGAGTGGCCCAGATACTAGGATGCTTATTTAACACATATATCCAAAAAGAACAATAATAATAACAGATATTGTAAAATAATAGTTACCTGAGTCGAATTTCCTCTTTAATAGAGTCTTTGGCATCGTCTGCACTCGTAACCAAAAATGGCAACTTAGCCTTAACAGAATTTAGTACTTGAACATGCTCTGCAGTGACCTGAAGTATATATTAAACTAGAACATAAATATATATAAAGTTATCGGGATATTTAGAAGAGCCTATATGACAAGTAAACGTACCTCTATCATGCCGGTCTTCATGTTTTTATTTACTGAATCACTTGGACGGAGCCGCACAATACCTTCTATAGAAACGACATACTCAAGTCTCAAGTCATTCACCATAGAATGGGCTTCAGGGAAATCATTGGGAAGTGTTGTAACCTGATTTTAACACATCCGACCATCGTTCATTCATAGATTTAAAACAATGTAGTCTCTTCTTGTATTTGACAATCCAAATCATATAAGAAACCAATAAAAGTATAAAACTGGTTTCTATATGAATCTCACATGTCATAAACAACTTCAACATCAATATAAATACATAAAGATAACTTTTTACTCTATGTTCACGTCTTATGATACAATACTTTTAACTATAAAAGGTTGTAAACTTTATAACACTTTACTTTTTGGGTGTCTCATTTCCCTCAATTTTATCATTGAAATTAGCCAATTTAGAAAATACCAATTTGACCATTAATCATTACAAAGAAACTTATGGTATTATAACAAGAAGTTGTTTCAGAATGCATTTGTATAACTGTTTTTCGTATGTAATACTGCATTTTGGAAAAGCAGTTATCAATGTGTTTTGTCTTTAAGAAAACAAAAATAATCACTTTTTTTAATTGGTTTGCCAAACACTATTTTATCTGCTCCAAAACGCGGTCACAAACACCCACTAAAAAGGCAAATGTCACCAATACTAATCAAGTTTCACCATTATTACACCTACATCACTCAAAACTTGCATCTCCACAATAAAGTTTCAATCTTTTAAAACTTAGGTATATCTTTTTCCTAAATTTTTTTGGGGGGTGTTTGGGATTGCTTCTTTTTCTGCTTTTTTTTAAGCAGAAACAGTGTTGTGTCATCCAAACAGCTTCAGCTTGTCTTCTTTCAAAGTAAAATAAGAACTTTCTGATAAGCACGTGGAGAGTACTTATTCGAGAACTAAAAATTACCTTTTTACTATGCTAAAACCTTAAATAAACAGATAAAACTGAAATTTCCAACAAAAATTTATATATATTTTTTTTCGTGTATTATACTTCCTAGTAGTGTTTACAAACAAACAAATCCCAACACTTTTTCCCCTAAAGTGCTTATTTTTACGCACAAGAAATCCCAAGCACCCTTACTCTATGTAGTTCTAATTTCACAAAATATTCCAACAAAACTAAAAACTTGGTTACTATTAATGGCATTTGACCTAAATTAAAGTTTCTGATAAGCACGTAGAGAGTGCTTATTTCAAAGGGCTTAATCGCGACGAAACTAAGTATTATCCTTTTACTATGCTAAAACCTTAAATCAACAGACTTATTACTTTTTCTGAGTATCATTGCAATTTTCTACAAAACAAGCAAATCCAAATATCATATCCTAAACTGCTTATTTTTAAGCAGAAAATGCATCAAACAAAATCACCCAAAAAACCAAACAAACCTGAACAATGCCAGAATGATCTCTAAGACTAACAAAAGTCAACCCACCATGCCCCCTATGAAGTGCAACCCACCCACACAACTTGACCCGTTTACCCACATCACTCTCACCCAATTCCCCACACAACCCATTTCTACTAACCCACTCCAAAGACCCATTTTCATATCCGGATCCGGGTCTTTTCTCACTCACACTAATGGGAATACTACTAACAGCTGGCTCAGTTGGTGAGGCAGAAACTGAAGAAAATGGTTTTGTTAAAATGGGTTTTTTAAGGAGGTGAAAAAAGGGTCGGGTTTGAGTTGAAAGGTGTTTGGTTCGGATTGAAATGAAGGGTATGACACGTAGGATTGAAGACATGTTTTTTGGTTGAAGAGATGGTGAAGGGGTTATCTGTTTGAGAAGATTGATAGAGGGTTTTATGTGTTGTGATGTTTGTGCAGATTGGTCCTTGGAAATATAGTGTGTGTCAAATGAGGTTCTAGGTTTTATATATCCCAATCATAACCCGGCCAATTCGTTTATTTAATCGTGTCGAGAAGTTAAACTTAAACCTGAGTGTTTTGATACACAAGTTAGTTATGTTTGGCTTGTTAGTGACTCGAGCCAGAGGCAGTGGCGAAACTGTATTTTGCGATGTCACGAGACCCGATCGAATTATCTTTTGTAATTTCATTTTTGTAGTAAACTCTGGTTTTTTTAATTGCACTCGGTAAAAAAATGTGTTTATAGTCATTGTGTAGTTACTCCTTTAGTAGGTAAAAGGTATATTATAAATTTAATCGAGGCTCTTATATGATAGTTCAAAATTTTGTATGCATTGGCCCATTTAAAACTTGAATCCACCGATGGCTAGAGGGGCATGACAAACATAAGAATGTTAATCGGCAATTCCGAAAGTATGCAATACATGATGATAGATTGATAACCATAAGGTCCATATCATAGTTTGAAGATACATGATAATTTTAAGAGATAAGTACGCACAATAATAATATAGTTACTTGGGGGTGTTTGATAGCTTCTTAGTGGGCCAATTAAGAGACAACTTATAATTCGGTCAGTGGCTGGGGTGTTTGATAAAAACAAGTAAAGGCTCTGGAAGATTTATTTTGTGTAGGACCTTGTTTTATCAACCTTATCACGATACACAAGCTTAACAAACGTATAAACACGTAAAGATGAAGCAAAGATGGTGACTTGATGATGTATATGGGGCGTATGTATAGAGAGAAAGAAAGATGAAAGAGCTTATATTTCATAAGGAAAACACACACTTACACACTCAAGCACACACCTCAAATGTGTCATTTGAGGTGTATTTATACTACAAGATGAGATGCCCTAATGGGCTTGGCATGGGCCACGTTTTGTATATGGATTGGGCTTGGATTACATAAACTATAAAAGGTTAGCTTAACTTAACTTAACTTCTAACCATTTAGCTTAGCCCAATCCACGAGCCCGTTGACTATTCTATTACAATATCTAACATACGTTACAAATTTCCTAAACGTGAATGACCATCACTTTCTATTAATTACTATTAAGGCTAACAATCTCCCCCTAAGGGGTGGTCATTCAAAAGATGCTCCATTTGATAAAGTCTTTAGTCTTCTTGAGCTTGAACTTTGTGTGTTGACATAGAATACTCTTGATTCTTTGTTCCTTCATTCTTTGTGATCAGTTAATGGTGTTGTCTGCCGTTTGTCAACTTCTTTGGGATAGGTGTCTCCACGTCTTTCTCCACCATGCTCGCACTTCTTTTGACTTTGACTTTCCAATGTTGTGAAGTTCTCTAGTCTTTAAACTTTGTAGATTCTTTGACATTGACGAAGAATCATCTTTAACTTTGTGATGCCTTTGATTTTGATGAGAACTTTCATGTGTTGAGATGTTGGTATGAGCATGGAGAGATGGTGCGGTCTTTCTTCCAAGGAACAATCATCAGTACCTGCATAAATATGTTAGTTGAAAAATACCAATCGATCATTGTGGACTTTTCTTAAAGAATTGACCACTACGATTGTTTTACTGATAAACGTTTTGATTCCATTCACCTTGGTCGGGCACATCAGCCGTCCTAATCCTGTTGAGGGACAGTTGGCATTACGTTGAATGTTCAAGTAATGACCCACATCTTCAGGATTCGACTCGTGAAATGAATCTCCTTAGCGGGATTTCCAACACTTACAAGTTCGAATTTCGAGGGTGTTAACAGCATAGTGTGAAAACACATATCTGATTCTTACAAGGGTTGTTCCTGGACTGGAGGCCCTCAAGTAGGCTAACACGATATACCGAAGTACATCTACAATTCGGTGGTCATTGAAGTACACCGAAGCATCACTTCACGATGTAGACCGTTTGAGACAACACTAAGCGTAATCCATAAAGAATTACCGAAGTGACCTGCTGTCACGGATGTTTAATGTTGACCATGGCAGGAGTTTCCATTCAATCACTGAGGATCACAATTGTGAATCCCCTCATAAATGTTTTGGCAGATTGCTAAGATCTGTGTAGGACTCTAGAATATATCACTTGTGTCCTTATTGTTGAACAACAAATGATGAAATACTGAGTGTTCCTAAAAGATCTTATAATGAATCTCGTGGCTCTAGACTCGATTAGTGCATTTTGGTTTTCCTAAGCGAAGACTATGGAGAGGGTCTCCTTCTTCAATACCAACGATCTCTAAGAGAAAGTCGATAGATTATGTAGGGTTCCCAGTGAGAATGAAACAAATCCTTTTAAAAGGAATTGAGTAGCTAGAAGGTTTAGTGCAGTGCGTCACTCGGTCCATGACGTCTTTGTCTTCAATACTGGCGTCATCTTAGTGATGACCATGAGTATATGAATTGAACCGGTTTACGCCTAAGGTTGATTATGGAGGGCTATTTCTTTTCACCATTTTCTTTACTTTTCTTTTTAATTCTCCAACCACTTCTTTCTCCTTTCTCACATTACTCTTTTTTTCAATCATACCTAAGGACTTCTAATACTAACTATGGGTATTGTCCTTGGGTATATCCCTCAGGCTCTGGCGGATCATAGGACGGATTTTCCTATCCTTAGTCACCTTATAACTCCATGACTATCCTATGTTATCATAAAACCTTTTTCTTGAAAATCTCTCAAAGTGTTTATGATTATAAAACATATTTTGTTAGCACCTTGAGAGTTTTTTATTTTCAGAAGCACTCCCCCTTCACATGTGCTTATATTGTTTTAACTTAAATCTGCACAGTGAGGGTAGAGTTCGCACTATTTGAATTGATCGACTTTAAATGAACTAGACCGATTCGAGACACATTTACATCACTAGAGAACTAGCTTGAAATTATTACCCGTCCTGGTCAAGTCCATAGAAAGTTTCTCGAGATGGTACATTTCCTGACTTTGATTTCTCGTCAATTCATTGGTTACGACTGAGTCGAGCTCAAACAACGATCATTAAACATTTTTGATCACATTTTAATCACGTCTTCTCCCTCTAAAAATAGCATATTCGTGATATTTTTGATATCAACAGATTAAACAATATTTTTTATAAATCTTTTGGGGAGACAAACGGATTTGATTTTAGCATGAAATTGGTACATTTTGGTTTATACTCCCCCTTTAAGAAAGCATATTCGATAAATGGTTTTGGAGGGAGTTATCTTGAGCACAAAAATTTTGAAAGATTGTGAAAAATCTTGAAAGATGCTCAAGATGATGATTTCTCACCAGTTTTAAATATAGTGCACTGAAGCGTACACTAGAGATTTGCTTTAGAAACACGAGTTTTGATTTGAAATAATCAAAAGTCATCATTTTTAGTCCGAGTTTCGTACTTAATTATACGAAAGCCATTGTGAAAGAAATTTTGAGAAACGACATGTTTTAGAAAACATTTAAAGAACTCTCGCTCAAGCATCCGTACATGGTCGTATCATTGTTGAATGACATTTCTAGAAACGTCTGAATATCGATTATACGAGAGACATGTCGTGAGAAGAATATTTTTGGTTTTTTGATTTTATATTGTTTTTGTTGGTTTTTCAAATTTTGAATTTTGTTTTTCAAAAGTATTTACAGCAAAGCTTTTTGGAAAATCATTTTCAAGAAGATTCGAGAAGACGTTCTAACACTTCAGGGGTTAGGCTTCGCATTCCAATTTGTCGAACTAAATCGTCAAACCTTTCTTTTAGGCGAAAAAAAACTTCTTACTCGTAAGATCTTCTTAAGCGTAAAGCTTTTTACTTGTAACCATGTTCTTACGCATATTCCATACACGTAAAAACGTCCTTAGGCGTAAGATCAGGGTTTTGACCCAGTTGACTTTTTTCCGGAGAGTTTCCGACTAAGTTTTCCGACCAGATTCATATTACCCAAAAAATAGCATAAAAAATGCTTCATCTTACCCTTTAGACCACAAGAACAGACCATTTGACTTCACGGATTGGTACAAAAAACGTCATATGCCGGATTGTTTTGACAAGATTAAGACACAAACAAATATAAACTTTGATACGACCATGACTTTTTTGACCAAAATAAAAGGATACAAATCTTGTGTAAAAACTTTTAACCACAATAATAGGAAGAAAAAAAATTCCGACCAAAAAAATGGTTAAAACAGCCTAAACATCAACACAAAACCAACATAAATCGATAAAGATAAACAACCTAGCTCCGATGCCAATTGTAGGACCGTAAATACATATGATTTATGTGGTTTTGGGAGGTCTTGGTTGGTGGAAGAAGATGAAGAGATTCATCTTCTTAGTGAGAGAAAGTAGTGAGAGGGAGGATAAGGAAAAGCATAACTTGATTAAGTGAAATAATACAAACGATCTAATGCTTAACCACACCCCTCATGGGGGTATTTATAGGCTCATCTAACATTAACTTTTCTCCGTTTACACAAGCAATCCCTACGGGTGCAACTTACTACGCATCTAGTCCAATTCACGTAAGTGACGTTATCTTTATAAAAGAGCGAGGCTAACATTTTGCTTCTGAACCATTTTGGATAGGCGGACCTCCTCAATCATTTAGCATCTAATTGTTTTCTAAATTGCCCCTTTTTGCAGTTTCAAGGTTTTCTTTGTGTGAAGTGTTTTTTTCAAGTGAATGGGTTTTTGATTTGTGCCTAAAACAAGAACGAACACTTGGTCTTATCCCATAGAGATATTCGTGCAACTCAGGCATTAGGGTCGAATAGTTTCTATTGAAAAGTGATTACACGATTTCAAGTGATATCCGGTACCATTGATTATCTACACCCAACTGGGAACACAACTAAGATAACCAATAACGACCCGACATTTCTCTCCCTTTTGCGTGATATATATCAAAGCTTTCAAGACCAACTTTTGTAATTTTGCAAAATACTATAACCGCATTAAAAGAATTGTGATTTCAATAAGATCAACATTATGCAGTTTGCCATAATAATAGCATTATTTATTATATTACGGATGACTCGAAAAATTAAAACATTATAATATTTTTCTAGAATACTACATGTACTCACCAAAAAATTAAAACTCGAAATATTACTTCATTGTTTAGCATCAATTTGAACAACCACAGCTCCTAATTAGACTTCAAAATAAATCATAAACCACAACATATTGTTGTTGTTGTTTTTGGAAAGGCTGATAATTTATTAACAGAGGGTTTCAAGAAGGAGACCCGTCAACAGAGCATTAAAACATAAAAACAAGAGATACACAAGAAAGGAAGAAAACATAAGCACATCAGCCAAAATTACAAACATAATCACATCACCATATTGTTTTTTCAACTTTGACCCCTTAACCTTCGTCTACTCCTCCTCACATGCATCTCCGTGCTTCAGTAACTCCTTATGTTTCTTAAATGGGGTGTTGCAATTTCTGCATTTGTGTCTTAACTTTTCATGTTGGTCCTCATTGTGTTTATCACTTGCATTAAAGCTTTGGAACTCTCGTGTGCATCTTAAGCACCTATAGACACGCGTACGCCGCTCTATAACACATAAGAGCCTGAATCGACTGATGCGATGTATTCTGATTGAACTCGACAACAGTTCCCTATGTATATGTATGTGTGTTGAGAGGTGGTGAAATGAGGTGGTTGAGGGTTTTATATATAGGCGGTGATAAGGTGATTTATCACCAATATACGTTTGAACATCTCATCTTTATATTCATGTTATGCAATCTTAATATTTTACGACAAATATTCAACTTACATTATAGGATTTCTTGATTTAGGCTTTGGATGTTCAAAAAATATCCGTATTCGGATATCCGAAACATTCATCCATATATATTAAAAGGTTGGGTTTTATGAAATGTCAGTTTTGTAACTCATATAAAAGTTTTTCGAAAACTATAGATATTTGTATATTCGGATATATAAAGCATTATCCAAATTTCAAATATCTGAATTTAAAAGCTAAAATAACAGGTTTAACATAAAACCATCAACTCAATTTTCGGATATTTCTTAAAAAATAAAAAATAAATCGATATCTCTTCCAAAAAAAATCAAAAATTTTCAAATTTATGTAATTTGTTGTTAAAAGTAGTAGAAATGTTACGTTATGTATTGTTGAGTTTGATGTAAATGTTAGACAATTATCAACTACGGGTTTTCTTTGAAAATCCGCAAAACCCTATCGCTGAATATTTGCGGGTTTTTTTTTTCTCAATTCACAAGTTTAAACACTTTGCGGGTTTTCAATCTGTGCGAATTTTGGAGAGCTTGAATCTGTGTAAAATGAGGCTGTGAAAAATGCCCCGTATGTGAAAGGTTGGGGATGTGAAAAATGGGTCGTGTATTTTATTATATATTGCTAGATTTCAAAAAATCGATTTTTTTATATTTCTTAAAAAAATAAAGTTTTCGATGTTTCTTAAAATATCAAAAAAATTCGATTTTTCTAGAAATATCTTTTTATGAAATATAAATCGAAAATTATTTGATTTTTATAAGAAATATCGAAAATTTTCAATTTCTTTTTTAATTTTCGTAGAGGATCCCAAATTGATATGCATGAAATTAAAAGTCAAAACTAAAGCAAAACCCCCAAAAACTACAACTTTTGAAATGTTTGAATTCTATTATGAGTTTTGATAGCGGGTGAATGGATGCCTATCATTCATCACGTTAATTTCGATTTTTGTCAACTTTATTTCTTTCATCTTTTTTAGAATAACGATTCATATAAAAGTATCTAGCAATACGCTACGTCAACTTTATTTTCTATATCAATAAAAGAAAATATTACAAGTCAAAAAATTATTTGTAGAAATTCGAAGTCCACAAGCAATATACAAGTTCCTCTAAATTATTAATTTGGATGTGTATCATATGTCCTTATGCTTTGACAGATTGATTTTTTGTTACCATAAGAAACGAGATGTTTTTTTCACACGTTTTTTGTAGCTACGAAATAAATCTTTAATAGTAAGACATAATAAACCTTGATACTATTTTTAGATAGTTAGGTATATTACTAATAATGTTTTCGGAGTTTTTTGTTATCTGTTTGTTTGAAATACGTAGCCGCAAGACCATGTTGGCGATTTAATTTTAAAGTGACTATTATTAGATTTTTAGTTATTAGTGTTTTTGCTTCTTAGTTATTCGTTTTCTTCTAGAGATTTTATTTTTATTTTTTTTAATTAATGGGTCTTGTTGCTTCACTATTTGCTAACGAACTCAAATGCAACCCTATTAATTTTAATCTCATAAATAAAATGTATGAACTAATAAAATGTATGAACTGGAAAAACATGTTGTCTTGAACGTATGGTATGTTTGCTCATCATTGCTTTTATGAATTAGTTAGAACGTGGTTCACTCACTTATAAATGAATATTATAAAGGCTTATATAGTTAAACAATCGAGCATACAAAATTTTATGTTTTAAGTTTTATACGGTTAAACAAGTTGACGGGGTGAGTTGTTTAACACTTATCAAAATCAAACTTCACACTATTATAAATGACCTACACAGATTGACATATGTCTGAGCCGAACCCATTTATCCTAAACTCATTTCTGTTTAGTTTTGTAACGTGACCAGAATTGCACCCTTAAAACAAAGTGTATACAACGACTACAACAACATGATTTACTTTATTATATTATAACATATTATTTTTAGTAGTATGATTATTCATAAAGTTAATACTAATCAAATACATTTTTTTGACTTGGTCTAACCTAGTTTGATGTAAATTAGTTACGTTGTTGGTCTCATATTTTTACAGTTTGAATTTATTTCTTCTACCTAATATTCAATTTTGATATGTTTATTGTAACTTGATAACTTGGAGTTTGTGATTGATTCACTCAAATTTCTATACCGACAAGTGTTTGGGAAGGGTCACACCTGAAAGCAAACTGTAAGATAAGATAATGTATTGTGTAATATGAATATTATTGCTTGCTCCATTACACACTCACGATGGTACATATATAGGATGTTACATAAGATATTTAGGGTAAACCTCACAAATTAAGTTAATCATCTTTTAATGTACAACTAATGCATTGAAGGTATCCACTAAATGACACCTATGGACTTATCAAAATACACGATTTGAGCCTATCACAAAATCTCGGTTAACACTCCCCCGCAGTCCGAGCGGCGAAAACGCCAAATCTCGGACTGAAAATTAAAAGCTAATAAATAATAAAGTAAAACTAATTAATAATTGATGAAGAAGACATTCGACAGCAAGCGAAAGTACATCTTCAAGCAGCAACAGACATAAACACGCGACAAATCGGATAAACCAAAGTATCCGTACCAAACAGGATAAACCAAAGTATCATGACCTAATGGGATAAACCAAAGTATCCCTTACCAAACAGGATAAACCAAAGTATCATGACCAAACGGGATAACCCAAAGTATCCCCTACAACTAAAACAAACGGGATAACCCAAAGTATCTCCTACAACTAAAACAAAGGAAATTAGAACTAAAACTCATGCACTAACATCAAAAGAAAATATGAGAAAACGAAAGTTGGTTTTAAAACTTCAACCCCCAAAGAACCTTCCAAACAAACGGGGCGTGTTTTTCCCTAGAAAAACATAAAGATCCGCATTTTTTTTTAAATGATAAGGTTAAGGTTTAAAGGGAGCCCTCCGAACCTCTGGCGTTTAGCTGGCAGCGGCGGCGGAAGATTAAAGTGGCGAAAGAATTAAGGTTTAGGGATCTTAATGGCCTGATACCATGTAAGATAAGATAATGTATTGTGTAATATGAATATTATTGCTTGCTCCATTACAGACTCACGACGGTACATATATAGGATGTTACATAAGATACTTAAGGTAAACCCCACAAATTAAGCTAATCATCTTTTAATGTACAACTAATGCATTGAAGATATCCACTAATTGACACATATGGACTTATCACAATACACGATTTGAGCCTATCACAAAATCACGGTTAACAGAAACAACCAAACTTGACTAAAATCATTCTTTACTATCCATGATTATTTGAAAAGTAAAGACACAACTAAATTCCTTTTTAACCAAAGATTTTTCTATTCACTGCAAGTATGCAATACTAAATTACTTATAAAATACCTAATTGCTCCAGATTCAAAGTTTCAATATTTGTTTATAGATTAACATTTAATTTACAAAGTAACCGGCTATGCACATGTAAAACGGCATAAACTTTTAAGAGTGTTTATAAGGAATGTTGATCAATCTAATGGTTTGTGCAATGAAACAAGGCTATATGTTGCATGATTGATGAGAAATTGCATTGATGGCACTATAATGAAAAAAAGCCATTTTCATAAGCGAGTATTTATTTTTTTAATGCTTGATTTTGTGTACACTCATGCGTATCTTTTTAATGATTAATGATTGATTCTCTTATATACATGTTATCATCTAACTTTTTGCCATCTCTTTAAAATACCTGTGAATTTCACGGGTCTTTTAGCTAGTTCAGATATATAAAATTGTTATCCGAAATTTCAAATATCTGAATTTAAAAGCTAAAATAATAGGTTTAACATAAAACCATCAACTCAGATTTCGGATATCGGAAAACCGAAAAAACAAAAAACCAACCCCCGCACCAAACCGCGCAAATACTTTCGGGGTTTGGTTTTAGCCTAAAACCGCCCAAACCGCCTCACGCTCACCCCTACGTATCATATGTGATTTAATATTAGTATCACATGTGATTTTATTAGAATATTCAAATTAGTGTTCAATCACATATGATTTCTCATGCAAGTTTCAAAAAACGAAAGAAAAAAGACGGAAAACATAAAAACGAAAAATTGAAAAAGAAAAAAATTGTCGAAAGTATATATGAAAGTGTCACACCCCAAATTACATTTTGCGTGGAATGGAATTCACAGGGATTGATCATCATAGCATCACAATCACAGTTATATTGAGCGACCTAAAGTGTCGTTTGGAAAATACATCTTTTGATTTAATAAAATAATCGAGTTTACAAAGTGTAGGTCCCAAATGAAAATCAACGTGTGCGGAAATAAGTTTGATACAAGCCAAACGATGTTTTTAAAGTGCATAAGTTCCCATGTGAGACGCGTCGTCACCACGACTCTATGATAAGTCCACATGCATGCCATGAAGTGTATGCCTTAGATACGAGATAAAACATGCTAAAAGTGTCAACACAAAGGTTGAGTGAGTTCATAGAGTTTGTGTTGCAATGTAAAACCTTTAAAGAATGTTCTTGCAAAGAAGGCATTTTAAATCCACTCGGTTCCAAGTTCGCCCATACAAAACTTGCAACTGTGTGTTCACAACCCACTGCCAAAATGTGTATAGTTTATGTTCAAGCACATGATGTCAAATGAATTCACAATAGTACCTAACTTAATGTATCCATAGTTACTTAATATAACACATAATTAAATACAGTTTCAATTTGTTCCATGACCATTAGTTCGAGGATTGTACCAAGACCATTAGTTCAATGTTATACCAAGACCATTAGACCATGATTGTACCAAATGCGTTAGTACATGACTATACCAAGTCCGTTAGTTCATGACTATACCAAGTCATTAGTTCAACATTATCCAAGTCCGTTAGATCGTGATCATACCAAGTCGATTAGCTCAATGATTCATGATATAGAAATTCTAAGTATGGCGATCTTGTTGCTTCGTATGACTAACATTCAGTTCAGATAAACATATAGTTTGCAAATAATCATGTTTGCCATAAAAGTTGTTGAGCATGTATCTCTCCCAAAGAGTTTAATAAAAGCATTAAAACAATTGAAAATGGGGCTATGGAACTCACCTGTTGCAATGATAATGATGATATAATGGCAATACTGAAATGAGGCGCAACCTCTGACCGTGACCTATTATGAATGATATGTTCTAATGTAAATCATGAAACAATGTCGTGCATGCAAACTCATATGATATCCATACCACTTGTACATTTGAAAATAATGTTTATCGTCGAAATTTATGTTTATGACATCTCGTCATATTATAAAATACTTTACAAGTATTTACGTTGAAATGATATCCTCGATAGTCATTTTGTGATTTATCAAGAATTTATAGCTTTTCGTGCAAAATAATATAATTTGGCAATTCATGAAAGTAACTAAATAGCCTCAAAAAGCTAGTCGTAAAATGGTGCACGTCGAGTGTTAGGAAACAAACTCAACGGTTTTGGGAAGCTTGTATCATTATCTCAAAGTTTTAGCATTTAAGTTTTCATCCTAAAGGTCTCGATCACGGAGAAAAATATAGGTAAGGTATGGTACTTTTGTCCAAAATATCGTTTAAGGGTGTTTTGCGGCAAAGTTTATGTTACCGTATTTTATTCGTTACAACTCCGCTTGATGAGCGGTTGAACATTTTGGAAAATATGCTTGGCGAACTTACTTTTACTAGAAGACATCACGTTATAAAAGTACTACACCAATGTTAAAAGCGACCCTCAACATGGTCACTTTGTTGCCGTGAGGTTTGTCTAATAGAAATATATTAGTTTAGCTTATTTAATATAGTTACGGCAACTTTATGTAAAGCGTGTAATTTAATCGTTACAAATCCGTTTTCACGTTTTATATGTCCTTAACCGTATCAAAGTATACTAATATATTTTGATAAGTCGACAAAATGTATAACGCTTAAGACTCATTTTGACTCGTACAAAATAGAAGTAACATCTTGAATTTTACAAACAATTAGTTTTAAATCGTCAACTTGAAAAATTCATAACTTCTTCGTTATATCTCCGTTTAATCCGTTCAAGCGCCACGTTTTCGTTTTAAAGTGTATTTTCTAAATATCTAGGCCAAAATTTTTTATCTACTGTCGAGATTTCCAGATTTTCAAAATATGGACAGACCCTTATGTAAACTTGTCGAAATGAATTTTTCTCGCGCCAAACCTATTCTAACCAATTCAAAACAACTCCGAAGCTATTCAAATCCTACCATACACCTTCTTAGGGTGTCATGGGTTCCTAGACATCACCAAAAGTGATATGTTTCAAAGGATTAATTATAGGATAATTATAACTAATATTCTAATAATATGTAATAAAACATTAAAAGTGGTATAAATTCATATGTAACATGCATGTTTTTCTCAAGCATGATAAAATGAACATGATATGAATATGAAAGATGAAAATGAACATGAAATGCTTACTAGTTAAGTGATGAGGTTTAAAGAACAATGGTTTATCCTAATTACCCTAGGTTTTTATTTCAAAACCTTGATTAAGAGTATACTAGTGTTTAAAATTAAGCTTGATCTTTGAAAAACTTTGCTTCCCTCTTGGTCTTCACCCTTGGCCGGTTATGGTAGAGAGGATGGAGAGGGATATATAATTTTTTACACCTTTGGTTTTCTGTAAGTATGTGTTAAAGGTTTGTATATAATTAATATAATACACATATATCTACTAAGGATTGTGTATGTGTACACTTCTTGAAAGATTTTTTTATAAACAAAATGTGAGGTGTCATGGGGAGGTCGGCAACAAGGGGGAAGGGTGAAAGTGTTGGATAAATTATGTTGTATAAATATATAATGTTATGTAAGTATGTATTTGGTATATATAATTAGGTTTTTAATGTAGCGTTAGCTAGAAATCGATTTTAACGGTACCAAATAAAATATATTGAAGTCATAAAAATTATAAAAAAAAACATTTCTTACAAAAATTTAGTGAAATAATAATTATCGAGTTGAATTTACGAAAACCGTCGTAAATATTTATACATAACAATTTATATACAAAATAAATTGAAAACATCGGGTAAAGTAATAATATTATTTCTATAGTCTTAAAATGAGTATAAAAATATATTAGGATTATTTTTGGAAGTGTCGGATCAAATGTTCAAATAATGTTTACGCGATGGCGTTTATTTAATAAGAAAATAAACGTTTAATGTAAAATGCAAAACCCATGCATAAATTGATATGAAATGATGTTACTAATGATGTGTAGACTAAATCTAGTCTATATAAAATGTCCTGAAATTACGAGTTGTCACATTCGCCCACCAAAAAGGAATCCACGAATTCGGTTCGTGTTGGTCTCTCCGGTTTAGGGTTTGATGTGGCAAACTTTCCCATTCTCAAGCAAAACCCTCAAAGACTTTTAGGTAACCGATTTTACTTAATCTCACAACTCATCAAACAAGAACTGTCATGAGATTAGGCTAAATCGGTTTGAGTATAGTCTTTTGAAAATTTGGCTCGGTCGTAGAATTGCTTAAACATATAAGACTACTACTCCCTTCATTGCATGATTCTTCCTGAATTAGACATAGGTGATCAGGCTATGTATAATTTTGGAGTAACTATGCAATGCTTGGACTAATCGACTCATATGATGTTTGGTGTTAAGTCAAAAACCCGCATGTATAATGAGTATGTATGATGAGATGCTATGATGATGTAGTTATAGTCTAGGGTCAATGATGCAACCTAGTTCTCTATAACCGAAACTACGATGCCAATCTGTCACACCCCAAATTACATTTTGCGTGAAATGGAATTCTGAGGATTGATTGTCATAGCATCACAATCACGAGTTATATTGAGCGACCTAAAGTGTCGTTTGGAAAATACATCGTTTGATTTAATAAAATAATCAGAGTTTACAAAGTGTAGGTCCCAAATGAAAATCAACGTGTGCGGAAATAAGTTTGATACAAGCCAAACGATGTTTTTAAAGTGCATAAGTTCCCATGTGAGACGCGTCGTCACCACGACTCTATGATAAGTCCACATGCATGCCATGAAGTGTATGCCTTAGATACCTGAGATAAAACATGCTAAAAGTGTCAACACAAAGGTTGAGTGAGTTCATAGAGTTTGTGTTGCAATGTAAAGCCTTTAAAGAATGTTCTTGCAGCAAAGGCATTGTAAATCCACTCAATTCAAGTTCGCCCATACAAAACTTGCAACTTTGTGTGTTCACAACCCACCGCCAAAATGTGTATAGTTTATGTTCAAGCACATGATGTCAAATGAATTCACAATAGTACCTAACTTAATGTATCCATAGTTACTTAATATAACACATAATTAAATACGGTTTCAATTTGTTCTATGACCATTAGTTCGAGATTGTACCAAGACCATTAGTTCAATGTTATACCAAGACCATCGGACCATGATTGTACCAAGTCCGTTAGTACATGACTATACCAAGTCCGTTAGTTCATGACTATACCAAGTCCGTTAGTTCAACATTATCCAAGTCCGTTAGATCGTGATCATACCAAGTCGATTAGCTCAATGATTCATGATATAGAAATTCTAAGTATGGCGATCTTTGTTGCCATATGACTAACATTCGATTCGGATAAATATATAGTTTGCAAATAATCATGTTTGCCATAAAAGTTGTTGAGCATGTATCTCCCAAAAGAGTTTAATAAAAGCATTAAAACAATTGAAAATGGGGCTATGGAACTCACCTGTTGCAATGATAATGATGATATAATGGCAATACTGAAATGAGGCGCAACCTCTGACCGTGACCTATTATGAATGATATGTTCTAATGTAAATCATGAAACAATGTCGTGCATGCAAACTCATATGATATCCATACCACTTGTACATTTGAAAATAATGTTTATCGTCGAAATATATGTTTATGACATCTCATCATATTATAAAATACTTTACAAGTATTTACGTTGAAATGATATCCTACGATAGTCATTTTGTGATTTATCAAGAATTTATAGCTTTTCGTCGCAAAATAATATAATTTGGCAATTCAAGAAAGTGACGAAATAGCCTCAAAAAGCTAGTCGTAAAATGGTGCACATCGAGTGTTAGGAAACAAACTCAACGGTTTTGGGAAGCTTGTATCATTATCTCAAAGTTTTAGCATTTAAGTTTTCATCCTAAAGGTCTCGATCACGGAGAAAAATATAGGTAAGGTATGGTACTTTTGTCCAAAATATCGTTTAAGGGTGTTTTGCGGCAAAGTTTATGTGACCGTATTTTATTCGTTACAACTCCGCTTGACGAACGGTTGAACATTTTGGAAAATATGCTTGGCGGACTTACTTTTACTAGAAGACATCACGTTATAAAAAGTACTACACCAATGTTAAAAACGACCCTCAACATGGTCACTTTGTTGTCGTGAGGTTTGTCTAATAGAAATATATTAGTTTAGCTTATTTAATATAGTTCTGCAACTTTATGTAAACGTGTAATTTAATCGTTACAAATCCGTTTTCTCGTTTTATATGTCCTTAACCGTATCAAAGTATACTAATATATTTTGATAAGTCGACAAAATTTATAACGCTTAAGACTCATTTTGACTCGTACAAAATAGAAGTAACATCTGAATTTTAAAACAATTAGTTTTAAATCGTCAACTTGAAAATTCATAACTTCTTCGTTATAGCTCCGTTTTAATCCGTTCAAGCGGCCACGTTTTCGTTTTAAAGTGTATTTTCTAAATATCTAGGCCAAAAAAATTTATCTACTGTCGAGATTTCCAGATTTTCAAAATATGGACAGACCCTTATGTAAACTTGTCGAAATGAATTTTTCTAGCGCCAAACCTATTCTAACCAATTCAAAACAACTCCGAAGCTATTCAAATCCTACCATACACCTTCTTAGGGTGTCATGGGTTCCTAGACATCACCAAAAGTGATATGTTTCAAAGGATTAATTATAGGATAATTATAACTAATAATATGTAATAAAACATTAAAAGTGGTATAAATTCATATGTAACATGCATGTTTTTCTCAAGCATGATAAAATGAACATGATATGAATATGTGTAGGACCGTTTAAACATAAGATTCATGTGGTTCGGGGGGTCGGGGAAGCTCAAAGAATAAGAAAGACATGGTATTGTTATTAGATAGAAAAGGGGAAGATGTGTGTGTTTCTAGAGAGAAGAAAGAAACCACACACACTTCTTTACAAAATGTGAACTTCCTACCCTCCTAGTTGGGACTAGGAGGTGTATTTATACTAGGACAAGCCTAACTTAGCACAAATGACTAAACTAGTCCTTGTGAATGAGTAAAGAAAGAAACAAATGCAATTCCCGTAATGACTTCACTTTAGCGAGGCTAACAATCTCTCCCAGTGATGTCATACGGGAGTTGCTACAATGTTCCCTACAAGCAAAATCAAATACATAACATAAGCGCAGCTGACTCAAAGTGTCTTCATAGTCTTCAAACTTCATGAATCTTCTCATTGCCATCTCTTTACTTGTAGAAGAACAATATGAGCAAATCTAATTAGGGATTAAATCGACCTTTTGCTCTCCCCAATTAGTGCTCTCCCCAACCGACAACCTTTCGATGAATTTCACGAATTCGAAGAAGTCTTTTGATAATTAACTTAGAACCGTCTTTAGTCTTCTAACACGCATCGGAAAATGTAGAAAAGGCGTCGACTCGACCTTCTTCAAGATTGTCCATTCGGGAATAAGATATCAACATCTTCATCTCACCAAATGCATTCCAGTTATCTTTCATATCAAATCAGCCCATAATGTACACATTTCTCTCCCCTGATGGTTACGATTAATCGGAATCAGCATACAATTGTGTACATGAAGCATTAACTGGAAGCATTCTATCATAAATCAAATCAGCCTATGAGAAGATGTCGATGAACAATACCATTTGACATTGTCAAACTCATCTCAACCCCCTGTATCAAAATTCAACGGCTGTCTATAGTAACCACATATGAAGATAACCCAATATGACAAAAGTAACTAGATAGCAAGTCTTCATCACACTCAACATATTTGCCCAGACAAGTCATCTTCGCGGAAGGGAAGAAAGAAAGAAGACGAAATAAGTAAACTCGCCCGTCAAACGTCACTTCACACCCAAATAAATAATAAAGAGTCATCTCCGTGGTCACATTAAAATTCATCGAAAACTTTAGCCGTGGAATAGTAACCTCGTGAAAAAATATACCATACCAAAAATACCTCTTAATGACAACAATTATCACATTTTGTATCAAAGTTGAATTTCAGATGACAAAATTCTTTACATCACGAGTTGTATACCATGTCAGCCCACAAATCAATATAAATCCAAAGCCCCAACATCATGATATACACGGCCCATTCCAACTTTAGATAAGCACGGCCCAGTTGCAAATGGTAATATACCCAATCCAAAAAAATCAATCTCATGACCGGATATAATACACACTCACACTCGTGTGACCTAAACCTAACACATGTACGCCACCCTTTTTTTCTTTTTCTCTCCCAACGCAGCTGAGAAAAGAAAAAATACTTTCCCACCAATCTCTAGCATCAAAGTAAATCGAATCTCCTTTAATAAACATCAAATCGAAGAACAAACCTAATTCCCACCCATCCTGTAACGACTCTGTTTCACCGATACGAATCGAGAGGGCATTTTGAAGGTTTCAAGATCATTAGGATATGGTCTTGGGTAGGTATTGTTATGGTTGTTGTCGATTTCTTTTTCCTTTATAATTCTTGAACGAAATAAAGAAAAGGAGATAACAAATATTGTTATATTCTTTCTTTCACTTCGAAAAATATCACGAGAAGATCGATGAAGAAATTGATTCATTTATAATAGTCTTGAAAAGATTAGAAAAAAACGAATCAAAAACTGAGATTACTTGTATATTTTCTTTTTGAGTCTTGATTGAATGAGATATGGGGAGTGATGTGAGGGTTCTTGAAGTGAGTCTAGATGTAGGATTGGTTTTTGGAGTTGGTTGTCTCGAACTGATGATGGATGTAAACTGAAGTCGAGGGATGGTATATGGTATGTGGTGTTTTTACTGGTCATTGTGGTCATGGTATATGTTGGTTTAGTCTACGCATAAGCCCCCTTTTTTTCAGTACTACGCGTAATCTTTTTACTCACTTATGCGTAAGCCAACATTTAACCATACGCGTAACATGTTTTCTTAAACGTAAAAAACATACGCGTAACAACTTGCTTATGCGTAAGCATGGTCTAGGTTATGCGTAAACCATACGCGTAAACCATTCCTTCGGCGTAACTTCACATTCTGGCGTAACACCTTTGTAGATAATCCTTATGCGTGAAAAGGGTTTGACCCTTTGACTTTTTCGGTGATATTTCCGACCATGTTATTCCGACCATCTTCATACAAAACCTAAAACGACATAAAATGCTTCTTTTTGTTGTTAGACCACATGAAGATGAAGGTTTGACCACGTTGACTTTCACGGATATATTGGTACAAAAAATGTCTAAAAAGATATGAAATACTGTTTGGACCCAAAAGGGACACAAAACAGGTATCTGAATATTAAAGGACCAGACTTTTTTTTTTACCAAGGATACACAAAACATAGTTTAAGACTGTTACCAAAATATACGGAAAAAAAATTTCTGGATCTGAAAATATGAGTAAAAACAGCCAAAAACTTATACAAAACCACACAAATCAATAAAAATACACAACCTGGCTCGTTATACCACTTGTAGGACCGTTTAAACATAAGATTCATGTGGTTCGGGGGGTCGGGGAAGCTCAAAGAATAAGAAAGACATGGTATTGTTATTAGATAGAAAAGGGAAGATGTGTGTGTTTCTAGAGAGAAGAAGAAACCACACACACTTTTTACAAAATGTGAACTTCCTACCCTCTAGTTGGGACTAGGAGGTGTATTTATCTAGGACAAGCCTAACTTAGCACAAATGACTAAACTAGTCCTTGTGAATGAGTAAAGAAAGAAACAAATGCAATTCCCGTAATGACTTCACTTTAGCAAGGCTAACAATATGAAAGATGAAAATGAACATGAAATGCTTACTAGTTAAGTGATGAGGTTTAAAGAACAATGGTTTATCCTAATTACCCTAGGTTTTTATTTCAAAACCTTGATTAAGAGTATACTAGTGTTTAAAATTAAGCTTGATCTTTGAAAAACTTTGCTTCCCTCTTGGTCTTCACCCTTGGCCGGTTATGGTAGAGAGGATGGAGAGGGATATATAATTTTTTACACCTTTGGTTTTATGTAAGTATGTGTTAAAGGTTTGTATATAATTAATATAATACACAAATATCTACTAAGGATTGTGTATGTGTACACTTCTTGAAAGATTTTTTTATAAACAAAATGTGAGGTGTCATGGGGAGGTCGACAACAAGGGGGAAGGGTGAAAGTGTTGGATAAATTTTGTTGTATAAATATATAATGTTATGTATAGTATGTATTTGGTATATATAATTAGGTTTTTAATGTAGCGTTAGCTAGAAATCGATTTTAACGGTACCAAATAAAATATATTGAAGTCATAAAATTATAAAAAAAACATTTCTTACAAAATTTAGTGAAATAATAATTATCGAGTTGAATTCTGAAAACCGTCGTAAATATTTATACATAACAATTTATATACAAAATAAATTGAAAACATCGGGTAAAGTAATAATATTATTTTATAGTCTTAAAATGAGTATAAAAATATATTAGGATTATTTTGGAAGTGTCGGATCAAATGTTCAAATAATGTTTACGCGATGGCGTTTATTTAATAAGAAAATAAACGTTTAATGTAAAATGCAAAACCCATGCATAACTTGATATGAAATGATGTTACTAATGATGTGTAGACTAAATCTAGTCTATATGAAATGTCCTGAAATTACGAGTTGTCACAGAAAGTGCTCGTCTATAGAACGATAATTAAATGCTGGTCGTGAATGTATAATTTTTTTGTCTAACGATTAACGGTTCATGAGATACTTAAATTATAAAAAATAGATTAAATATTAAAATAATTTTAATCTCTGACATTTGCTTTTTTAGATGGATAGTGGGGAAAAAACGAAAAAAATAAATAAAAAGAAAAAAAAATGTCAAAACATATATCAAAGAGCCCCTTTATAGAACGATAATTAAATGTTGGTCGTGACTCTATAATTTGTTTTGTCTAACGATTAACGATTCATGAGATATTTAAATTATAAAAAATAGATTAAATTTTAAAATAATTTTAATTTCATTCATTTTTTTAATGGAATTTGAGGATGAGTTCATTGATATGTGAGAATAATTTGACATATAAAATAACTCTACTCTTTGAATAAGTGATACAAACACCCTACAATTTGTATTATGGAATATAATTACATCAAATGTAAGTTCATGTCTGATGTATAACATCAAATTTCTACACTGTTTTTTGTTTTATTATATCATATTATAGTTAGGACATTAGAAAGATACAAATAAAAGAAAAAAGAAGTAAAAGATTAAAATGTAATATAATAATATTTGATTGTGGTATATAATAGAGTAGTATTACATCAAATTTTGTGTTAAACGAGGTGGGCGTAGCTCGCGCGCTGCTGCGGGGGCGGGTGTATTTTCATTCTATGGGTGTGTGTTCCGTTTCGTTATACGCAATGTTCACATACCTTGTAGACATTCTGAACTGAATAGCACCATCATGGGTGTTCTAATTGACACTGACGATATCTCGTTTATAAACTGATTATTTGTTGATATGAACATGACTGAGTCTGCATCTTCTGAACAACGGTTGCCATCCCCTTGTGAGGACTGAGATTTCAAATAGGCGTATTTTGGTTTTGGGACATCCAAACATTGATGAGTAGGATGAAATTCGTGCTTTAAGTTCCTGCAAAGTCAACAATTTCAGACGTCATTGATATATATCTACATCTATCTAGAAATTATACAAATCAATTCAATACACGGGTATTTACTTATACGTACCATGGGTCATGCCACACAAAAAAATTAAAAGTTAAACATCCATATCCCGGACTTACAAACTGAATTGAACAAAAAGTTATCAAATACCATACGCAAAGCTCCTAGTGCACCACCTAATCAAGTGTAGTGTAAAATAAGTTAATCCCAACACACCCTTAATGTCAGTTCCTGAAACATATTAATATAGCAGCAATATAAGTGATAGCTATCTTACCTGGAAAAGTTAAATATAAGCTCGCATTAGTAAAATTGCAAATCCAAAAAGAGCGCTTATTTTTTGGGCTTATTGGCTTGTTTTAATGTGGAAAAGATCAGTCTATTGTAGCTTTTATGCTTATCATATTGAGCATACAAATCACTCTTGTCTAGTTAATATATCCTTTACATATGCTCAACATATAAAAGATAAACTTAAAAGCTTCATTTAAGTTCCATCAAACTTTACATATATATATATATATTCTTTATACATGTCTGCTATTCAAGTTACAGGTCTAACAAAGCCACGATACATGTGAGAACCCCGTACGACTGCCAACTCAGCCAAAAACAAAACCAAAACACAAAACACAATCGAAACACAAAATCCAACAAAAGAAAAACACAATCAAAGACCAACATGTAAATGTTCTTCATGTTTTGTCTGGATAACCCTTTTCACAAAGTTCAAAACCCCCTAAAATTTGTAGACAATTTGTTAAAGGCTCTATTCTGATTAAGTATAATCGCGGGCCATAAAAAACCCCTAGGTCTTCTATTTTGATGATATGAGACATCTGTGTGTGAGAAGATTCTTGAAAGTTTAAGAGCATTAACACAAAATCTTTCGGCTTTATCTAATCTAAAAACAAAGCCCGGACAATTTTTGAATATTTTATTCCAAAGGTACGACGTCGTTTCTTCCCTTCTTTAGTATATATTTATAATGGTAAAGTGTGTCACACAAATTGGTGTCTTGGTTGAGATGGTTTACACCAAATATCACATCAAATTGATAACGTTTGAGATTGTTTGAAATAAGCTTATTTAACAAAGTGAGTTCATCAATTTCAAAAAAAAAAAAAATATAAGAAAATGAAAGTGCTTATAAACCATTATGTTTTCAACAATGCCAAAGCTCAAACCCTACTCAGGAATTGAGTTTTCCCACCATGGTTTTGACTTTTTATAGTATGATTCTTCAAATTAGATGGAATAAGTTTGTCACCAAATAACTTGCTTTTTCACTACTTATCTTGTTTAGACATTTGACAATATTCAAGAGGACATTTGAACATGTATATTTTCCAAATAATGGTTACAATGTTCCCTTTTAATCCCATCTCAACAATATGATTCGTTAAGCTGTTACTTGTAACGTTCAAGAGCTTACATTTTCAATGCTTACAATTTGGTCCTTATGGCATTTTAGAAACAATGTCATTCTCACCGAAGAAACCATAAAAGAACCTTCTTTTCAATGACATAAATATCTTATCTTTTAGTTGTATAGTTAGTCGATGCAAGAAGCATTTTTTGAATTGGATAGCGTGGTTTAATCACCCTTGTAATGCTCTATCCATCCCTTGTAAATTCGTCAAGCTCCTTGCTAGTTGCTATTTTTATTGTCGTTCAAAAAAAATTTAGTGATTATAAATGACACTGCACACTGATTAAATATGACTAAACACCATAACTTGGGACAAAATATGGTTATAACATGTTACACACTTCACCCTTCGGTCTTTCACACTACAACATTGACTGCAATTGGAGGGGACATTTTGATGCTTTCGACGAGGACATGTCCCCTCTAATAACTTTCAGCCGGGACAAGTCCCCGCCGAAGCGTCTCCGCTAACACCAAGTCGCTAATACTTTTGGCGAGGACAAAGTTAGTCTTTTGGCGGGGACTTTTGGGACCCGCGGCCTTTGGTTTGGTCAAAGATTGTCCTGCGTGTCATCTCTTTTGGCGGGGACATGTCCCCGCCAAAGGTTATTAAATTAACTAAAAAAATCACTAAGACAATGATTAAGTTAATTAATCACTACTTTTGGTGGGGACTTGTCCCTGTTGAGATCATCACTTATGGCGGGGACATGTCCATGCTAAAAAGGTTATCCACTGTTGAGATTATCGGCTTTTAGCGGGACAGTCACGTAAAATATTATCCTTATTGAGATCATCACTTATATGGCGGGGACATGTCCCCGCTAAAAGTTTAAACCATATTAAACTGTTTAACCTTTTGGCACGGACGTGTCCCCGCCAAAAGCCTCCAACCCATTTTGCAGCTTATTTCTGCAAATTGGGTAATTTCCAGATTTTTTCCGAAAAAAATATACACAATAGCAACCTGTTAATAGAACATGTTTTATGCTACAACATCACCAAATTCGCTAAATATAATATCACATATATCCAAATTCGCTAAACATAATCATATGTATCCAAATTCGTCAAAACGGTTTAAAAATCGTGATCACATAATTATCTACAAAACTATGCATAACCTATCTATCCGCAAATGGTCAAAAACTATACGCGTAATCCATTTAGTAATTCGTATGCTCTAATGCTTAAACTTTTATCGATCTGCAATGTAATTCGTACGCTTTATTATTTGAACTTTTATCGACATGTAATGTAATTCTTACGCTTTAATGTTGGACATTTGTTGATTTGTAATGTAATTTCGTATGCTTTAATTAATGTCTAAACTTTTATCGATTAACTTGTAACGACGTAATTTTTACGCTTTAATGTTTGAATGTTTATCAATTTGTAATGTAATTATTATGTATTTTACATATCCAAACACCCCTTTAAACAAACTCAATCATATGCTTGTAATGTACTTCGATTTTTAATGTAATTCGCTTTGTAATGTAAGTCGTATGTATTTTACACTTGGTATTTGACATTAATCATCTGCTTGTTAAATCTATATCCAAACACCCCTTTAAACAACAGCGTATTTCAAATATGCAATTTTTCAATACTAAATTACATACGCATAAAGAACCCTTTAAACATATCCAAACACCCCTTTAAACAGACTCAATCATATGCTTTTAATGTAATTCTATTTGTAATGTAATCTGCATTGTAATTTAATTCGTATATATTTTACACTTGATTTTTGACACTAATCATCTGCTTGTTAAATCCATATCCAAACACCCCTTTAATCAGCAGGGTATTTCAAATATGCAATTTTCCAATACTAAATTACATATGCATAAAGACTGGAACTGAAGGACAATATCACAATTAATAAACACGAAAGCAAACCTTTTATTCAAAACACGCAAGAGTTCTCAACCACAAACATTTCATACAGGCTCAAACGAAACTACTAGACAAGCAAACGAAACAACTCAAACAAACCAACTCGATAAGCAAATGAAACAACTCAAACAAAACAACTCGACAAGCAAACGAAACACACGACATAGACCATAACAAACATCGCCCATTCATTTTTTTTTTTTTTTTTTTTTTTTTTGCTACTACTTCCACTTTGCTAGAACCCGCGCCACCTTTTTCCTCCCTTGCATTCTTTTGCTTGATGAAATGTTCAAATAAAGCTTCAAGATTTGTTATCCTCATTCCGAGTTCATCGACTTTTGCCTCCATTCTTTCACTATTAGCATCGCCCAACATCTATCTGTAGTATGGCTTTTTCCTCAACCATTTCAAAATGATATCTCTCATCCACCAGCTAATGTTCTTATAAGAACCATATTTAGAAATAATTTCATCGCCATATGTATTAAGAACTTCATCAAAAAGTGGTAGGTTCGATAAAACCTTTGACCACTCCTCTTCCGGCGTGTAACCAACCATTGTTATGTGTGTTTTATGGGAATTAACGATTGGGTTATTGGTGTTTTTCCGAAATGAGGATGATCTGTTAGGTTATATATAAGTAAAAATTTGGCGGAATAAAGTTGCAATTTGGCGGGATAAATTGGCGCCAACACATGTCCCCGCCGAAAGCTATTATCATTAGTAGGAAATTTTGGCGGAATAAAGTAATTGCAAGGAGGGAAAACTAGATAACACTTTTAGCAGAGACATGTCCCTGCCAAAAGGTTAGATACACATTACTAACCTTTTGGCGAGGACATATCCCCGCTAAAAGTAGTGGCGGGAAAAAAAACCGGGAACAATTAAGAGTTACAACTTTGGTCAAATTTCGCAAAATATCAAATCTACTTTCGGCGGGGACATTGTTGGGATTTTAGAACTACGTTAACTAAGTAACGCATACGAGTACGCATCGGATATAGATCTAGTAATTGCAATTAGGTTAACACGTAAATAATAAACAAATAATGAATAAAAGGGATAAATAGAAACCTAACCTTTCGTGGCAATTGAACGCAAGTGTAACGGACAATATAACCAATACGAAACCCAAGTATCTAAATTAGACACCTTTATAAGTATCGCACACAACACGAAAACCGTATACGTATGATATAGAGCTAGTCGAGAACATATTAAAACCCAATCAACAATTGACCCACTTTAATAACATACTAACTAGAAAACCCCAATAAACCTTCTTGCTTCCTTTGTACGATAATCAAAACAGCTAAAACCTGTTTTCTAACCATTACCCGATATCGGACAAGAGACGTCCGATATCTTCTGCTTCTTGTCCGAGATATAACCCCAAGCAGAAAAACTATCACCTTATGTTGCTACAATGGTTCGTCTATGAACAGTAACAGTAGAAATTGAGAACTCTAACACTTTCTTGGATCAAGGCATGATGCAAGTTTAGGGTTCCATATAAAACCGAACAAAACCCTAATCAGAATTCATAAGAATCCGATTAGGTTTTAGGGTAGTAATGATGATAGGTCGATTATGCAATTGCCAGAGAATAACGGATACATGTCATGTATTGCTACAGGTTTTGGTGTAGGGTTGACCCTTGTCTTGGGTTAAAGCTTGGTCAACAAGCAACAAGCCCAAGCCAATCCTCCTGTCTCACTTGCCCGATCAGATTGAACCCAAGGCCTAAGGCTGCCAACCAATATTCGAACCAAGTCCATGTCCAAGAACAACCCATGGGTCGTACTAAGATCGAGTCAAGTTATTGCATATCGAGTAACATATAATTCAAGTATTAAATACGTTCGACACGTATACTCGTGTTTATCGTGTGTGCCCCTATAGGCTCACACACTCTTAGCCGTTTACGTGTTTTCAACTCCCACAAACCAACAACTCCCACTTGGGAGTTGGTGTGTCGAATGGCACACAAAACTAACAACGGAAACGCCTAGCAAACGCTCTCACTCGCTTGTTAACTAAAAGTGTCTGAGAGAATAGTTTCATAAAAGTTTCTCAGTAGCATGGTTATTAATGTCTTGCTTTAATCATCGTTTGTTATAGATATCGTTAAACCGTGGATATGGATCCTAAATCATTCCATATAGTTTAACCATTTAGAATCTCGTTACAGAATTTAATTAGATATACCAAATGTAATCAAGTATCATCTTGCATTACCCTTTGGGTTTGGCCGAACAATTATCTAATTAATGCGGAAGCGCCATGGTATATTTACGCACATATCAAGTGGAGAACAAATCCTTTATTGACTACAAGTGTTGTGGATCTTTGCTTCACATCACTCAAAATATAGCCTTTTAACTACCTTATTCGGATAGCGTTTTGCGTATACTTACAAAAATGATATCCACACATATGAGAACTTGCTTGTATCTCAAGTCTAAGGACAATTTTAACAAACCATTTTCAATATTTTACTTATGACAAGGATCCAAAAGTAAATGTTTGAAAGTTGGGGTATCCAATATGCATATCTAGTGAATACATATGAGTTTGGCGGGAACAATCCACATTCTCGTTAGAATATAACCAACACTCACATTTGCCTTACATAACAATATTCCCATATTGTTAACCGACAATGGACATATTTAGAACAATAAAATCATTCAAGGAGTAAACATGCAAATATATGATAACAATTATTATATAAATGAATAACAAATACCAAGTATCTTTATTCATCATAAAGTAAAAAATTGTCTTTCAATCCCAATTATCCAAATACAAAAATAGATATGCATGAAACTCATTTAGTAAGTTGAAGCCTAATGTTTCCAACATCCTCAACCTTTCTTTACAAGAAAAACTAAATAGTCATCTGAGTAAACTTTCTGAATACTTGTTTCAAATTTCACATATAATGAGGGATTTGAAATATAAGATGAGTGTCTTATCTCATATACTCATACTATTACAAGAGTTATAGTATGGAGATGTCGCCCTACCTTGCATGAGGTATTAGAAATCAACGACATACTAACAGTCATCTTTACAGTTTCTAAAAGTGTAAAGTATTCTCATTCCTTAAAGTGTAATGCAACAATGCTCTATGTTGAGCATAATTAGTTAGCAGATTTATCATAAAAGATGAAATCCTACTACAACTAGTATTAATAATTCTCTAGCATCATTTGTACTTATGCCACACTATGCTTTATAATTCGTAAACATCTATATTAACGATAATCTAAACACTCTCAATTAGATATTGTTGTTGTCGACTCATCTTGTTCTTGTACAAAAGCAATAACTAGTCTTATAATCCTTAGGTAAAACAACATAAGGTTTCCATCCATGTAATAAATTACTCCAAGTGAAATATACCATATGAAACTTGCTTGAATTATATATTGCATTTGTGTCAGACTTAATTTTCCGCATTTGTTTATTTCATATAAACATCTATTTCAAGGTTGTTTGTTTTATTCCCTAAATTCCAAGCAAAGTATCATTCCAAGCTTAAGGATCAATATCTAGCTTAAATGGAATGATATCTTCAACATATAATTTTTAAGAAAAAACACATTGCTCCCACTCAATGTCAGATGTACTCAAGAGTTATCTTCAACATATAATTTTTAAGAAAAAACACATTGCTCCCACTCAATGTCAGATGTACTCAAGAGTTATCTTAATTCAATTAAATTCAATATCTCAGCTCTTAAATGCACGATACAATCCAAACTTGGATTGATTAAATTTGTATATTACATAAAGATTATGTAGATTCATAACCCTTTTGATTACACACCGTCCTCGCAAAAGGTAATCATAAAGAAAGAGTTAAAAAATCTAATTGCCATATTCTACATACAAGGAACATGTATGACAATTCAATATCTTTATATAATTAATGCGTGTATTATATAAGGAAATTTAATCACAGTCAATTGCTTAAGTATGATTAAAAATTCTTATTAAGCGTCATGCATTAATATGTATACAATTTTGTCCTTGTGAGTCTTTCTTGAAAACTCATTCCAACCTCATAGGTTAGCTGTTAGGCGAAATAACAATTAATTACAAAACTTGATTTGCCTTTTAAGGATGCATCTTACCATTCATAGTTCTAAAACATTTATCGATTCAAGATGTGATGATATATTTTAGTAGTTAGGCGATTTACAATAATCTTCTAACTTATATCCTCAACATTGATATAAAATATCACTCAGTGATTAGGCATCCTTCGGTTATGAATGAGAGTAATCATTATACTTGATCGACATTTACATGTTTAACCTCGATTATGACATTAATAAGTGGATTTTAGAAGGTTAAGTATTTTGTTCTCAAAACTTTGAGATATGTATATACTCCCACTTACTTTTGTAAGTAGAGACAATTCTCTAAATACCAAGTATTTAATCAACAATAAATTGTTCTTTATGGAGAACCACAAAATACATTTTAAGTTCTCATCTCAAGATTTGTTAATTAAATGCTTCATAAGATTTTAACAAATTCGGAACTTAAATCAAGACATAATGGAATTCCTTTCAATAACTCAAATTAGGGTTTATAGAAAAACTCTAATTTAGTATCACTCTTTAACCAAAATTTCTAGCAACAGTTTTGTGTTTCGTCAAGCTAGGAAGAACGCTAAAACTACAATCTTCAAGCTAGGAAGTGTTGAATAATCAAAAATCCAAAAGGATTTATGATTCGATTGATTTGAGTGGAAAACCCTCAAATCCCTAATGAATTAGGGTTTTCAGTTATGTATTGTCTTGAATACCTTATAGGTTTGAACTATATTGAGTGTATCCATAACACACGCAATTATATTGAGTGTATCCATAACACACGCAATTTTCTTACCTTTATATGTTTTGGAGGTAGAGCAATTAAAGCTATCATGAACCAAACAATATGAATAAGGTTTGATCCAACACATTAGACATACCATAATGAAGTGGTATCCTATGAATTTTTAGAATTGTGAAACTATATCAGAATTCTATAGATAACTTAATTCTCTTTGGACCAAATACTTGTCAATTGGGTCGAGCCAAGTTGCTTATAAAGTATTTACGAACCAAGTGCATGCAATAATGTATATTCATTTGAACAATACAAGAAGTTTATATTCACATGTTCACAAGAAGACATAACTGTTCAAGAATTATATGTTCATGTGTTTACAAGAAAATAGAACATTTCAATAATACATTATAAGTCTTTGAATAATTCAAATACCTCATGTTTATGTGTTAACTAGAAGACATAACATTTTACTATATATACTTTATGTTATAAGTCATTGATTAATTCAAGGACTTTATAATTATGTCTTAACATGTAAGTATAAGGGTTTAGGGCGTACAATAGACATGTACTTTACGAAATGTCTGGTTTTGATGCGTGAACTAAATCCGTTCCATTTTATGTTGCGTCTTTTATGTTTTGTACCATTTTGCACGCATGTTCTGACAGATAAAGCAAGCAAAAATGCCTAAGTGGCATATTTTTGAGTAAATTACATAGATCGTCCTTCTTGTTTGTCCCAATTGCATCTCTCGTCACAGTCGTTTTCGTCCAGTTTTTTACGTTTTGTCCTTTTTTCGTTTCATCATTTCTTTATGTTTCGCCCGTTTTTCGTTTTCATCCATTTTTATAAAATTTTTGTCATTTTTACGTTTTAAATCATTTCTTTATGTTTTGTCCCTTTTTGGTTTTAAATACTTTTTTACGTTTTGTCCGTTTCGTTCGTTTTCATCATTTTTTCGTTTACGTTTCTATTTTACAATTTCTTCCGTTTTTCATTTCATCGGTTTTTACGTTTTCATCCCGTTTTTGTTTTACTTTGTTTTTTAAGTTTTCATCGGTTTCTTTACGTTTTAAATACATTTTTCGTTTTAAATACATTAATTTAGGTTTTAGTCCGTATCTTTACGTTTTGTCCCTTTTTGGTTTAAATGCATTTTTCGTAAAAAGCGGATGAAAACATAAAAAGAAACAAGAACAAAAACAAGCGAATCGTAAAAATGGACAGCGTAAAAATGAACAAAACATAAAGCGTAAAGAAAGCAACAAAAAACGTAAAACGGTAATAACATAAGAAAAGCGTATAAAATGGGGTAAACGTTTGAAATCGTGAAAATTGTATAAAGGGACGGCGTATAAACGAACAAAAGCGTGTAAAAGCGGGTAAAAGCGTGAAAAAGGACGGTATAAAAGCGGACAAAACTTATCACATACCAAAGCGGTACATTTGAAAAGTGCGTGGCTATTTAGCGGCCAAAACCATATTATTTAACTTATTTTTGTTGGTGGAAATCGACATGGCGTGCTGGCGTGGCAATAGTGATTATGGTTTCGGTAAAACAAGTTTAACCGTGCAAAATGGTACAAAACATAAAAGTACGCAACATAAAGTGGAGCGGATTTTAGTTCACGTGCCAAAGCGGTACATTTAAGTAAAGTCTGGCGTCTATTATGCGGCTAAACCCTAAGTATAATTATACTAACAAAAGTAATCATGAGCATGAAACTCTTGAGTTTTATAGTAATTTCAAGTTAATTTTATACTTCAGAATTATGATCATTACCATATAACCATAATTATGTTAACTAAAACATGTAGTCAAATGTTGAAGTATCTATACACAATATCATGACATTTGAATGTAGTATGGCAACAAACATCTGGCGTGTTCAAGTCCTGGTAGAATCATTATTAGAATGTAATAAGGCAACAAACATCTCACATGTTTAAGTCCTAGTAGAATTCTAATTTACTTGTAGTAGGGCATTAAACATCTAATGTGTTTAAATCCTAGTAGAATTATTAGTTTCTTTTACCTTGTGGTCAAGAGATACCAATAATATTGTTGTTTCTTGCACACATTTTGAGATTTATCCCACTTGTGTAAGGTACAACATCATATTATGAAAACAAACAACACGTGATTGATTGTGTAAAAACAACATCATATTATGAAAACAATAAGTAGAATTTCTCCCACTTGTGTAAGGACTACCCATTCATACATTCAATTAACTTGAATTTTTTAGCATGCAATTCCTCCTTTATTGTATACAAAGCCCCAAGGGTATTTAGCACTTTAGGAATAAACAAGAGTCCAAGAAAACTACCTAGCAAATATCCTAGTAATTCTTTACTCTTTGCGGTTTAAAATCATACATCGTGACAAGTGCAGGATGTTATTTATTTTGGTAGCACTAAACACAATGTTTCCAGTTACACAAAATATTCTATCTTTCAATTAACTTTAGACCACAAAAGGGTAATGAAAGATCATAAATGAGTTTATCAATTTGTAATCCTATCTCAGTTTGTCAACCAAGGAGAAAAGATAGGTATAAGTCTCACTCTTCTTACTAGGAAAAAAGACTAAGTTTGTCTTTCAAAGAAAAACAACTTTGTTTACGAATTATGTTGCAATAACACAATTAATCAGAACATAAAAAGTTCAATTCTAGTATTTTTTCGATAATTACATTCTTAAAAGAATTAACTACCCAATTAATTACTAATTAAGACTAAGATCCATCTTGCAACCCCACTTAATTACCAAATGTCTGACCATGGCGTAAAAAAATAGGACAAGAGGTAAGCGACGAGCGTTAATTGCATAATTCAACTCTTAGATTTATGAGACTGATCAAGACATTAGTAGACAAGTAGTAATGTTATGAGCATGTTTAGTTCTCATCTTATGCCTCGGGTTCAAGGTCTAACCAAGCCAACTCGAAATAAGTCGACCAAGTATGAACGTGTATAAATAACTAGAGGTCTGACCAAAGCGAAATAATTACCATAGGTTGGAAAGGTCCTTAGGTCTGACCAGAGAAGTCAATCCAAATGCACGTGTTCATAGTTGGATGGCATAGACTTAAAATTAACAAAGAGGTATGCACATATAAATGTGGTAAAAGTCGTGTAAAAAGAAGCATGCAAAACAACTTTGTAACACTAATTTTAAAACTTTTGGTAATGACAACGTAGTGATCATCATGGTTCGCGGTAGCTCGATCGAGCATACGAGAGGCGGAGGACCGGTGGCTGAAGCAATAACCTAGACATCCTTTCCGTATGACTTTGCGCACCTCTTTAAACCCCTTTTTAGTTTTTCTAGTGGGTGAGCCGTACATCCCAGTGTCCATAGCGTCTAGTTTTAAAATTCTTGGCGTGTTTCATTATATTAGGTCACTTTATTTAACAAAAACGATTTTCCACGAATCAAATAGCAGGTCACAATTGAGCATGATATTTAGGCGTGCAAATAAAGACCAATATTAATGTTATGATTACGATATGTATTATTCCATATTGCATACAATTAGGTTCTAAAGCAAGTTACAATAATGCACATAATGGAATCACAAACATATAAGCATAAACATCAATATATAACCTCATATTGTTCCGAGTTCTCTTGCAAGTCTTCCCCAAACGGAGAACCATAAGACCGTCACTAGGATACAATACTTAGATCGCCCCATACATAGCAAAAAGCAATTGAGTGGGTCTTGTGGCCGGAAAACACATAAAAAGCATGACAATCTCAATTAACAAGTAATTACGCTATTTTATGTATTTAATATACAATATGAAATTCTAATTATCATTATAATTCTAATTAACAATTGATTAATTCTAATTAAACATTAATTCTAATTAACAAGTAATTTTAATTAACTTTTAATTCTAATTAACAAGTAATTCTAATTAACAAGTAATTCTAATTAACTTGTAATTTTAATTAACAAGTAATTCTAATTAACAATTTAATTTTAATTTGTGAGTGATTTGTTATTTTTTATTAATAATTTACAAGTATTACATATAGTTGTCAAAACAAAAATAAAACGAATAACTAAGTTAGTTTCAGGCAACCTTTTAAATATGTTTATTAAAAGAAACGTGTAACCCATAATCGCAAAAACGAGATGGCTCGTGATGCCACTGTTGGGATTTTAGAACTACGTTAACCAAGTAACACATACGAGTACGCAACGAATATAGATCTAGTAATTGCAATTAGGTTAACAAGTAAATAATAAACAAATAATGAATAAAAGGGATAAATAGAAACCTAACCTTTCGTGGCAATTGAACGCAAGTGTAACGGACAATATAACCAATACGAAACCCAAGTATCTAAATTAGACACCTCTATGAGTATCACACACAACACAAAAACCGTATACGTTCGATATAGAGCTAGTCGAGAACATATTAAAACCCAATCAACAACTGACCCACTTGAATAACATACGAACTAGAAAACCCCAAGAAACCTTCTTGCTTCCTTTGTCAGATAATCAAAGCGGCTAAAACATGTTTTCTAACATTACGAATGTCGGACAAGAGGCGTCCGATATCTTACGCTTCTTGTCGAGATATAACCCCAAGCGGAAAAACTATCACCTTACATTTGCTACGATTGGTTCGTCTATGAGCGATGTGATGAAATTGAGAACTCAACACTTTCTTGGATCAAGGCATGATGCAAGTTTAGGGTTTCATATAAAGCGAACAAAACCTAATCAAAATCATAAGAATCCGATTAGGTTTTAGGGTAATAATGATGATAGGTCGATTATGCAATTTCTAGAGAATAAGGGATACATGTCATGTATTGCTACATGTTTTGGTGTAAGGTGCGTTTGATTTTATAGCTAAAACAAACGACCCTTGTCTTGGGTTAAAGCTTGGTCAACAAGCAACAAGCCCAAGCCAATCCTCCTGTCTCACTTGCCCGATCAGATTGAACCCAAGGCCCAAGGATGCCAACCAATATTCGACCCAAGTCAATGTCCAAGAACAGCCCATGGGTCGTAGTGTCGTACTAAGATCAGGTCAAGTTATTGCATATCGGGTAGTATATAATTCAAATATTAAATACGTTCGACACGTATACTCATGTTGATCGTGTGTGCCCCCATAGGCTCACACACTCTTAGCCAATTATGTGTTTTCAACTCCCACAAACCAACATACATGTCCTCGCCAAAAGTGTGAGTTGAAAATTTAATAAACGGTCAACGAGTTTGTGTGCCAGCTCAACAGGGTTTTTGTCGTTTAGCGACTTTCGGCGAAGACATGAGCGTCCCCGCCAAAAGTCTCCTCGCCCATCCTCCTAATTGTTGTAGTGTGATCAGTCTTGCCGCATTGGGAAAACTTCAAAGAAAAGGTGGCATCTCCAAAATCATATGCCGAATCAATGCGTAGAAAAACAATAGCAATACACAAGACATTTATACCAACTTTTAACGCGCATACACGGGAGCTTATGTTTAAATACTTAAAAACGTTGAGAATTTTATTCGAACATTATATTCAAAGGATCTGACTTTTACTTCGTGCTCCTGGTTCACCTTTCAGTTGTTTCAAGGCATAGCCTAAGCAAAGCATTATAAGAAGAGAAACACTTGTAAAAGGAGCATGTATAATCATATGATTGAAAATGGTCCCAAATCTTAAATTACAAGTGGCTGGATGAGATTTTGGGACCAAAGGTTTTCTCCTCTATGTGGAGCTTTTAGAACCAGTTGATTTTTTGCGCACGCGACAATGGATTTTTTAACATGTCGGTTTGAATGTCTTTTGGATCTTACAATTTCGATCTTGCAAAAACGAAAATGATCTTTAGTAGGATCACGATCTTGAAAACCTTTGTACTAAGCATTTCATGAACGATGTTCATTGCCAAGGGACCTTCGGCCTAAGAGTGCTATGTGCATGTAAGTGTTGTCAAAACAATTGTAGCGGGTATATAATTTTGTCCATTTTTTTCTTAAAAAAATAATAATAGAAATGTTTATCAATTGATGTACGTAACATTGAAGGTATGCCTTTATATGAACTATCCTGTGATGCTTTGAATATCTTTTGCCTACGAATGATAGACTAGAAATCATCTTAACATATGCTAACACGAAATTGCAAGAGATAATTGACATAAGCGCGAAAAAGGATATGTCGTGCCACCTAAATTTTAAGCACGATGAATTCCAAATGAGCAAATTCAACGGCTTATATAGTTTCTAACTTTCTATATTAGCAAGTTTCTACTTCTTATTTCTATTGTATAAGACTCAAGACTCATAAGTCTTTCACATATAAAAATAGTCGACATGCATTGAATTATATTAATCACTATTTAATTTGACGTGAAAAGGTGCATGATCATTTTGACCTAAAAGTCTAAAACCAACTATGAAGATGTATTTCATACATGATAATAGAAGACATTGTCTCATAATTTGAAACCATTAATTCCTTTCAGCATAAAAGTATTACTATAAATATAACTCAGATATTTTATAACTCTGTATACGTTTTCGTGTCACAACAAACGTACCAAACTTTTAGCCTAAGTACTGAAACTTGA
The DNA here is from genome assembly GCA_022545495.1 of Chrysanthemum lavandulifolium. Lineage (NCBI taxonomy): Eukaryota > Viridiplantae > Streptophyta > Magnoliopsida > Asterales > Asteraceae > Chrysanthemum > Chrysanthemum lavandulifolium. The sequence continues at coordinate 66,274,158 of CM040239.1, read as the reverse complement.
TTTGATCCGTGATTCGTCTACAGCCTTAGGACTTAGGAGTGATTAATAACTTTTTGTCGCATATGTTGAAACATTGGTATATTAACATTTACCAAATGTTAATAACAGTGGAAAATGATAAATGAGCACTGGCAAAGAGGCGCAAAGGAGCTTGTCGTAAATGAATTATGCGATCTTGTCTGATTCGTTTATCGTTAGGTGCTCGTTTAGGCTCTTTATTAAACTTAGTGTATCAAAGGCCATGTAAGCTAACATATAATAACTGAACATGACAATTAAAAATATATTGTAACATTCTAGTTTTAATTCTTATGAGTTTTTCATCACTCTCAGCTCATTTAAAGTTAAGTTTAACAAATATTTAGAACAAAATTTCATATATCGTTAACATTATGATGTTAGAATTGAATTTTGATGCCACAACTATATAAAGATCGAGATATATATTTTAAGGCCTCTAAAACTTTAAAGTCATGTGCGGTAGCACACCTCACACACTCTCGTATACGCCTCTGATGACCATTGATTTAGCATTTGGCAAATGTCAAAAACAACATTCAAACTTTGCTTATGTAATTATGTTGCTAAATATATCCTATATTCAATCATGTTTGTAGTTTAGCCTGCAGTGTGTGGAAGCCGTGCGATCACGTGGGATTGAACTAAAGGACTTACTTTGTAGCGACACTTAAACCTTAGGGACTAATTTTGCGGTTGCTATAGTTAGCAATTAATCTTCTGAGACTTACCTTGCATCGTCACTTAAACCTCGGGGGCTTTTTTGGCCAGTTGTGAAACTTTGCATTTAATGTTTGGACTTACTTTGTAACGACAACGTAAGCCTCGGGGACTATTTTTGCAACTTAAGAAGCTTTGCGTTTAATGTTGTGTTTCTTCTGATCTGATTGTCTGCTTTTAGTATATATACATAATAATATCGGAAAACACCCCTTTAGCTTTAATAATGATACAAAATAGCCTCTATTTCACTTTTATAAATGACAAAATTGTACCTCCAATTTAGTTACATTTTAAAAACAGTCCTTAGCAAATTGCCAAATTCATTCCTGCCATTATATGCAATTATAGAAATAGTTCTTATGCTAAATCTTTGATTGTTTGTGTAACAAAATTTACATGTCTTTTAGTTACCTACCAATTTTAAAACGGTTTACTGAATTAATTTTTTGGATTGTTTGTGTTATAAAATATTACATAAATAGTATATGTAAGTTATCTCGCTTTACAAATAACGTCTATAATTATAAGATTTAATCATAATAAAAATGTGTCTAGAAAAGATGTTAACAAGTAATTATACATGGTTTAATTGAATAATCTTTTTAAATGTGTGATCATATCATCATAATACATGTTACTTGCACGTGTTGATTGCGTGGTTTATGCATTCGTTATCTTTGTGTTTCATCGTACAAGTTACTTGCGGTGTTGATTGTGTGGTTTCTCGTCGACAAAGAAGTCACGAAATAATGCGTGCAAGGGATAGGGTGAGAGGTCAATGGTGTCACAAAGTCGCTACTCTATAGTCTATACACAAGTTGGTCGAAGTCAAAAGGGGTGGTTACTATACTACAATATTATTTTTTCACTTATTTCAAAATGGTAAACTATTTTTATTTATTACTGTTTATTTTTTATGACAACTAATAATCTCACCATACATACGTGAAAAGTTTCTCACACAATAAGAAATATCAATGAGACATAAGCTTTTTGATAATAATAAAAAAAAAACTATTATATATAAAATTTAATGATTAACAAAACACAAATGGCATAATGTAGCAAAAACAAATGTCATGACTTTTTTAAATCATTCTATTCAAATAATATTATGTTATTTATCTATATACTAAAAGGCAGGCTATGTTATTGTTCAAAGAATTTTAGCTACAATGCTTTACTCACAATTTAAACAAAATAGTCCTTAAAGTTTAATTGTCTTTACAAACTTAGTCTTTTAAGAACTAACGATGTAATAGAATTGAACTTTTAAAGATCGATATATAAATACATGTATACATTTAAAAGAATATAACGGGTCCACAAAACTCTCGCAACAATGCGCAAATCACCCACTCGTATTTCAATAAAAGTAACTAAAACATGGCTATAATGATATAGTAATTAATCTTTCTTTAGTCCTCACAAAAAATCTCAGGTTCAACCGTAATCATCTAAACAAATTAAAATCGGTTACAAAAACGTTCGAATTAAATCACGTTTCCCTAAATAAATAGAGATTATGCATGTAGAGGTCGCTCAACTATTAAATTTTTACTTTTAGGTCACCCACTTGTTTAACTTATGCGCCACTTATATGTGTTTGTTTTTTTATACCAATCTCGTTAAAATTTTGCCGAAAATTTATACATGCTAATTTTAACATATAAAAACAATAAATTAAAAAAAGTTTACACGTAAAATATTAGTTAAATCATCACAAATCACTTTTGACTATATAAAGTTGCATTAAATAGTTGCTAAAACTGATATTTTACATTTTAATAGTTATTTATGTTGTTTTAGTATGGTATATTCAACTTTATTCTCGTTGTTTCAAAATTTTCATAAAATTTTTATTTGAAATTGATATATACGAAAACAAATAGATAAATAGATGGTCTATAACTTAATTTTGATAAATGAGTGGCTCAAAAATAAAAAGTTTAATAGTTACATGACTTCCAATCAGGTGCGGAGATAAGGGGGTCACAAGGGTCACGTGCCTTTCTAGCGAAAAAAATTGTAGTGTAATTTTTCGAAAATATTTGACCTTTTTCGTAATTTGCCCTTTTACGAACTAATTTATAATGTAGTTTCTAGAAAAATTTAAAATGTGACTCATCGATCAAAATTTTACATTTCATGATATCTCCAACATCCCATAAAAATAATATAAATAGTAGAGCAATTTCGAGAGAGAACGATATTCAAGGAAGGAGGAGAAGAAAAGAAAATCGTATATATCCTTCCCAAAGTGAATAATTGCGTATATATCATTTTATAAGTTTTTATCTTGCGTAATCTGATGGTTTTATCGTCTTTGGATATATATGCAATTTTGCATTTTCGAAAGGATATATATGCAAAAGCCTCGAGAAGAAATATCTAGAAGCAAAGAAAGATCCAAACGGTGTTTCATCCATCCACGAAACACAAACCAACCACATACACACACCCGGCGCACGTTACCACACGCTCCCCATTACCCACTAACATACGCCACACAACCTTCTCTTACAAACAAAACTTCACTGCCACTTGCTTCATTTCAATCATTACTATCCGTATTTATTTAATTTTCAAAACCTAATTCACACACACACACACACAATGGCTTCTATTCACATACTGAAATCAGGATTATATCCTTTATCATCATCATCATCATCATCATCATCATGTTCTCCACGTAACGGAAAACGGTTAATTTGTAACGGTAATAA